>PPLQ03000013.1:0-452004 GCA_003707835.3 Suhomyces emberorum
CCACATTCCCCCCCACCTGCCCCCACGCCTCCTCCAACTCTCGCACCGCCCCCCACCCCCAACCAACATACCATAACTCCCACCTGGTTCCCTCATTCTTTCTCTTATTTCCCTCTTCCTCCTCTTTCCCTCTATCCCTCCTGTACTGCCACCACTTCTCACTGCCTAAAAAGTCCCTAAAAGCAATAGATCGGGCCCCACGTGACCCGCTCCTCCAAAACAAATAAAATTATAACTCATTTCCTGAATTTGCTACCTGTTTCTTCTTCACCATGGCCCAGCGAGACTTGACGTTTAACGCCCCTAGAGGCCAGGCCTCTAGGGAATACGACAACGACTTGAGAAACCCTTTCACCGGCTCTAACGAAGAAGAATCGAGCTTTGAATCCCACCCTCGCTCCAGCGCAACCTCCTCGGAAGAAGACGACATCAATCGAGAATATGGCCGCCCCTTCAACGCATACAACGGCTACTACAACAACGATGGCACCACGTCCAAGCTCCTTTCCAACGATAACTCCTCCAGCGACGACCACCTCACCGGATCCAACAGTGGGTCCATTCCGCCAGCGCCTCCTCGGGCGTCCAAGGGTGCCTACCTCGCCATGCCCCAGTCCAATACCCCTACCAACAACATCAACGTTCCTTCCGAGTTTGACAGGTATCCTTCTATGGCCGGATCTAGAGTGGTATCCTCAACCTCGTTGTCCAATTTGGTGAGCGGAGCCGGCGCCGGCGCAGCTGCTAACCACAAGTCGGACGGCGAGTCCACCGCTTCCTCCAACCCTTTTTCCAACGGAAACGACTTCTCGCCCTTTGGAGGCTATCCAGCATCGTCATTCCCGCTCCATATCGACGAAAAAGAGCCCGATGACTACCTTCACAACCCAGATCCCATAGCAGACGCAAACTATGAGAAAAACAGATTCATGGCCGACTTGAAGAGCATGGACAAGCGGTCCATGGGTGGGTTGATCGGAGTCATCGGACTCCTCATCGCCGCCGCCGTTATCTTCATCGTGCTCCCAGTGTTGACCTACTCTGGAGTCACCACTCACGGCCCTCCAGAACACTACGAAGTGTTAACCCATTACAAATACCCCATTTTGAGCGCCATCAGAACAAGCTTGATCGACCCAGACACCCCCTCCGACAAGCTTTCCATCAAAGCAAGAGATGGCTCGAACTGGAACCTCGTTTTCTCTGACGAATTCAATGCAGAAGGTAGAACCTTCTACGAGGGTGATGATCAATTTTTCACCGCTCCAGACCTCCATTACGATGCCACCAAAGATTTGGAATGGTATGACCCTGATGCGGTCACCACATCCAACGGTACCCTCGTGCTTCGTATGGACGCCTTCAAAAATCACAATCTTTTCTACAGATCTGGTATGGTCCAATCCTGGAACAAGTTCTGTTTCACTCAAGGTAGAATAGATATTTCTGCCAGATTACCCAACTACGGTGGGTTCTCTGGTTTGTGGCCTGGTTTGTGGACCATGGGTAACTTGGGTCGTCCAGGTTACTTGGCTACTACGGACGGTGTGTGGCCTTACTCATATGAAGCTTGTGATGCCGGTATCACTCCTAACCAGTCCTCGCCAGATGGTATCTCCTATCTTCCTGGTCAAAGATTAAACTCTTGTACATGTCAAGGTGAATCACACCCTAATCCAGGTGTTGGTAGAGGTGCTCCTGAAATTGATGTGATTGAAGCTGAAGCTGATACAACTATCAACAATGGTGTGGCTTCTCAATCTTTGCAAATGGCTCCAATGGATATCTGGTACTACCCAGATTACGATTGGATGGAGATTTACAACCTGTCTATCACAACTATGAACACTTATACTGGTGGTCCGTTCCAACAAGCCCTTTCTGCAATCACCACGTTAAACATTACCTGGTATGAGCGTGGTGATGTGTTCCACAACTTCCAATCATATGGTTTCGAATATTTGAATGATAAGAATGGTTATTTGAGATGGTACGTTGGTCAAGACCCAACACTTACAGTTCATGCTAATGCATTGCATCCAAATGGTAATATCAATTGGAGATATTTGTCAAAGGAACCTATGTCTATTATCATGAACTTGGGTATCTCAAATAACTGGGCCTATATTAACTGGCCTGCTCTTCATTTCCCAGTCGAGTTCAGAATAGATTATGTCAGAATCTATCAACCTGATGGCACTGGTAGCGTTGGTTGTGATCCTAGTGGATACCCAACTTACGACTACATTCAATCACATTTGAACATTTACGAAAATGTCAATCTTACACATTATACCGATGGTGGCTACAAAACGCCAAAGAATAGATTGACAGGTGGATGTAAGTGATTACGATTAATGAATTCTCATCTTCAGATCATAGCTTAAAAACTGATCTATGTATTTCTTACCAAAATTGGTTGTATCATAAAGTTCGTTGCAAAATTAAACATATTTATAGAAAATTGTAGAGATTTAATCATCTGAAGTAAGGGCCATACATGTTCCAAATCTTTCTTACCAAAGCAAGTTTAGTTGGAATATCATACTCGCTATTATTTAACTCATTCAAATCATTGACCCATTCATTGACTAAACTCTTTGGAAGGATTAATTGAGCAATGATGATCAAATTGACAATCTCAATCAACAACATTCCTTCAAAATTTGCATTATCGTCAGATTTGCTACCCAAGTTGACCAACAAATTTTCAATGCTATTCAATCCCTTCAAACAAAGAACGTTAACTTGCTTACCATTGATCACGATTGGCTTAGCACCTAGGAAGTACTGCCATGCTTTGTACACTATGAATATAGAAGGACTTATGGAAACTATTCCAAACACCAACTGTTGAGATTTCAATATTTTATCAATACCATTTATGGCTAATCCACCATCGACTTTTGTCTTTTGAATCTGAATCAATAAAGACCTAATCAAAGTACCCTTGAAAAGAGATTTAACAGGCAGTCTGATTTGAGACTCATATTTGGACATCAATAAAGTCAAATCACCGTTTTGTATAGCCTCATGGATTTCTGGCTTACTGATGCCTGTTACATTTTCGTCACTCAAAAAGTCAATAACCATTCTTTCTAGTGAGTCCAAATCAGATTTCAACGATTCCTTAGAAGTGATACTCAACTCCTCGTCGTGTCTAAGGATATTAAGCATATCATTAACCGGTTTGACGAGCCAATTCTTAAAAAATCCGTAAATCGTATCAACGAAATTATGCTTGAACCAGTATACGATCTCTTCACGATTATTATAAACATTCATGGTTTGAGAAGGACCATAAACTGTTAAAGCTAACAAAACTGGCCAGTAGCGAGTGAGAAACGAAGGTTGCTCTCCCCTGTGAATTTTTGACTTAGATAACAATGTGACTTTTGTCATCAAAGCATCAATCTTGTCAGATTCAGATCCATTGACTGAGCCAAGGATGGCCTCCAACTCTGAAATTGTGGTTCCTTTGTCACTTAATTTCATCTTAAGCATTTGGTTAATCTTTTGGGTATTGGATTCAATATCAGCATTTATTGCTTCCATTTTTGCTAATATTTCATTATTGACCAAGTATAATGGAGATCTTAAGGCAGATTTGAGCATTTTACTGTACCGATGAACCGATGATTTTTTGGTCATATTCAAGAGAGAAAGGGTAGGGCTATTCTTCAAAAGCATCATCTCAAGGACAGATTTACCAGCACCAGTAACTATCTTAAAAAAGTGCTTGATTCTGACCCAATTGACATAAATCAAATTGTCTTCGTGTACATTTCCAGTAACATTAAACTCATATTCCTTATCCTGTAAGGACTCTGAAACTTTTGCCACTAAAGTTCTTCCAAAGTCGAAGAGTCTGATGGGAGAAGTTTGAACAAAATAAACTGATTTCTGAGTATTAGAATTGTAAACGTCTTCCCAATAAGCTAAATTGCTTTTCAACACCAAAGTCTGATAAATAAGGGAATTGGCCAAGTGAAGGTCCACTGTCAAAAGAATGTAGTAATTGAGAAGATGTCTGGTAGTATCATTGATTTGCCTGATTCCGGGTCCGTTTTCTGTTGTTATATCAGAAGTTTTGCTGTAGATTGATTTTACCTTCTCAAGGTCTAAGGATGAAACTTTGTCGAAATTGAAATTGTCCACTCCTAGAAGATAGTAAAGTTCTTGGAACGTATACAGTAACTTGGTAAAACTGTCGAAATCCTTTGTATTTGCATGAAGCTGTTCTTGTTGATTGCCAATGGCTTCTTTTTCATAAAGAGCAAGCTCCGTAGTTAAAAAAGACGTGGTCAAGTCATTGACCTCATCAAATTTCGCTTTGATTCCTAATGAGATCCGATTGTTGGAACTGATGGAACGTATCACCCGATTGGACTGGGCAGAAGCTGGCCTGATACCGGGAGTAAGAAAGTCCATATCAAAAGAAAGTTATTGATAGCAATTTTGAGATGCGACTTGATGACACCTCAAATCAAGAAATATTGCACGAAGAGAAAGTTAAATATATAGTAGCTTAAGGCTAGATAATATGTAGTTTACTGCATCTTCGAATATGTTCGTTAATCAATCCATAATTCTAGGTCTCGGATTCCATTTCGAAGATTAGTGTTGCACTGTATTTCCAAAATAACGGATTCGAGAATCGCCAAATCGCTACAATTTGCCTGTATTACTATTGTATATTTTCATTACTGCAATCTAATCCTCATCTTGATTCTTGTCGTCCAAAACTCCACTTTCCTTAATCAAGGTATCAATATCTTTGTCGTTCCAGATCTTATGGATTACTTTTCCTGGATGCACTTTAGACAAACTCAAAGTGGCAAATTCGAGCTTCTCACTGTTCAAAGCTGAAGAGTCCATTGTCTTGGATAACACCTTGATGGCCAATTCACAGGCTTCCTTCAAGGACATCTCATCCTTGTAGTCCTTCTTCAATAAGGTTTGTGCAGCGGAGTTGTTGGCACCAATGGATGTTGCTTTCCAGCCGGAGTAGTTACCTGATGGATTGGATGTGAACAATTGGAAATCGTATCTGTCGTCATAACCAGCGTACAAGAAAGAAACACCGAATGGTCTCAAACCACCGTGTTGCGTATAACCTTGTTTGATGTCACAAACGTTCTTAATGAGAGTTTCACAAGGAATTTCCTCGTTGTATGTCTTCAAATATTGTTGGGCCTGAACTCTAGCATTATTGACCAAAATGAAAGCATCTGCAGTCATACCTGCCACGGCACAGATCATATTATCATTGATCACATAAAGCTTCTCTGCTGAGCCATCGTTATCAAACAACTTCGAGGTCACTTTCTTCTCGCATGCTAACACAACACCTTCGGTTGATAATATACCAATGGCTGTTCCGGCCATTGAAATGGCTTCTTGTGCATACTCAACTTGGTACAATCTTCCTTCAGGAGAGAAGATGGTTGTTCTCGAATCGTATCTTCTGGACATATTGTGGTTCTAATTTCTGCCGCTTGTTGATTCAGAAAGAGCCTAACACTAAATAGTATACAGAACTGATGGAATTGAATAAAATGACTGGGGTAAGATGGTGGCAAGAGTGGCCGTCTTTTTCAGTGTGTAGATTTAGGGTGGTGCGCACGACCTCCTATGGATTCTTCAGGATTCATACAACTTGCAAAGTGGAGTGAGAACATCAAATTGCCCACCATTGGAGAAAACGGATCAGGATTCACAGGGAGAACTGTGTAATCATCTAACCATCTTACTTGTGTGAACTTAACAGAAGATACAAAATAATCGCATCATAACAAAGCAAAACCATGAAGATATTCGTTAGTTCCATTAACATACCCATAGGGTATACGCGACCCAAGTTCCCTTCTCTTTATTGGCCCTTGGGAGCCAATAGACAGAAGTATGAGCAGTCATTCCTATATTACTCCTCAGACATATGGCGATTCACTGTTTCCTGGTGCCTCATCATGTTCGGGGGCTTTTATATCATGGCTGCGCTCATTGCCATGTTCAATGTTGAATTTAATAACAGAAGGCATCATCTCCGTCCACTGAGCACCAAGAGGGCAGGAACCTTATTTTTTGGCTTATTTTATGTCATCATTGGTACATTTAAGGGATTTGTATCAGGTGCAGTGATTGGTTTGATCTTAGGTGCAATCTATCAAGCTGGTACATTGAGCATGAGTACATGGATACCGTTAAGTTGGGGCATGGCAGCAGTTCTATTTGACGTCTGCAGCTCTTATCTGACAACACTGACCGTGATGTAATTTGGCAGCTGGTCTGCTGATACAGATTTCGGAAACAATTGCATTTACATTTAGTATATCAAGGCATCTTCTCTGATCTGATTATTGATATACCGCATACTATAACCTACTGGAGTTTTCACCATTTGCATTACTTGCTTTATATGCCAAAACAAACAACCTAAGTAAAGAAATTACTAGAAGAAAGTGTTGATGGAGCCTTATTTTCAACAATGTTCTTGAAAAGTAGATTAAAGGCTTCTTGAATTTAAAGTGTTGGATAATCATACATATATACTGCATCTCAATTCATTGATTCTTTTTGTAATAGTTTGATTCGTAAATTCGTCCAGTATAGTTCCTTTAGCAGAATCATTGCACGCTTCGCGTTATCTTTATAATCTCACACTCAAAATTGATTAATTCGACTACAGACCAAGAGCTAAAGATTCGTGGAAAATTCCAATCTATCACCTTTAAAGGTTCTATTGTGTGATATATACATCAATTCCTAATTCAAGCTCTTCATACGGATCATTCAATCATGTCGTTTGAATATCTTTGGGTTCCTTTGTTACAATATCAGTTCTCAAGATCCCAATCTGTAACAACGGCAAAGGAGGCCATTGCAATTTTCCACAAGTTTAACGTATACAATGAATGGATACAATCTGTTGAAGAGTACTTAAAGTCTCAAAATCAAGAGGTACCAGAGATTTCAGATACTTCCTCCGCTGTGTTGGATGCAGCTTCCAATGTTTTGAATGAACTCCGATCTTCTAACTCTTTCTTCACCAAAGCCCTGGAAAGCACGTCAATATTTTCCAAAGTCCGTGATGCTGTACAAGTTTCCATCATGAACCAAGACTATGATGGTGCAATGCAATTTTTGAACGATTATTCAACCCTTGTCAATTTCTCCTCACAACCTAAAGACCACACCCAATTGAAGGACAATGCATACATGGAATATTTATTATTACAGTACGTGATATCTATTTATCAGAACTCATTTTTCACATCAATAGAATCTAAGGATCCACAAGATCCCACAGAAAAGGGTGCAGTCAAGTCCATCCACAGCATCTACAAAAAAGTCCAACTTTACTATACAAGAACCGAATCTCTTTTGATGACATGTACAACTGAGGTCACTTTGGATGATGAAATGGATGAAGTTCTGGATAAACTTTGTTCAGAATTAAAATTTTATTGGCTTGCTAAAATTTTCAACCTAATTGTACTTTTCAAGAATTTGGAATTCGATGAATTCAGTAAGAATTTGCATTCGATTTTGTTTGTCTCACCAGAATCTAAAGCTTTTTTTCTCAATCAAACGGGAATATTGAGGTCCAAAATCTTATCAATGTTTGCAATTACTTTGATATTTACAAAACCATTCAATAAACTATCTTTGATAGATGCAGATAAATCTGATATGTTAATAAACCTTTTCACAGATGACGAAGAAAGTTATGAGTATTTCCTTTATACAAATTTGTTGTTGCCCCTCCTGCAATCGCAATATGCCAAGGTAAATCACAATCTCAATAACAATATTGAGTTTTTGGACAAGCTCTCTACAGAAGTTGGCTTCTGTGTCCCTGTATCGAGCTTTCAAGATGACTTCAGAAGACATTCGACAAGATCATCTGCACATATTTCCCCATATAATAGCTCTCATTCCATTCAAAGGATTGATTCAAATTCTCAAAAATTCCTATCTTATTTGAAGCTCATGATAAATCTCAAGAATTGCTTGATGATATTTTCTGTAATTCATGAGATACCCAAATTGAAGTTAATTAGTTTGTTGGGATATAATGTTATCGAACTGAAGGAACAACAAATTCAAGATATTCATGAGGAAATTTTACTTTTAATTTCTAGTTTAAGTCTAGGAAAAGTGGGAATTGGCTACAAATTCGACGAAGAAGTATACTACAACATGGGCTCCAATAAAAAGTTGGAGGCTGAGGTTTTACAGGACGAACTTGATGATCTAACCATGGAATTGAAGGCTGAGAGCTTGTCCAATATGATGAAAGGTGTTCTACTTGAAAAGCTTTTCAGTCCATGATTCATTATGCAAAAGTATCTAATCTTCTTGCCAGAGGACTCTGCCAATAAGCTCCATCATATTTAGTCTGCCGCTAAGAGAATTGAATTTCACCTTGGAAATATCCAAATTGATTGCCTCATTTTGGAATAACAACTGGTTCACCAAGTAGCATGTTATCATGACCAAGAAGACACCGCAATCATCAAAGTTGTCTTGTTGATCACATTTCATCTTTAGCACCTCTATTGGTTTGTTTGAGCTCATAATACTTTTACAAGATCTCAATCTTTTAGTCAACTCACCAAGGAGTCTTTCGGTGTCAACACTATCTTCATCATCAAGAGTCATGGAATCATATACGTACAACCTGTTTTCTAGTAATGAGAGAACACCTAAAGCCCAATGGTCTCCATTGTTGACTTCTTCCAAATTGATAACGTCAAAGTCATCAATAAAATTTATAGGAATAAATATGAATTTCAGCTTCTTCAAATCTTCCACAGGAAGAATGTTTTCGATCTCTGAGCTTACTGGAAAATGCAAAAATAATTGGACCAAGGCAGGGTATAAAAACTGGACTTGTCCGAACATCGAATCTGGGATGCTTATGAAGGACTGGTTGATCAATTCAAATATGAAGGATATATTATTATCATTGAGCCATTCTCCTGGAAGTATATGGTCCAAATCGGACTTGTATAATGCAATTGAATGATATTGAAGAATTTTCAACTCGGAACTAGAGTTTGAATTCTGTAAAGAATCATGGCCCTCGGTCTTGACGTGACTGATAATCTTTGAATGAAGCAGCTTTAAATCAGATTTGGCCAAAAATGGGTTGAAAAGCTGTGGATCCGGTGCATCCAGACCTGGATTTTCCTGCATTCTTTTGAGCTGTTTGGCTCTTGCTGCGTTGATCTTTTTCTTTTGCTTCAACTCCTTCTTTTCCAGCTTGGACAATTTCCGTTTAGTTGAAACGTCTACAATTGGCTCCTCTTGAAATTTAGCCTGGTGTGGTAAAATAGCTTCCCATGGTAGCTCATCGAACCCATTTGTGTGTACTGTTGTGGCCAATTTTGTAGGCAGTATTGAGTGGTCTATGCAGAAGCCCTTGGATTCATCAAATAGTATTCCAGGCATATTGGACCCTGTTAGAAATATCTTTCACTATCTTGAAAAGTCTATGTATGGGTCACCTGATACAGAATCGCGTACTGTAATAGGAAGGTAATCTTTCAACAGTGGATATTTCCAAAAGGGTATCCAATGTACTTATGTAAAAGGGTTTTAAGACCTAAGCTACCATGTATACGTCATCTCAACATTAACACAAGACCTCCTTCGACTACATATAATACTGGCCAGCCTACACATGAAACTAGGCCTCATTATATCCCTACACCTGGGAACTTGACCCCAGGAATCAGTGCTTTAGAGTACTATTCTAGAAGGCTCGAACTAATGAAAGAGCTTCCTCCACGTTCCATTGTGGTTCTCAGAGGTTCTCAGGTGAAATATGCCTCTGGAAGTGTATTTTATGACTTTCAGCAAGACAACAATTTGTACTACTTGACAGGATGGTTGGAGCCTGATTCAATGGCAGTCATCGAGAAAAAAACTGACGATGCCGAAGATGTGATTCTTCATATGTTTGTTCCTCCAAAAAACCCTCGAATGGAGTTGTGGGAAGGCGAAAAGCTGGGGTTGCAGGGGGCTTATGATTTCTTCAATGCGGACATGGTGGAAGATATCAATAAAGCACCACAATTCATCGATCAACTCATATCTAGCAACGATCACATCTACTGGGACGATCAATCTAGAAGATCAAAATCAAAATTTTCGTCGTTTTTCAATGTGGGCCCCAAAGAATCAGACAAATTCGGAACAATTCAGGCAATCATTGAAAAATCTAACAAAAATAAAATGGAACTCACTCCTCTTATTGCGAAGCAAAGAAGTATCAAATCTGAAGCCGAAATTAGAGTGATGCAAGCTGCTGGTCATATTTCCAGCCGTGCAATCAACAAGGCTATCGCTAAAGTAGGTTCTTCATCGCCACTATACAGAGAAAAAACTCTTGCAAGCTATTTGGAATATCAATTCATCAAGGGTGGATGTGATAAGCAAGCATATATTCCAGTCGTTGCAAGTGGTAAAAATGCATTGACCATTCACTATACTAGAAATGACGATATACTTTACAGAGACGAAACGGTTTTTGTTGATGCCGGAGGAAAGCTTGGTGGATACTGCGCGGACATCTCCAGAACATGGCCAAACAGTGTAAATGGATTTAGCGAACCACAGAAAGATATTTATGAGGTTGTTTTGGACGTGAATAAGAAGTGTATCGACCTTTGTGATGAATCCAAAGGAATTTCCATGCATGATATCCATGAATATTCTGTTAAAATATTGACACAAGGCTTGAGGAATTTGCCAGGCTTTTCTCACGTCACTGCTAATGATTTGCTGGTTTCTCTTTACCCACATTATATTGGTCATCATCTAGGTTTGGACTTGCATGATGTTCCCTCCGTTTCAAGATTCCAAAAATTGGTAAAGGGTAATGTTATCACCATTGAGCCTGGATTGTATATTCCTCAAGATGATAAATGGCCCAAGCATTTCCAAGGAATCGGAGTAAGAGTTGAAGATGATATTGTCGTTGGTAAGACCAGCGATGACATCTTGAATTTATCTGCCGGGTGTGTAAAAGAAGTTGTTGATATAGAAGCTTTGATAAGCAAAGGAGAAGTTACTACACCTGGATCAGAAGATGAATTAGTCATTTTGGATATTTAATAGATTGTACATACCACTTACTATATACAGATTGAACAAATATGGGTGCTTAACGACCAACAGCCAATAATAAGGAGTTCTTACTACCTGATTCGGAGTCTCCCTTACCACTTGGCAAGTAAGAGACGTTAGGAGAGTTGGCTAAAGTTTGTGCGATTTCCTTGGAGGCTTCCAATCTTCTGATCATCAACAAACCATCACCAGCCTTGGCTAAAGCCTTTGAAACAGTCTCTGCACTCTCTGCTTCACCTTCAGCTCTAATAATATTAGCTCTTCTTTCTTGCTCGGCTCTCTCGACCAAGAATTTGGCTCTTTCGGCATCTTGTTGGGCAATTTGTTTTTGTTCAACAGCTTTAGTGAATTCTCTGCCAAAAGTCATGTGGGTAATAGAAACATCTTCCAACCTGATATCGAACTCATTTGCTCTAGTGGACAATTCTTGTCTAATTCTGGCAGAAACAACTTCTCTTTGGGTGATCAATTCGGCAGCATCAAATTGAGCGACAATAGACTTCAAGACTTCATTACCAATGGCTGGTAAAACTCTTTCATCGTAATCCAAACCCAAACTTTGGTAAATCTTTGGCAAGTTCATCACTTCTGGTCTGTGCAACACTCTCAAGGTTAAAGATACATTTTGCAAGTCCTTAGATCCAGTGTTTGTGGTAATGGTCTTTGGCTTAGTTCTAACATCGTAGATGATGGCCTTTTGGAGCCATGGGATCAAGAAGTGGGTTCCTTCTCCTATAACGTTTTTCTGAACACCGTTCAATCTGTCGAAAATGACGGCTCTCTTTCCACCTTCAACATCATAAATGGCAGACTGACCAAGAGTGATAGCAATACCAGCTGGAATGGCGATTCTGGAGATGATTTCTGCAATTCTGGAGGACATTCTGGATAAGGGAATATTAACTACCGCCACTGGGATTAAGTGAGATGGTATTTGCAGGTTGACCCGGTGTGCCACAAGGTGCAAACTTGTGAGTTTTACAGTTTAATTATATGCACATCCGTCAACGAAGATGCCAGCTATCCAACTGTGGAAGTTTTGATTCCGGTGATTTTCCTAGAGTATGATGCTAGCAATTCGTTTTAAGGCCTAGAACGAACTAGACTGAAGTAAAAGTTTAACTTTTGGTCAACTTTCTAGTAAAGTTCACAAAGATGGGTTGTTACACAGAACTATAGAGAATCCACGATCCCCACATCCAATGTTGATGTTGCCTAACTATTACGGAGTTTCAGTAACAAACACATCTAAGGGATGCGATTTAGAGTGTTAAATTTAACAACAAACACTAATTTGGGGGCTCATTTTGGCACACACAGCGATACAACTTTGCCAAGTAGCCTGTGGTTTACGGTGAGCGTATGTCTGATGTTACATATTGGTATCACTGGGTTTGGGATCGAAAATAAGCCCCATTCGATCTTGTAGCGTGATATTAACACAAAGAAATTAAGTCGGTAGACTACAAATTTGTGATGCATCCTTTTTGATGTGTTCCCTGTCAATATCATGCATTTTCCAATACCAAGTTATAAATACCACATTTGTTTGTAATTTGTTCCCTGATCTATTTACAATTGTTCCTTAACGTATTTACATTCGATATTATGTGATTAACTAATTCAGGTTTGTCCCACATTAATTACGTCAGAATTCTTCGCAGCTGTTTATTTTATATTTTTCATGCGATTTCTAATTAGATCCAAGTTCACAGCAATAGTGGTACAATCATAAATCTTTTGTTTCTCCGCTATTTCTTATCTTGGTTGTGTTGATTTCCACAACACTTGGAATTTCATGTGGACCTTGAGATCATAGCAACATGCTGAAAAATTGGTCTACCCTTTCACCACTATTTGTTATGATGACGAAGGTTGCTTGGCAGTAACACAAACCTCCGCTATTGTCCGTTCTGTCAGTTATCCGCAGAGTCAATTTTTCAGGTACTTTACAGTTGAAAACGTAGCTAGTAGTATTAACTAATATACAAGGGAATTGCACGAGGGTATAAGATGCGATAGATAAGTAACAGCGAGTTTAGGATTCGCAACAATGTAGCTCATGTCGCAGAATCTCAATTTGTTATGCAATCTGTTACCATCTTTCAATTATCAATTATCAACATTGAAGTGCGGGTTGTGGATGATTAATTATCGATGAAATAGACCAAGGTCCAAGCAGCTCCGGCCGCTATAGAGCCTGTCGCTACCATTTGTATACCTTCGAAAAACTTCTTATGCGTTCCACAATCCTCTCCCAAGGAAATGGAAGTCTTGACGTAGCCGAAAATGAAAAGAGTGACCAACATGACGAGAACAGAGATGAGTAAACCGGTTTTGACGACGGTTGTGAAAAAGTAAGGAACAAGAGGAACGAAACCACCGAGGAAATAAGCCAAACCAATAGTCAATGCAGAGGTGAACTCTCTACCTTCGGCTGGTTCTTCCAAACCCTTACCGAATCTGATGACAAAATCGATTAAACTTTTAGGTTGTGCGTCCAAATCCTTCAAGAATGAGCCTATGGTTTGTTCAGAAGCTCCTAATTCAAACATGATTTCAGCAGCCTCTTGATTGATGGTTTCTGGCTTCTTGAAGAATTCCAACTTTTCTTTCTTGACTTGCGATTTGTAGTATTCCGATTCGGACCTGGCAGCAAGGAAACCACCCAAACCCATGGAAATGGCACCTGAGACCAACTCCGCCATACCACCGGTAATGACCAATTTTGAATCACCTAAAGAAGACAAACCAGCAGTCAAGGCAAAAGGCACTGTCAAACCATCGGATAAACCAATAATGACATCGGACATGACTCTTGGGTCGAACTTGTTGAAGAAGCCGGTGGCTTCATTGTCGTCTTCGTCGTCCAGAACATTGACACTCTTGGCGGCGTTCAAAATAGCCTCTTCGTTAGCAACACGTTGGCCACGGTCTTGGTTGTCGGTGGATCCGTATGGCGATTGGTTGTTTTCCAACAATCTGTTGACTCTGTCCAATTCTTCATCGGACTTGTTCTTTTGGGCGAACAAACCAGTGACCTGGTTCTTAATAGCTACCAATGACATTATGGTGGTAGTGAATGTAAAAGTTGATGTGTTTGTTGCTTTGTTCACAAGAAGACTTCAGCAAGAAACTTGATAGATGGAGATTAATCAGCAATACGATCCGATATGGAGTTGAGAATGATTTAAGCTAAGAGTAAAGTAAACACTTTATCTAAGGACGTTAGGGGTTCACGGATTTGATGCAAAGAAGCAAACAGATAAACTGGGAAATCTGGGATGGGAGTGTTTTTAAATAGCCATATGCAGATATTCTTTATTATAGTGAGGGATTGAAATGTTTCTGTTTGTGGCACCTTTGCGCGCATGTTGTGTGCAGGATCCTGGCATGCTGACCTTTGGGTGTGTTTTGATTGGCCAACATAAGCAAGGGTGCAGGGTGCTAAAAAGTAGCGATGGGTAACTTCTTTATCGGATAGACAACGGGATGAGCGAAGACATTTTCAGGAGCAACACGACCGCCAGAGAAGGAGTTTCTAAGGAGGTCCTCGGCGTGCAAATGACCTGGAGACCTTCCGCATCTGTTCGTTATTCACGAAATGTCATCAATATGACAAACATGTTTATTTCCGTTACGTAAGCAAAGCCCCCACCAGAGTCTAGATCATGATGAGGCCATGAACCTACTACAATGCTGGACCACGTTCGGTCTAGGTTGTTTTGCCTGGGCGGTCCATCCGGAAAGATAACCGAACATCTGTGATATCTGTTTCAAGTCGCCGAAGCGGTGCCACAGTCAATCAATTTGTGGATGGTTGCGATTGTGACTGTTTGAGGATTTAAGCAGGAAAAGCCTGGAGGTGTTCTCCACACGGAAAAACTGTGGCATGGTGTTGAATGGTGTCCTGGTGTAGCTGGATGTAACACCACACATAGTGGGTTGCTTTGTAAAAGGGAAGGTCCAAATGGGTCCCGTTTGGATTTCCTAATTGTGTGCACAAAATGGAGTACAACTAACTTGAATTCAAGAAGTGGCGCCAGAGTAAACCAAAAAAGGGTAGAATGGAAAGAATGGACGTCTTTTATATTACAACTGGGCTTTGGAAATAATGTTGGGTACGTTGTAGAATTTCTGTATGTTACGTAGCTGTTTTTCACTACCAATGTATTTTCAGCTGATGAAGTATAAGAAAGTGCAAATAATGCGCTATTCTTGATTTTCAAAATTCGTACCAGCGAATTTAATTTCCGTTGTTATGTCATTACTTTGTGCCACCGTAGACTTTTATCATCGCCGTTTTCCAACGCAGGTTCCGATCTTGTAGCTGTTTTGCAAAGGGATTACACCCGCTTAATCCTGACATTCTCAATAATTCAAGAAAAATGCATGAACTCGAAAAAAGTCCCAAGAAATCCCAAAGGCAAAATCACTTATTTTCACGTGCTGGTGCTTTATCACCTGGATACCTTATTAGACCTAGAAATTGATAACGATTTGGTTTATTTTTGACGAAGAAGACAATTGTCATATGGCCCACTTTTGCAACTTAATAAACACGTGACTTAATAAACACGTGACCAAATCTAGTATGTTAGATTTATTTTCAACCAGTACCACTTTACTAAGTATCAATACAGAATAGAAAACCTGCAATCATGTCGACCGTTCTTGAAACGCTCTACATTAATAATCTCAATGACAAAGTGTCGATAAACAAACTCAAAGACGCCCTTGCCACGACTTTTGAGAAGTATGGTAAGATCCTACAAATCACAGCACATTCGAACTTAAAGATGAAGGGCCAGGCTTTCATCACCTTTGAAAACAAAGAACACAGCATTTTGGCACAAAAGGAGTTGGATACAGCTGAACTATTCAAGAAGAAGATGAGAGTGCGATTTGCCAAATCCAATTCTGATAGCTACTACTTGGATGTGTTGAAGAATGAAACTCCTGTGGACGAACGTAAGAAGACCAAAGAAGAGCTCCTGAAAGTCAGAAAGCGCAAGGCAGAATCAACAAAGGACAAATCCACCGGAAAGGGTAACCAGAAGAAACGTAAAGTCCAAGATTTCAGTGATCTACCACCCCATAAAGTGTTATTACTACAAAGTATTGGCCCCAACGTGGAAAACACGCTGTTGACATCTCATTTTGAAAAATTTGATGGCTTCTTCAATGTCCGTTACGTCAAAGTCAGAAACTTGGCATTCGTGGAGTTCGATAATGAAACTTCTGCCACAGCATGCTTGAAAAATTTGAAAATCCAAGGATTGAAAGAGGCTTTTGGAGATACAGTGTTATTAACATACGCAAAAAAGTAATCTAATCGTAAACTGTACAAAATATCAAAATACCATGGTAAGAAGTGTACCACAAGACCTTTCGGTGAACCACCTTTAACTGAGCATTTGATACGAGTTATAATTTCCCATATCTTGCTCAGAATTATAGTACATTTCGTTTTGATTCTCAAGTGGTTGAGAAGGTGGATACAGGTTAAACTGCTGCACGCCATTGGGTACATTGTATGCATTGTCAACTTGTGTGGCATTAATGTTAGGATTCATGTTTTCCATGATATTAGAATTCTGAGTCACATGGCCAGCACTTTGAAAGTTTTGCATTGGTCGTATTTGTGGGTTCTGTGGATACTGCTGAACCATTTGGGGCATTTGAATGTTAGGAACTGAAGCATAATGTGGAATATTAGGTGTCTCATGGCCAACCAGACCATTCATGTTAAAATTGTTGTTGTAGATATTAGGGGCCGAGTTTTGAAATGAAACCTGGTTTGAATTCAAATTTTGACTTTGTGGCAAGTTCTGACCCATTTGACCTTGTGGAAAGAATTGATTTACTGGCGTTGGATTGTATATGTTCTGATTTACAATTCCTGGTACCATACCTGGATTATAATCATAGTTTGGAACTTTCATGGCCATCATATTCATCCAAATCTGGTCAACTTGAGTGTTATCGGGGTTGAGTTGGTTGCCTGGTGAGCTATTTGAAGTCAATGGTGAACCATTTTGAGTATTCAATGGATCTTCATAAATCTCACTTTTGACGTGAGGGTAGTTAGACATAATGTTATTTGGTATACCTGAAGTAGGTGTTGATGTTGGCTTATAATTCACGATATTTTTGAGCCCTTTTGCTAAAGACTCAGTCACGGTATTCAACTCATCAAGCTGCCCTTCGGTAAACTGAAATGAATGTAATTTCTTCAAGAATGGTCCAGGTGATCTAAAAAGCTGCTCATCACTCAAAAGTCGGTATGCAGCGAAATGAGTTTTAGTTATTTTCCAGGCATAATAGTATGTTGAGGAATACCTTTGGAATAAATTTATCATCGAGGTCCATGCTCGGCTTAAATTATGCGATAAGTTGACTATTCTTTTGTGATAGTCGAAGTATTGGGGGTCATTCCGGTATTTGCTTGAATGATCTGGTTTATTTTCCATTGTGAACTTTATAAAATTCACTCTCGTGAGATGCGAAATAAATGTTTGAATGATCTTGTGCATAGCAATGTGTAAAATAGTATTTAACATTACTCCCTGATTACTGAATCTTCCATGAAGTATTTCAAATATGTATGGAAGAAGATCATCATGAATCAAACGATACAATTTCAACACATATACGCAACATAATTCAAAATTTGACTTCTTTTCATAATGCAAATAGAGATGAAAGTAGAGTGTCATCAAAGTAGCTTTTGTCATTACGAACATTTTCGCTGTGATAATATCTAGAAATTCAGTAGGAGAAAAGTCTATTGGGATAATCAGTCTCTCAAGTGACAATTTCAAGATATTTAAAGAATTTGAGCATGCTTCCTCTAATTCATCTGTTTGGCTGATTAATATAGACACAGGGCAGCCATTGTTGATATCAAGTATCAGATTAAGAATGACCCTTAAGGGTGCTAACTTTGGTCTGAAGTATGAATAACTGTCAATCACACGCCGCTCCAATTCTTCGTTTCCGATATTACTGTTTTGAATTGTTAAGAACGGGTGCTTAACATCATAATGCATGTGGTCGATGCTAGGAAGGCTACCCACATTGTATGCCTGTATCATATCAAATCTCATTAAGAAATACCAAATTTTTCTACCCAAATGGTTTTCACGTTCATCATTACGATAATTCTCGAATTTATCAGGTTCTCTATGCAACCCTAAAGCATAGGCATGACGAACCATATTGGAAATGCTTGATTGAGCTTCACTTCCATCAACCACATCTCCTTCCTCAGGCGCATGAATAGCGTAAATACGCAGGTAAATTAATGCTTGGAGTACTGTGAAATTGATTGTTTTGTGAGGTTCCAATAATTCAAGACAGGATCTAGCTACTTCAATAGCTGCTAAATTAATTGGGTTTGTAAGTAAATATTTTTCTTTGGAATCACCAGCCTTGAGAATTGCATCTGTGACTTCACGTCTATTCGAGAATGTAGCCAAGTAAGATAATCTGAGGATGAAAAAGGTGATAGTAATTGTGGCCAAGTCCACCTTGGAAGATAATTTGATGGATTCTATGTATGTATCCAGATAATCGATGGGACCAATTATTTGAGACAAGTCAGACTTGAATTTGCTTTCGTCAAGAAAGGCAAAGAATGGGTAAATGCAAACAAAAAATCTATCCAACAATGTCCAAACGACTTTTCTTTTTGGAAGGCTCAAACGGATTTTCTCATTTAACTCTTGATTTGAATCGGATTTCCCTTCAAAAAGAGACTTTGCCAAGGCAATACTACTTGGATTCATCAATTTATTCTTCTCACCCTCAACGAATTGTAATGGATCGGAGGAGTTTGGCGATTTTAATGAGATTGATGCTTGATATTCTTCGACGGCCATGGATTTCATTTGAAACAATTTTTCATAATTGTCGACGCCAGCATGGGCAACGTCAGGAGTAGCGTATACCTTAAAGGGGCCCACACTTTCGGATAGCTTTTCCCAGAGAGCACTGAGCCAGGGATCACGCTTGACTATGGATACATAGCTCAAAGGACCGTAGCATTCGCCCGACAGGTCGAGGAGCTTCGTAGGAGTGAACCCTTCGTAGAGATTGATAGTATCTGGATAGGGTTCATGGGGACTATGATGTTCGTTATTGGGGGAGTTTCCCGAATGCTTTAAGGTGTCTTCCAATTCGCGGAGACGTTTTCGTAGCATCGACACTTCATCCAAAGTGTCTTCGTGTAGCACCTTGTGGTCAGGGCCCAACGATGGGGGAGCCACATGGTTGATGCGAGTGCCGTTCATGAGCGTAGGGAGGGAATTGATCGTCATGGGGTTGGTGTGGTGGTCATGGTCGAGTTTCCGAGGATCCCCGGCAGTTTTGCGTTCGATGTCTTGTACCGACACCGGCCGCCAGTTGGACTCGTAGGTGCAAGAGAACCCACTGTTGGTCTTGACACAGGAATAGCAAGGAGTTTTGCGGTCACATTTGGTCTTACGCTTTTTGCAGTTGGTACACACAAAGGTGGGTTTATGGCGTTTTTTAGTCTCACTACCCATTGCAAACGACAGCCGGATGGAAATGTGAGGGATGGAAGCGGATGGAAGGGGATAGGCGGACGATTCCAGCTAATACCGACCAATACCTGAAAAATCGGTGCGGTTACTGATGGGGATAAGCGGGTGGAATGGTGATCTACCCTATGGAATGCGAAACAGGTCAGAAGGTAGCGCCGGAACGGAATAGAAAAGGTGAACAATTGACACAGGGTCCAGCGGAGTCAAATTGCTTCACACCACAAACGGATTCGATAGTTGGTCCAATAAAATGTCTTTCAGGAGGTCAAATATTCAACACCGGTGCAGAGATGGCTTACAGCCAGGGGAGATGGGACAAGGCTGAGTTGGGGAGGACGCGGAAGCGATGCAGAGATTTTGGCGGGATGTAAATGCAGGGAGGCAAACTAACGTTAATTGATGGTGAAGGGAAGGGAAGGATTAAAATACATGGACATGGATAGGAAATGCCCCGCAAACTAGGTGGCAGGTTGAGGATTTATAGATGTGAGGAAGGCGTAATTGAACAGCATGTTGATGATGCAGGACGACGGTGGGTTGTGCGGCGGGAATGCAGGACGCGCGAGGAGGATGCAGGATACAGCGCCATTAGGTGTAGTTGCATGAAGATGCGTCAAGATGCGCCAATCTGCACAACCCGTACATGAGGATGCATATAAGTGCATTGCGATGCAGCAAGGAACAAGGGATGTTAGGGAACCATTTGAGCCACAGCAAAGGGTCTGGCACTAGAGATACATGGCCAGTGAGGGGCCGGGCGGCGGTGTTGGGGCCAAGGGTGGTGGGCCCCACTGGAATGACTGTGGCAGGCAGTGCGCCTCCCTGACGCCTACCACCTGGCGAACGGCAAATGCATTAAACAATCGACACAATCTAAAACTTTCCCAGCGCTAAAAAATATCTCCGCCGCACCACATCCTATTGCAGCTTCATGCATGTAATTGATGGAATGACTCGGCCATAAGACGGCCGAATAGGATCCGTTTCCCGAGGGGTACCATGGCAATCAAGCCGAGGACCAACCAGAGGCTATGGGGCCAAGGGCCTGATGGTGGACCCCACGCTTGTTTCACCTGGAAAGCCCTCGCATTCTTCGGTACTTCGGACGTCGCTACCGTCGCATAATTTTGATAATATTCGGTACGGTCCCATGAAACACGAAGCGCATGGCTAAATGACAGCTCGCTACCTGCAGTGAAGCAATAGGAAACCTGGGGTTGTGTAAATGTACTTCATTACTGGGTTCCGGGTTGCTGTGGTGGTGTACCATAGTGGAAAGTTTAAGAGTGCAATGATGGTGGTATGCCTCCGCCACCGCATTCCTTTGGGCTCCTCGAAATGCTTGCCTGCTGACACTAAGCCCCAGTAATAATCATAATCGAAGCTTATTTGGCACCTCAATGGTCGCGGTTGCATGCAGGAGGTCGCAATTGATAGCAAAGTGGGAGAATTAGGGCCATTGGCGTCATTGGCACTAGCATATGTCATTGACTTTACACCATATGGAATAGTGGGGGAGAAGTGGGGGCACAGCGGGGGAACTGGGGGTCCACTGAGTTCAGTTTCACTACTAATAAACATTAACAACCACTCCCAACCGCAGCTGGTACCATGCAACCATCATGTGTCTAGTGTTTACAGTTCACATGGCAGCCGTTGCCGTTAGTCACAACTAGTAAAGGTGTCGTTGTTCCCCCCAATTGCAGGTATGGCAGAGTTGCCTGAGGCATACCAATGCATTAGTGGGTTTAGTTATAATCTAATGTGCGGCTGGGAACGGTGGGCAGAAACACGCAGTGGCTCGCTGTCGTCTTTAAGGCGTCTACCGACTGCTTATCAACATCATTACCATGTGTCATTGGTGTAAGCAACCTTCTAGAAGAAGGTATTTCGACAGCGGGTCCACCTGCAGTGGATCCTCGCTTCTTCGGAATGTACGTTGCGTTCCGGGGTCCGACGCATGCATATGCACCAGCTCCCAGCGAGCGGGGTCGGGGCTCACAACCCGGAACAATCCCCATATTTCATTTAAACCCCTAAACCTTTATAACGACTTGTTACCAGTCTAATTCTAGGTTTAGTGCACATGGCGGACGCGGGGGCTCGTAATTCGGCATGCGACCCATCGGAACCCCTCCTTCTAAGCCTTACGGTCTACCACTTTCAACTACAAGTGCTTAAGGCGCAAAGAATGCCAGAGAAATTCCGAACAATCGAATTGACTGTTTGTAGTCATTGCACCTGAAATATGTCACCAAATGGCTTCGTCTTATTCCTAAAACCGCAAGGTTTCGTTTGTGGTTCTGTAACCAGGTTCTGTAACCAGGTTCTGGTGGACGGCATTTGTCAGGCCTGCGATGGCTAGAACCCCAGCACTAGACAACAAATATAGAAGGATACGAGGATCCTCACGGTAGCGAGCGGTAGTTAGACGCACTTCGCGGGATCTAGCCAACGTCGTATGTTGTGGTTTCATCTGCCAAAGTTACAGTATTTTTCACTTTTTTCACTACCTCCTCAGTGCCACTGATTGGATCGTCAACAGATATCGGACATCACCGTGGCCAAGGATGATACGGGCTGCTTTGTGTACTGATCCTTGATGACACGATGCTCGTGACCATGTTGGGTATTATTAGGATGTCTCACTTCCCATACTGTAATACTCGCATTACCTAGGATATGGCGAGTTCTGTGTAATATGGATAGTTCTGCACTATCAGGTGAGGTAAATATTTTCATGTAGATGTTTAATCTGTACATTCTTAGTTACTGGGGGACGCAGGTTTTTGCGGTACATCTCGGTTGCCGTATAATTTGATACTACGGCTTCCTGTGCATAACTCTGCAGTTGGAGAAACCATGTTCATTTCCCGAAACCGCAGTTTCTTTGCATCTAACCTAACCCGATTGGTACCAACATTCGGTGCCTAGTGGTGCCTACGGTTTGAATTTTTGGCTTTCGTCCATCCCTTCTCTCGATTGGGCATTCTGACCAGGTTATTATTCGATGACCATATTTTGTTGGACGATCTATTGTGCCTGTGTATTGTAATTGCTTGATTCTCTAATAATTGCACCTACAACACGGGCATTGTTTTAGGCACTATTATCCAAACCCTAACACTTGCAATTCGCTTAGCATCTATCTGCAACCAGTAATCGCCCCTTATCTCACCAGGCCGCTTCTTCAGAGGTG
This sequence comes from Suhomyces emberorum, assembly GCA_003707835.3. Taxonomy (NCBI): domain Eukaryota; kingdom Fungi; phylum Ascomycota; class Pichiomycetes; order Serinales; family Debaryomycetaceae; genus Suhomyces; species Suhomyces emberorum. Next base: position 22,903 of record PPLQ03000013.1, read on the forward strand.
TAGTGGATTCTTCACTCCACAAATTTAACCGTTCCTTAGTATCACAGTGGTGTGGTTGACAAGTAAGGCCAACAAACTGATGTACCCAACGGAAATACGCCAGATGGAAAGTCCAGATCATAGAGCAATTTGTCAGGCTAAATTTGGCCTGCCACTGGTGGAAGCCTCTCGTATTTTGGGAGAACACGCTAGCCGTTTGCCCAACTATACATGTAACTATGATGTGTTCTATGCAGCTGGTGCATGCAAGTGATGGCATGCAAGTTACGGATGAGTCTTCCGAGTTTGCGCATTGCGCGTATCGCCTGGTCCTACATGCGTTTGTCATCTCAGTTGTATGTATCGATGTATGTAGCCGTGTATTTGTGTATTTCTGTGGTGTGGATTATGCATCATTTGGAGCTGCCATATGTCGGTTGTGCTTCGGTGGTTAGGAGCAGGCCCTCCTCGCTAGATTCCTGGTTGTCCTCGTTATAAAGGAAAAACTGTACAAAAATCGTGAAATCCAATGCCAAAGTGCCAAAAGAACCTGCCAACCAAGAGGAGTTCACCCAGAGGTAGTGCCATGACATGTCTATGGCAAGAATGGAGATGACGTAAGTCAAGTTTCCCAAACAGGCAAAGAGGAAGAACATAAACGAGATGCCTTCACAAGATTTCCGCTGGTAGTTGAGAAGAATCTGGGGGATTCTGGATCCAAGGTAGAGTACGGCACAGAGCCAGCCAAACGCTTGTGCCAACGGGTCATACACCAAGTCTGCTGGCTTATGGATCTTTCCTGGATGCTTACTATCGTTCAAGTACGAAATGTACCACCCCACCAATCCTGCCAGAATCACCAATCCTACCATGAGAGTCTTGATCAACGCCGACTTTAATCCGGACATTGCCGGCTCCTCTGCCAAAAACTGCTGTTCAAGGGCGTTACCATCGTTACCATCGCCTGCTTCGTGGTTTTCCTGCGACAATACCGTCACCAACACGTCTTCATTCATGGGGTTTGCTGGTGAAAGATGGATATAGTCTGCCTTCTCGCCATGGCCGTATACCAAGCATTGCCACAACAAAACCACGTCAGCCAAAGTATAATAGACTGCGAGGATGATCATGGTGGGGAGAACTCCTTGTAAAATGGACCCCAATACGTTGAAAACATCACCTGCTAACCAGAGAATGATGAACAGAAGTGATAAGCCTTCGGAGGATTTTCGGCGAAAATTCTCGTAAATTTGCGGGGCAAAAACGATGATCCAACATGCCAAGGAAATGGAGCCGGTAATTCCACTTACCGCCTGGGCATCTATGATAATAGGAGGTGGAGGTGCCATGTTAGGGTAATAGGTAACTTCCCCATACTGTCATCGAAAAAAAAGCCTTTTGCTGTAGGCGTGACTCATTGCACGTGATGTGCGCTATCTTCCCGATTAGGACAGGCGACATGTGGGAGAAGCTTGGGCTTGCTACTTCCGGGGCCAGTGAACCGGAATCGAAAACAGCGAAATATGTAGAATTTTCATGTCACGTGTAACAAAGCACGTGTAGAAATATCGAAAATTTCAATTCAATACGGTTTCCGAGGGTTCGGAGTGTCTCTAGAATTCCGGTCTCCCATTTAGGGTCGCCATGGTCGGTATGTCATTCGGGGACCGGATGATGCTATTCGAGGAACCCCAGCTCCGAGATTCCGGAGGTGACATCCTTAAACAACTTATTTTCACTCTTATTTTCGTTATTTTCCTCTCTTTACGAATTATAATTACTGCAAGTGTTCGTAAACCTTCCCGATACCCTGCATTAAGAAGTTGATGCTGCCAACTCGCCTCAACGGTTCGATGGGCCCCTTTCTACTATACCTGGTTCGTTGCTTGGTGGTTTTACATAAGGCGATATCATCGTTTAGTTATTTCGATGGTTTGTAGCACCAGGTAAATTAAACCTAATAAAACTTCCAAATAATTAGTACAAGATCAAAAGTGCTTCTGTGCTATATAGTCCATGCTGAGCCTTTGAAAAACTTGACCTCGGGTTCACTTTCCAACGCTTCAATAACGTTTTCCAATTAATAGCCACATTTTACTATCTAGGGGCCCTTTCCTCAATTGGAGATTGTTACGTTGCACATTGTGCCCTTACATAGCCTATTGTGAAATAATTTTTTGAGATATTTATTAGAACATTTGGCAATTCCACCCGTTTATCTATAGAATCAGTCCAGGTACAATTAGACGGTTGATATTTTATTAAAGTTGTTATCCCTCCCTACACAGCCTCAATAATTCCTACAGTGTTCACAATACGATAAATATATTTAGAAATGTGCACACGATTTAGACTTCTAATGATGTAATAATTTCCGAATGTAACCTTAAGTGTAACCTCAAGTGTAACGTTAATTGTTACCGTAATCGTAACATCAAGTGTATAACACTTTACCCTTCAAATCTTAGCTCTGATTGGCTCTAATAGGGATTGCTCGATTTCATACAAATGATGGAAAACTTCCTTAAAAAACTTCACCGCAATTCCTCTCTTGATCTTCTGGGTTGGGGTAACCACATCACGTTCCACAGTGAGCGGATTGATGTCTATGTGTATGTTATGAAGTAATTCCAATTTCGTGAGTTTTGATCCTACACCCCGATTCAACATAGCAAGGAACTTGCGCTTGCAATCCACTTGATTCAATTCCTTTAATAAAACTTCTGGAGAAGGTTTAGATGCAACATCATGGCCACATTCATTTATCAAAAATTTAAGTCCCTCAGTGTAGTCTAATCCCACAACTCCAACCAAGTACGATCTAATAGAGTCTCCATGCACAAACAATTGATTGATACATGGGTTACTAGACAAGTATCTGTTCTCTACCTTCTCTGGAGAAACATATTCACCTTGTGCCAACTTAAAGAAGTTCTTGACACGGTCAACAATGTGGATTCTGTTGGTGCCTGGTTCAAGGAAGGCAATATCACCGGTATAAAGCCAACCGTCTTTGTCAAACATACTCTTAGTTTCTTCGATATTATAGTAATAGCCAATGAAATTGGTGTTACCTCTTACCAATATCTGACCCCTGCCTTCACTAACTAAGTGGCCCATATTCTTCTCTTCCTTCAATCTAAATTCCATACTACTTGCAGCAACTCCACAGGAACCAGGTACCTTCTCATACATCATACTATGAGACATACAGGCGAAGGTCTCAGTCATCCCATAAAATTGCCTGATTCCAATACCCAATGCAGCTTTTAAATAGACAATAGTGGTTGGAGAAACAGGCGCAGATGCCGTTTGAGTCCATATCATGTTATCGAAACCAATAATCTTTTTCAATGCTTTATATGGTGCATAGTTATCGTAGTAGAAATTTTCACCGGAAGCATCATCTGCGGAGGATTGTGCCTTCAATTTGAAGTCGATAATTCTTTGGACTTCAGTCCGCTCCTCCTCCTTTAATTGAGAAACTATGGATTTGATAAATGATTCTATCTTATTAAGCAAACGTGGAACGATGGAGAAATAGGTTGGCTTGAAGATTCGCAAGTCTTCAATTAATGATATGAATGGATTTTTTGGAGTTTTCGAGCCCACTTGAAGCTGTGGGAATCCCAAATAATATCCCGTTAATAATCCAAATGCACTGGTCTGTCTTTCATAGATATGGGTCAACGGTAAGAAAATGTATGCCCTGGAGTTTTCCGTGGCAAATTCTACAGCAGATAAGCTGGTGGCTGCGCCTGCAACAGCATTTGCTTGAGTCAACATGACACCTTTGGGTTTGGACCCAGTGGTACCAGAAGTAAAGGAAATGGTGTAAAGTGATTCCGGGTTTGCAGGAAGCTCCTCGAGCCTTTGATTCTTTCCAATTTGCTCGATCTGTGCCAAATCATGGATTTCTACCTTCAATTCTTTAGCCAAATTGATGGTGGCAGCACTAACCAAGTCAATTGGATCCATAGAAATGATAGAAACGAGCTCTTTGAGAAGCGTAGGATTTTCCTTCTTGAATCGAAGTAAGGAATCAATTTTATCATCACAACATACAACCACAGGACTCTTTGTGAGTTCCAAGATGTACTTGGTGACATCGGGACCCAAATTATCATACAACGCAGTGTTTGTAATAGCATATGCACTGCATGCAAGATCAGTTAACATCCATTCCAATCTGGTGGGGCCGTAGATCGATAAAATGAACGAAACAGCCTTTTCGTGCTGATAATCTGTGTTATCACAGGGTGCAGTTTTCAGTCCGTACGATTTGTAGTCTCTAGTATGATTTTTGATCTTCTGATGAACTTCCGAGTCCAGGAGGTACTTGTTACTTTGCAATGAGCGAAGAATACCCGAACCCAAATTCCGTTTACGCTCATTCATTTCAGCATAAGTAAATGAGATAAACTCCGGACCCAGCTGGTGGGTGGTGTAATCGTAGCTCCGAGAACCCATACAAGGCTTGTCTGCGTACATGGTCACGGCATTGTTGACGAGATCGTTGTAGTTTTTCAAATCTGGGTGCAAATGAGAAAAGATGCCTTCTTTGCATTTACTGTTGCGATAGGTTGGAGTATAGCCAGGCTCAGCTGGCGCCACCTCCACATTCCAGTAAAGATCAGAGCCATATGGCAAGTACTTGGGGATCGAGGTCGGAGACTCGTGGGCAGGAAGAATGGAAGACATCGCTGTAAATGATCATGGTAAAGGTGGGATCCATGGTACTATATAGTGGAGTTCCCCGCATAATACCAGGCAAAGGCAGCTTAGAATAGCATTACGGTATTATCGGAATGCCATACCCAATAAAATACACATGTGGCATTCTCGGTCAATCCCAGGTGGTTATGGATGCTATTGTTCGGCATTAGGATCGATTAAGATTGACAGTATTGGAATCTTTATGAGTAAGCGAAAGGGTGGAAAATCTGGTGGCGGATTGGGAAAGTGCAGGATGAGGTGAAAAGTCGGGCTCTGTGTAGTTTTCGACCGGGAAAATCAACAGAACGAACAGCAAGAAATCCTCTGCCTAGAACACCTCGTTGAACTCATCAAAATGCCATTGGTGTATTTCAATTCCTCTTGAGAGCCCATCACTAGCACTATACTGAACTACACAATAGGCCTTGATTGTACCATATTTTTCACATCAATCTCGCAGTTTAATGCCCCACGTCCGTATCGGGAAGAAGCGCGCAGGAAAAGACACCCTCATAATAGTAACTTAAGCGTTAAGCGTAACTGGTAAGGAAAATTAGGCGTATGCGGGGTGTCTCAACACTTTGACAGAAGGGCTCCAGGTTGTATGTGGGAATCCGTGGATAGGGGAGGGGAACTGAAAACAACACCCCACGACATCTGTTGAATAAAATGCCCACAAATTGTGGGGGTGGGGCGGCATTGAATTTGTAAGTCAAAAAAATGGCTCTAGAACTTCAATACTTGCGTCATAATTGTGTCTACACACGGAAAAGATCGTGAATTTAATGCGAATCTTTTGCCAGTTAATGCGGAATTGATCGGTCTTTCCGGTGTACCTGTTTCAGTTGAAAGGGTAATAAACAATATTATTGAACCAGAGGGGCCATTGATCGCAGTTTTCGATGATCATCTCTGTCAATTTTTGCTTCTTATAGTTTTCATGGGTTTTCATGGGTTTTCATGGGTTTTCATGGGTTTTCATGGGTTTTCATGGTTTTGGTGGGTTTTGTAGTTTTCCATATATGGTGGTGCTATTTTAGGACCAATGCTACGGAATTCTTTGTATTTGATTATCACTCTATTTACAACTTTATCGGCATTGGAGTTGTGCGTGATATGGCTACGGAAACCGTAGCGCAATTTGTACCAAGTGCCTGTGATAATCTGGTGGTGGCTTGAATAAATGCTGGGGTGGGCTTATCTAAGGTCAATAAAGTTAAAAAATCTCTGCATTGACATCTACTACATATCTGTGCAATTACAGCAGTTTGCCGTTATTCGTGCTTTGGTGCACATGAGAAGTAGAAGTAATTTTTGATCCTATCAAGCCATCACCCCTATAATATAATTAAACTCTTTCAGTGGCTATTTTTGTTCGATGTAACTCCGTAATCTAGATGATCTAGAATTGCATTTCAGACAATAGTATCAGTCTGCCCTTGTCATATCTTTTCATTTTTGATTTTAGTAGGTGGATCTAGGCGATGAAACCAAATGATATTGAGGTAAGGTAAACTATTGACTAGACTCACTAAAATATGTTAGCGGATGCACCCCTCTGTAAATATCGGAATTGCTTTATCCTGTATCGCTCAGTCTTCTTTAGTTGATATAGCCTTTTATATTACTGGAGTTTCCGGGTTCCTCTTAGCTTTAACCACGGATACTTCAACCCCTTCCCCATGTCTTCGAGAGAACCAAATGTATTAATCCCAAACTGAAAATTTCATGTTCGTTATCTTGACCTCTCTCATGCTGGTAATATCATAATAGGCATGCAATTGGTCATCCTGCCTTTTACTCTGTCACAATTCTTCACCAAAGTAATGGCCCTATTGGTTTTGTGATAGTATGCGATTATGGGAAGCAAATTATATTCACGATGGATATAGCAAGCATTAGATGGTTAATAATTTGCATGACTGGATATCTAAGTGTCCCAAGTGGCTTGTATGACTGCCTTGAATCTTAGTAGACGAAGCCATCAGAATTTAAGGTCTTCTTAAGACCATCAAGTGGTTACGATGAAACTGCATCTCAATCTCATCTTTCAAGCTTTGTAGTCATCGCTAAACTTATATATATGCAATTCTGTCTGAAATTATTCTGATACTCATGCTCTTTTGAGTCTACCTCCTTCTTCTTTCCAAACATTTACTGATGTGTTGGGCAAATCTGGCACCGGCTATTTTCCTGCCACAGTTGTCACATTGGAAGTATCTTGCCGTTTCTGTATTCTTCAACTTCTGCTTATCTTGACCAAAGATGTCCTTCGATGAACCCACTTCTTGATTGGTGAAAGCAACTCCCTCTATGCTGCCCACAGTTTGTTGGATAGATATACGATTGGCAATAGTGACTAGCATCTGCTGACGGACGATGTTTTCCAACATGTCGTTGAGTAAGGATTCGGCCTAATAGTTAATATTACGTCTCTGAGTGCCATATTCATCTCTATTGATGCAACTTACAACAACCTGGAACGTTATTGGTTGTTCTGTCATGGTTTGGAGATAGAACGAAGTGAATTTTGAGGTCGCATTTGGATCAATGTGAAATATTCACTCCTACAGTACCAGCACATTTACTGAAATCAACTAAAATAGAGAACAAAACATCTATCTGGAGTTCGTGAAATGATTTTGACGTGAATGTATCGAATTAATGATTTTCATGATAGAAACCAATAATTATTGGTATTAGGTGCTAAATTTGATGCATTACAAAGTTACATCTTGCCTACTATGCTAAAGACAACTGGATTTTTCAGAAACATTTACTCTAGAACACTTTACGACGGAACAACTTATTCTAGAAGTAATTCCTCAGATATCTACAACGTTGTAGTTCTTTCTAAAGCCAGTCAGATTTTAGACTAAAAATATGTTCGCGTGACTCTCATCAAGTGATTCTATATCATCGCTTCAACTTTCATACTTCAACATGCTGGGAGACGAAGGTGACATTCTACAAGCAGAAACAAACCATGATATTGAAGATGAGGTTCAGGATTGGAACCTTCTAGCAAAAAACTTGGGATCTACCGCCAAATCTTCCACAACTGTTCCCAAGAGAGGTGAAAAGGAATTTGCTCCAGATGGAACTTCAATTCAGAATCAAGCATTGGAAGAGTCTAGAGAGTCTATGTATCAGGCTCTATCTGGACTTAGAGGTCATAGTATTAAGCAAAGTTTGTTCGGTGTGTGGCTTTCTAGCAAAGGTAAATGTCTTGTGTCTCATGCCAAAGGTAATTACTTCAGAGATGTGGGAACTCCGATCAATATCGGAGCAAAGATCAGAGGCGGTTTGCTATTGAACAGCTTGGAAACCGTATACTTAGTTGAAAGAGGCTCGATGATTTGTTATTTGGGAGACGAAAATTATGAAGGATGGCTTGACAATGATGACTCTGAGTTCGATTATTCGTCATTGATTATGCTCGATTTAGCATATTTGTACACCATTGTCAGTCAGGCTGACTTCAATTTAGATGAATATCAGGTCTACTCCTACCTCAAGAGACATGGATACTTAATTCTCCCTCACCAACAAAGAAATCAAGAAATTTCAGCTACATCAAAAAGCGAAGAACTGGTGCGATCTCCTTCTATAATAGGTATTGGTTTGAAAAATTCTATGAAAACTATTAAATCAATTCCCCTCAAAATAAGCTCCTTCATCGAAAGTTTCTTAAGATCTATAATTTCCAGAATTCAGGAAAGTCTAATTCACTATGGAATTTTTTCCAGACCAATAAATCACTCCCTACATTTTCACACCAAGCATTATTTTAACTACACATCTGTATTTAAATCTTTGAAGTTGACTCATAATCCATCTACCCCATCAAGTCCTATAGCCTCCAAAGAATTCACTTTCACCTTTGATGCATGGAAACCCACTCCGACCTTCTCGAAGAAAAACCCACCTTCTCCAGACTTCCAGATATGTGTAACTAATGTGTCTAACACTAGATTCCCCACTATTTCTATCATTAATGCGATGACAAAAGAAGCACATAGCAATTCCAAAATCTCTGTACCCAAGAAGCAAGAAAAAGTAGTCCCTAAAAAGAAGAATACTTTGCCTCCTACTAAAAAAGAATTGAAACTCAAGAGACAGTTAGAGAGACAATCTAAACTTGATCAAAAGGTTCAGATCCGTAATAATTATCTCAGGACTAGAGATAATATTTTGAAGTTTGGAAATGGAAGTGGAAATGCCATTATAGCAACAGTTAATGAAGGGATCATCAACTTTGTTGATTTGACACATCTGGACTTTTCTTTGCAGAATAATAAACAATTGAACGAGATTTACCCTAACGTTGACCATGGTATAATCTTCTCCGAACAGCATTAATAGAAAATTCAAAGATAGACGAAATTATGACTTACGTTAATGTATTCCTTTTCAGGCTTGCGATTTACATGTAGTTAATTTTAAACTAAGCAGGACGTATTTATGGTGGTGAATATGAAGAATCGTAAAGTTCGTTAAGCTAGAAAACTGAGAGCCAAGGGAAGTCCATCACTAAAATTTAACATTCGGGATAGATATTAAATAGTATTCAAGTACCAAATTATGGCTTAACATCCAATCAATTTGTTCTTGGGAAATTTGTAACCTCCTTGTTCGAACCGAGTCAAATTAGGGTTCGTATAAATATTGAGATGATCCTTGATGTAATTAGAAGTTGGATAATTAGCAGGATCGCATCCTAGATTGGTTTTTCCGGGGGGTTGATATACTCTGACATAGTCTATGCTCATAGTGGATGGAAATATCATGGAAGGCCAATCGATATATGCCCAGTTGTTAGAAATACCAAGGTTAAGAATGATAGACAAAGGCTCCTTCGGTATTTGTCTCCAACCAATGTTACCATTAGGGTGTAGCGCTTTAGAATGTAATGTCATAGTAGGATCCATTCCAACATACCATGTCAAGTATCCATTGTGATCATTATTCAAATACTCAAATCCATATCTTTGAAAATTGTTAGCGTTGTTTCCTCTCTCATACCATGTAACATTCAAAGACGTTACAGCAGAAACTGCTTGTTGGAATGGACCTCCAGTGTATGAATTCATGGCGGTGACAGATTTGTTATGGATTTCAATAAAATCGTAGTCAGGTACGTACCAGATATCATAAGGAGCAACTTGTAAGGACTGCGATACTCTACCAAGTCCACCAGAAATTTCACCTTCAAGCGCATCAATCTCTGGAGCTCCTCTACCTTTTCCAGGACTTGGATGTTTTTCTCCAGGACATGTACATGCATTTAAACGTTGTCCAGGAAGATATGAAATACCATCAGGAGAAGATTGATTCGGTGTGATACCAGCATCACACAGATCATAAGTGTAAGGCCATACACCTTCGGTAGAAGCCAAATATCCTGGTCGGGCTAGATTCCCCATGGTCCACATACCAGGCCATAATCCTGAAATATTACCATAATGTGGAAGTCTTGCTGAAAACTCAATAATTCCTTCTGTAAAACACATCTTATTCCATGATTGGACCATTCCAGATCTGTAGAAAAGGTTATGGTTTTTGAATGCATCCATACGGAGATTAAGTGTACCGTTAGCAGTAGTGACTGCATCTGGGTCATACCATTCCAAATCCTTGGTGGCATCGTAATGAAGATCTGGGGCGGTAAAAAATTGATCATCACCATCGTAGAATGTTCTGCCTTCGGCATTGAATTCATCGGAGAACACCAATTTCCAGTTTTCCCCTTTTCTGCTTTTTCTGGTCAATGCTTCCTTTGGAGTATCTGGATCCACCAAAGAAGTTCGTATAGCACTCAACAATGGATAACGATAATGTGTTAACACCTCGTATGCCTCTGGGATATATGGGTCTATAAGGCCTGAATATGTGAGCACTGGATAAACTACAAAAATCAATAAGGCCCCAATGGTCAAACCAATAATGCTTATGAATCCCCACATGGCTCTTCTGTCCATGTTTTTAATATCGTACATCATTCTATTGTTATCATAATCGATATCGGACTGATCAGGGTTATGAAGGTAGTCATCAGGTTCTTCATCCTCCAAGAAAAGAGGGAATGCGCTGGCAGGATAACCACCGAAGGGGCTGAATTCTGATGGTGGAGGAGTGGAAGGAATCAAAGCCTTCTGTTCATACTCATAGCCAGAAGAGTGTTGGAGCATGGAGGAGGAAGATCTGGAATTGTAGCCATCATAATTATGGTTTTCTGCTGCTCCTGGGTTTAGATAGTCATCCGAATTGTAGGCGTGTTCTCCTATAATAGGGGAATTATCTGAGTCCGAGAAGGTGGAGTTGGACTCAGAGGGTGACTCAATGAATGGATTCTCTGGATACGAATTATGTGTCAAATCACGGTTCATTGGAGAGATGAAGGATATGGATCGGTGAACTCAGGTTGGAATGGTTGATTTAATGATAAAATGGCAAATATTGCCAATGGCGATATAAATTTTGCCAGATCTGTGGCAAAGATCTAGCCCAATAGTTTGAAACTGTTCGATACGTTGAACTCTGAAACTCCAATAATGTGCCACCACTTTGGAACTTGAAGGCTATTTTCGATGTTCGGCACAGATGACCCGATAGTAAGTTGGTCGCTGCAATAAATATGAGTCTAACTCTGTGTTTGGAGACTTCCAGGGTATACTGGCAGGTGCTTGCTTCAATTGACTTCCACTACACGAATCTCAACAACTGAGAGTAAGTGCTTGTATAGGTAGAGATAACGATGCATTGGAAGCAGCTGGCAGCGCAACTTTTATATATAGCACCAATTCTGAGCTCCTTATTATTGTCAAACTTGGCATGTTCTCATTTATGTTGTCTTACTTGTGTAGTTGACATTACTTGTCTTGGCCCACAAGAAACCGTATAGGTGTCCAAAAACGGTGCAAATGTCGCTATTTTTAAGCAACAAAGAGTCGTAAGGTCTTCAAGTCCCATCTCTCGTGATGTTTTTCAAAACATGGAGTTTTTTTAGTGTCAATGGGGTGCCTTTTGGTCTACCCAAAAAGCAAGTTATTGAAGTGGATAGAAAATGTGAGGTTCCTGTACAGTCTTGGCTGCTAAGAATTTGGTGCGAAGATTTTGCTGCAACTTTTTCTTGGGACATTGTTGTGAGTCTGGGCGAGGCTAAGCATAAATAGAAGGCAAAGTCACGAGAGTGGTTGACGAAGATTTTTGGCATTAATGGAATGGTAGTTGATGTGAAACATGCTGCTGGTATGTAATAGGAAGTGATCCAATGTGATGTTATGCACCACGCAGAATCGAGCGAAAGAACACCTCGATTGGGCCCAGAAAATACTTCAAATCTGCAGTTTATGAAATACCCTTTGATTCCAATATTACGTACTGCATATAACCAGGATACCAGTTGCTTGGTGTGATTACATCGCGTGCTGTATCACGTGCCAAAAATCTAGACACAGGACGACGCGGTTTACGCGTGTATCATGCACAATGCACAACATGGCGCGTCAGCCTGCAGCTACTAACCTGTCTGAGCCACTATTTTGGACTACTGCACTGCCTTCGATCCGCCCTACTTTTCACTTGGTCGCAAACAATAGCTCCATCTAGCACTAAACTTGCTAGAAACCTTGGTGTGAACCTATGTAGGTTGACATCCTCTGTGATGCTGGAAACATGCTTCACAAAAATTCTGGTTGTTTCTTCCATTTACACCCTTCCCTGGCCCTCCGGTTCCCCTTTCCAAGGCGGCCTCGGACATACACCGGCATTTCCGTTATCCTCATCGGTGGTCGTCTCTGCACTATGCACATACCGGGGTCCGATCTTGCAACGCCTAGGGAACAAGCAGGTCGCCTCAGTAGGGTATCCTACGCAAACTGCAAAAAATATACAATAGGCGACACGCTACCACTACCAGTTTAGGGACCTTTCATACCATCTCTTCTGACACCAAATCTGTGCCCGGACCTCTTCCATATCGTTGATTCAACAGGTGATTTTGACCCTCTGGCTAATTCCAATCGAATTCTTTCAGACTCTTTTTCCTCCCGGAATTTCCTGTTATCTTCCTGGTGTGCCAGCCATTTCCGCATCTCCAACGCTTCTCATTTACCCGAACCGTGATTTCGACTTTGATTCGTCTTCATCCCAGTGTCTACAACAAGTCCCGGAACTTGTCTATCAAACCTCCTATCTTTCAAAACGGTGTATCCAACCTTTTTGGTCCATTTATGTTGGAATCTCCTCATCCAGCTCTTTAGACCCTCACTTCCATCACCAGACGAGCTTCATAAAAAAGTGAAATCCTTTATCGGTTGAAAAGTGCCTGTTCACAACCTCGAATCCACCCCTAACTTTCACTTCATCTATAGCATTGGTGTTCCGATCCTTTTATAATGTCCCAGAGAGACTTGACGTTCAATGCCCCACAAGAGGCCTATTTGAATCATCCTACAAATCCTTTCCGTTCCGATAGAGACTCGCCGGAACCTTCGTCAAATTCGTCATCCGATTCGATTTCTTCCCGAGAATCAAACTCTCCCTACGGAAGACCGTTCAATGTATACAACAGCACATTGAACACCCCACAGGATAGTTCTGCTAACCTCTTGTCTCACCAGAACTCAGCCAACCCACTTTTAAGCACCTCATTTGTTTCCAACAATACTTCAGAAAACTTTCAAGCCGAACGTTCGCCGTTCTACGATGAAGAACAGGAAAAATACTACCAACATGAAGGCGAAAGTCGATCCTCGGTAGAGACTACAGTCAATCCTTTCGTTCTGCCAGATTTTTCACCATTTGGAGGATACCCAGCATCGTCCTTTCCATTGCACATCGAAGAGAAAGAACCCGATGACTACCTTCATAATCCGGATCCTATCAAGGATGCCGAATATGAAAACAACAGATTTATGCATGACATAAAGAACATGGATCGTCGTTCTTTTGGTGGGTTGTTAGGTCTTATTGGCTTCTTTATTGCTGCATCAATGGTATTCATTATTCTCCCAGTATTAACTTACTCTGGGTTGACCACTCCTTACCACCCAGAAACTCATGAATTATTAACCCATTACCACTATCCCATATTGAGTGCCATCCGTACTTCGTTGGTGGATCCTGATACACCAGAAGAAAACCGTTCCATTAAAACTGTCAGAGGAGAAACTTGGAAATTGGTGTTCTCCGATGAATTCAATGCCGAAGGCAGAACATTCTACGATGGTGATGATCAATTTTTTACCGCCCCAGATCTTCATTACGATGCCACCAAGGATTTGGAATGGTATGACCCAGATGCAGTCACTACTGCTAACGGTACACTTAATCTCCGTATGGATGCATTCAAAAACCATAACCTTTTCTACAGATCTGGAATGGTCCAATCATGGAATAAGATGTGTTTTACACAGGGTATGCTTGACATTTCTGCAAGATTACCAAACTACGGAAATATAACAGGATTATGGCCTGGTTTATGGTCTATGGGAAACTTAGGTCGTCCAGGATATTTGGCTACCTCAGAAGGTATTTGGCCATACTCATATGAAGCTTGTGACGCTGGTATTACACCAAATCAATCGTCTCCTGACGGTATTTCATACCTACCAGGTCAAAGATTGAATTCTTGTACATGCCCAGGTGAAGACCATCCTAACCCCGGTGTTGGTAGAGGAGCGCCAGAAATTGATGCTTTGGAGGCTGAAATTTCAAATGGTTTGGGTGTTGCATCTCAATCCTTGCAGTTGGCACCTTATGATATTTGGTACTATCCAGATTACGACTGGCTCTCAATTTATAACCATTCCGTGACCACCATGAACACTTATACTGGAGGTCCACTTCAGCAGGCTCTTTCAGCAACTACTACCTTGAATACCACCTGGTATGAAAGAGGAAATTATACCCATAATTTCCAAAGATATGGATTCGAGTACCTCAATGACAACGAAAATGGTTACTTGACCTGGCATGTGGGTGCAGATCCTACATTAACAGTACATGCTAACGCGTTGCATCCTAACGGAAATATCAATTGGAGAAGATTATCAAAAGAGCCAATGTCTCTTATTCTCAATCTTGGTATTTCCAACAATTGGGCTTACATCGATTGGCCCTCATTGCATTTTCCGGTACAAATGAGAGTTGACTACGTCAGAATATACCAACCTGAAGATCAAGTCAACTTGGGATGTGATCCTGAAGGTTACCCAACTTATGATTACATCCAAAAGCACTTGAATATTTATGAGAATGTCAACTTGACAACTTATGAAGAAGGTGGATATACCTTTCCAAAAAATACTCTTACCGGGTGTCATTAGATATAATTAAACTTTAGAACAAAATTTGTAGGTCTCAAATTGTGATCAAGTATCCTTTCGAAGTTTGTGTATTCTTTCATCAGGATGACAAAATTTTAGCTCTTTTTCAAAAATTTCACAAAATTATAAAATAATCTCAATTATAAAATTGAACTTCAGATGGACAAATTAAACCCTGCAATCATAAACTAATGCTTTGAAGTTAATAATTGTGGAAATCTGCCTTGTTTGCATTATTAACATGTTTACGATTCAGATTTTTTTTGTTCCTACTTGTTTGTCTCGACAAACTACTTGTTCTAATTGTCAATTTTCGTAAACAAATCAAAAACCTGAAGAATTAAAAAGCTTAATCAGTCCCTTTGAGCAATGAAATTCTAAACTACTGTGGCTGTGAAGATACGGTAAATAATAATAGGTGAGTTACCACAGCCGTAATAGATCCTGCATATAAAACATTGATATCAGGGAGTCATTTACATTTGCATTTATACTACCAATACCAAGTTAAAGCATTAAGATTTCAAACAATTTCGTCCTGGATCATCCACACCCATTTAATTTTTAAAAGAGCATCGAAACATTGTTGCTAATCTTCATCTTGAGTGGAAGTTGGAGAATCGTGACCAATCCATTCCTACCTAAGTTTCCTTTGATAGGATGAACAACCCTTCAATCAACTTTCATGTGCAGGCACATCATACAGACTTTAAGATCCCCACAGAATTAATCAGAAAGAACTTCAAGACCGTCCAAAAACTTATCGAAAAACAAAAGAAACAGGTTTATGATGATATAGCAAAGATAAAGAAAAATCCTAAACTTCCAGCTCAAATGAAGTTGGAAATGGTCCGAAAATTAATCCGTGGGTTTGAACAATACAGTAAGAAATTGACACAGGCCATTGAAAAAGACAGAGAGCTCAGGTCTAGGATGGAAGCTCGACTCGCCAATTTGAAGGTTTTGGAAGAATGTTGCGTTCCAGAACAAGAAACTGCATCAAATGACGAGAAGAAAGTCGGAGATGTGTCTAATGATAATGGAGAAGAAAAAGATGATGAGGAGGGTCCAAAGGTAATGGAAGAATTACCATCTTCAAATGATAAATATCTCGATCTTCACAACCCGAAATTGATTAATTGGTATAGAGATCAAACAAATCAATTGATAATCGATTATTTGATCAAATCAAATATCAGAAAAGATAAGAATATTGGTATTACCCTTCTTCAAAACTTTGCAAAATCTGATCCTAAAATACTAAAACTTATAGATTATGACCTTTTTGATAATTTTAACAAAGTTTTCGTGTCGATTATTGTTGACCATGATCTTTCATTGATTATTAGCTGGTTCAATGAAAACCGCCCAGTTTTGAAGAAATCAGGGTCTAATCTTGAATTTGAGATCAATTATTGCAAATTTTTATCTTTGATTGAAAAAGGAGATATAAATGAAGCAATCAATTTTTCTAAACAAAACTTGTCCCCATACGGAAATAAGGAAAATTACGAACCTAATGAACTCAAAAATCACGAATTGAATTGGAATAGATTGAAAGAAATCGGAGGATTATTAGTCTATATGGCCATCAAGAATACTACTACAACATCTGGGTCTGCTACATTCTCATCATCCTTGATAGTAAATTCTGCTAGGTTTAAGGAGTATGAAAAATTGTTGTCAAACGAAAGATGGGAAAATCTTTCTCAAAGTTACTTAACTAATTTCATTAACATGTATGGAATATCGAAAAACTATCCTCTTTTCATTTACTTGTCAGTTGGGTTGTCAAGCCTTAAGACGAAGTCATGTTATAAGAACACGGAGAACACAATTTTCAGAACGAACACAGACATTTTAGATTTATCTAAAGTTAATACTAAGGATAAAATGTTCCGTAGTCCGGAATATTATTACCGAATCCTTCACAAAAATAATAATTGTCCTGTTTGTTCTCCTGAGCTTTATGAGCTAAGTCGCAATCTTCCACATGCTCAACTTATTACGAATATTTTCAACAATCCATTTAAACTTCCTAATGGTAATATATACCCATTTGATAAATTATTAAATCCCAGTGAAAAATACTTATCCGAGAAAAATACTTTGCTAAGAATGGGGAAAATAAAAGACCCATTAACTTCCGAGATTTTCATGATTGATAATTGTGTGAGAGTATATCCGGCTTGAAGTAGTATATAATCTTAATCCACGAAATGATCAAAATAAACTCTAATATCTAGTCAGATTCATCATCCTTTTCATCTTTCTCATTTTGTTTTTTCTTTAAAGGTTCCAATTTTTCAAATATGTAAACTCTAGCACCTCTTTCTGCTGCGGGTTTAGTAGTATCTCTTGTACTATTTGTTCTTCTATGATGATATTCTGGGAACATTGCCCAATCGAACTTACCGGACCTTTGAACTCTATAATTTTCTCCTCTCCCCAAGATTTTTATATTCCAAGAATTATAAGGCTCACCTTCAAACATGGTCAAAACTATTTTACTGTGGCCAGAATCATCAGATGAAATATAGCCACCGAAGTCATCTTTTCCAGCATCGTTGGTAATTTCAAACACTCTTCTACAGCTCTTGAAATATCCCTGAATCAATTTTTGATGATCTATAATATTTCTTTCAACGTCTTTGATACCTTTCCCACTATGTGGAAAGTTGAAAATGATATAATTGAGCTTTTGCTTATCTTTGAACAACGAAGCTTGTATGACTTTGGATTTTTTAGTTGGAGAAACTAACTTCAATGATGTTTCCAAATTTGTTGCATCGATATCATGATATACCGTAGTTCCTTCAGCTTCCAAAGCCTGTATGTTTTCTTCAACGTTGGGGTACTTAGCAATTAATTCCTCTTTTGAGTCGTAACTAGTGGCTATGACATGCTCTGGATCGATATATCCTTGCTTTACAATGGATAAAGCATAAGAAAAGTCTCCTTCTCCAACCAATAGAATTCTATCATCAAATTTGAAAGGCACCAAACCTTTTTGATTATTTTGTGGGACTTTCTTTTTATTGTTTCCTCCCTTCATAGATTTTGTTTTCAACTCCTTAGCTTCCTTTTGGGCTTTACTCAATTGAAGAAGCTTCATTTGCTGCTGTTCTTGTACCGCATGACGTGCAAGCGCTCCTTTAAGTCCCTTACCTCCAACATTCTTTCCCTTAAATTTGCGTGCCATTATGATCTTGCTTACAACTCTTTGTCTGCTAATTCACAACCAAGAGTATAATTACTAATAAGTGCTAAGAGTAACGATTGCTTAGAAATATCAGCTTTCAGAAGATGCCTTTGTTAATGTTGTTGAACGCAAACCTTCTAAAAATGAAATATGAGATGAGGTATGGATAATTTCGCGATGCGATCGATACAGTGGGGAGAATACATATCAATGATAAGTATATATAAGATGAATAAAAATCACATCATGTCACCATGGATTACAATGTGTATTATTTTTGTTATTGTTAGATATTATATACGGTTCTTACTAATTTTTATGCATTAAATGGATTCCTGATGCCGCTTATATATTTACATATAAAACTCAAGATGTTGTCAAAATGTTGAGTCTGAGGAAAGTTATTACAAATGAACTCTTTCTTCGCCATGTAAGAATACTTTATCACTATTATCACTGATACTGGATAAACTCTTACCCAATGGCTGCATGAATTCTTGATCAGATGAGTCAGAAACATCGCTACTTGGAGAAGATGAAGCGTTGAGGCCACCATTTCTACCGATTATTCCTGATTGATTTTCGCTATCAGCGAGTTCTTC
Organism: Suhomyces emberorum; assembly: GCA_003707835.3. Lineage (NCBI taxonomy): Eukaryota > Fungi > Ascomycota > Pichiomycetes > Serinales > Debaryomycetaceae > Suhomyces > Suhomyces emberorum. The sequence goes on from PPLQ03000013.1 coordinate 41,733, forward strand.
CTCCTCTTCCTCTTCTTTTCCGTCATCTTCCTCCTCTTCCTCTTCTTCCTCGCTTTCGCTAATTTCAACAAAGTTTTCTTTAAATCCATCATTGAATTCGTAAAACAACATGAACGTACCTTGCCCACCAAGAACTTCTTCCTCACGAACCACATATACCGATTCATCACTAATTCTCCACCACGTTCCTCTTAACTTTCTGTAGCAGATATAATGTCCATAGTTATGGGTTCCATAATGTGAAATAACTGCTTTAAGATTATAGAGTAATTCAGGCAGAGAAATGGGCACTTCATCAAAGTTTGTAGTAACAGTAGTTTCTTTTTCTCTTTCATCCTCATCAAATTCAGAGCTAGAAGAATCAGCAGAAGGGCTAGAAGAAACTCCCTCTTCTTGATGAACAGGTTGCATTTGTGGTATAGATCTAGCGTCCTGTTTTCTGAAACTTAATCTGGCATCCATATTGATATCATCTGGTTTAGCTGTATACTTTGATAAATCCAATGCAACAGGAAATGTGACATTGCTTGGGTTTTTGACAATCAGATAAGTTCTAGGGTCGAACACTGATCTGTTGATATGAATAGACAACAAAGGAGGAGGTCTGCTTAAGAAGATTTGCTTTGACTTTTTACTCTTCTTTATCATTTGTTTGATAGTAAGCTTCTCAAATACTTCATCAGTTATATGAGGACGTTCAAGTTCCTCATTTATACAGTTGAGTCTTTCTTTAAATTGCTCGATAATTTTAGAATTGGTTCCAGCGTTTTCAAGTGTAGCCACTTTTTCCACCAAGAATTCCTTTGTTTGATTCAAACCACATCTGTTACAATTAACATCCTCGATGATCTCAGGGGTAATCCAATTCTCCATTAAGCCGTTCAAGTTAAATCCAGAGTAGTATGAGTTTTTGTTAGGTAAATTCAAACTTAAACCACTAATAACAGAATATCTAATGCCTCCAACTTCACCACAACTGAGACATCCAATTCTTTCAGCCGAAATACCATCAACTGGCGTGACCAAGTCCAAAGGATATAATTTATGTTCATCATTCAAATTTGGATCAACTTGATATGCGGGAACATAAACTCTACCAAGTTTCCCCAATTTATCTCCTCCACAAATAACATCGTCCAAATTTTCTATTTCAACAAATTTTTCTGACACAGGGGATTCCGGTTGTTTGACTGGTTTACCTTGTAATCCTTTGAATTCTTTTTCTAATAATCCCATTACCAATTGATAGAATTCTTGTGCATCTTCTTGATTATAACCTGAGAAGAAGTTTTGCTTGGGACCGTTTGGCATTTTGTTCAATAACTGTTTTGTGCTGAACTCCTTTCCTTTAGTGCCATAACTTCCGTTGACTTGATCCAACAATGTTTTTAAAGCATTTGTGAAGACCAACTGAGGTTTTGGATCAGAAGATTTCATTCTAATGACGTTCCCATCGTTTTTAGTATCGATTTCAATCTCACTATAAAGATACGAATCAATGAACTTTAATAATTGTCTTGAAGATGCAAGAGATTGTATAACTGAATTCATGAAGCAAGTATTACCTTCATTACTAATACCACCTACTTCTCCACCATTAGCCAAGGCAAATCTGCTTTCTTTCAGCCTTTTGGATGCAAAACCCATTCTGTGTCTGTAATTTGAGTTCATCGTGCCAAATAAGTCGTTGACAATCAGAGAAACGTTCGAAACGGTTCCGATAATACTTTTATTGGAAAAGAATACCAATGAAACGAGGAGAACTGCAGAAGTACTTAGAACGAGCTTAGTGTTGAAGGACGATGTGATTATGCGATTGGGTAAGATCTGATGTAAAAAGTCTGTCAAAAACAACTTGAAAGTGATTTCTGAAGGGATCTGATCAAAGAAAACAACACTGGCGATGAATACAACGAAAATAATAAAAAGACCTCGGGTTTTCAACGACATAAAGATTGGACTGTCGGTACCACCTCAAGGCCAATAGGTGTAAATCTTGTGTATTTCAGACGAAAAAAAAACTGAGACTGACTCCTTCTTTTGTAGATACCAAAATTTGTATTTGAATCAACTGGTTAATGCTTCGGTAACTATTTTTCAGTAGATAGCAGATGGAGGTGATGATTCAAAATTTTTTTTTTTGGTTTGGCACAATAAGGTGGAGATCGCGACACATGCGACACTGTTGCAACTACAAATAAAGCCTCCAAAACGTTGTTTGAATTGACCAATTGAATAAAAGAACCCTATAGAGAGAGAAAATTATGAAAGGAAGATAATCATGATCAGGAAATTTCTTTTCTGTCAACAAATGAATTATTAGTCGTGTAAGAGGTTGGGAGCAATCAAAAGAATTCTGGAATAGCTCACAAGTAACAAAGCATTCAGGTTCAAAATAAAGACAGGATGTCTGCAACAATTAAACTTCCATTCAATTTCAAACTAATTAGCTTAGTAGGTAATTTTCAACATAAGGATTAATTGTTTCTTGAAATAGATGCCACGAGGTATGTCTTTCCTAACCAGCAAACTAGCTATCCTCATCCTGCAATATTAAGACAGACAACATTTGATGAAGGATAAAATTTCTAATCTCCATTTATTCTTCAAGGGGTTGATGATCGGGTATTATTACAACAAATATCAATAATAATTCCATATTATTTAAAGGTCATATTGCAAAATTACCTCGCTGGTTGAGATTACCCATATTTTCCCAGTTTTGGCCTGAAACTAACTATGATGAATTTTACAGGTTACGTGGTTTTCAAAACCAAAACTACTATCTACTTATATATTAAACATCGTATAAAAACTATGGTCTGCCTTGACCGTACATAGCAGGAGGAGCTGGTCCTCTGCCGAAGTTTTGAAATTGACCCATTGGAGGTCTATCTTTACCCCAACCACATTTTAAAGGTCTGCCGTTGATATTAAAGCCAGCCAATTGGACAATGGCCAAAGCAGCTCTTTCATGAGAATCGTACTTAACAAAAGCACAACCTCTTTCAGGATGAAACTTGAAGTCCACAATGAAACCAAAGTTTTGCAATAATGGGATCAAATCGGTTTGTTGAGTAAAATGGGCAATGTTTCCGAGATAAACGGTAGTTTGCCATGATGGAGTCTGCCTCAATACAATATCGTAGGACTGTGGTGACATCACTGGAATATTGGCCTGAGCTTGACCAGGAACTTGGTTAGGACCTGCAGGAACGTTTGACCCAGGACCATTGGTAGGAGGTATGTTGGGCATAGGTCCGTTTCCTGGTTGATGCATGGATGGTTGCATTTGGGGAGGATATTGACCTGGCATACCATTTTGCACGCCTGGTAATTGTTGTTGTGCCATCATGTTATTGTTGTAAGGTCTAAATTGACCACGGTTGTTATTGTGGTGAATTTGGTGACGTCCTCTGTAGTTGTTTCCGTTGTGGTGTGGCTGTTTATGCGAAGCCCAGTTACATCTGATGGCTCGACCACTGATCCACTGGCCATTCATGGTTTGCAAGGCCAACTCAGCATCGGATTGAACACCAAAAGTGACGAAACCATAGCCTCTCGATCTGGAAGTTTGCATGTCCCACATGACGTGGGCCTGTTTCAAGGAACGGAACTTGGAGAATGCACCATACAAGATTTCATCGTCCACCTCGGGAGATAAATCACCAATGAAGATATTAAAGCTGGGTTCATCTGGGCGAGAGGCACTATTGATGGTGGAAGATTGGTAAGCCCAATTGACCTTGATCTCGGTATTATTGAGGATCTTTCCCTGAAGAGAATGCAAAGCCATTTCTGCAGCCTGAGTGTTTTCAAACTCCACAAAAGCGTAGTTGAAGCCTGGCTTGTTTTTGTCGTTCAACACCTTGATCGACTGGATGGGTCCACCGACGGAGAACATTTCCTTCAACACCTCCTCAGAAACCGATTTGTGAAGCAATCCCACATACAAGATTTTCTTGGAAACTTCACGGCCACCTTCAGTGGCACTAGCAGGAGTGGGGTTGGATTCAGATCTCAGGGGAGTTTCTGGAGCCGAGGTGTTTACTGGGGTTTGGGCTGGATCCTGGAGAGACGACGAGTCCACCAAGTCCTCGGAAGGTTGAGTGGACACCTCCGAGGTGCCGGAGTCCGAAAGCACGTCCTCTGGACGGGTTTCGACTTGTTGGGGCTCTTCTACCGGAGCTTCTGTGGTGGGATCGGACATGCTAGCAATGAATAGAAACGGTGAAATAGGAATAAGGTATGAAGTAGGAGGCGCCGGGGTATCACGAAATAAACAAACTCTATGAAATAATCCAATACAATCCCACGGGGTAAAAAAACTTGATGTGTCGAACTAGCCTAGCTGATGGAGGACGATAGATACCAGGGGTCAGATCGAGACAATACTAACGACTGGAGACGTGGCGAACACAGAGGACCGAAGGCCGTGAACAAGTCGCTGGGAAACAAAAGGGGAAATGTGAACGTTCCTGTGGACAGAGCCGGGACTCAATTGAAGGAACAGAAGGTGGGGGTTCCCAGGTAAGAAAAAGACGTGGTGGGTTCTTCGTCCAGTGTTGGTTACAGTGAACGAAATAAGTGGACAATGTGACACAAAAAGCCCAGGTGCACTTGGTGGGTGTTTGGATCAAGGCCGTGGGGGGCGGGAAAAACCGGCGGTGACGGCGGTTTCCGGGGATGTCCAGTAGTGGGGGCTGCTGGTGGAGAATCCACCGACGGTGCCTCGTGATTGGCACGCTACAGGCTGCCCGAAGACTCGACAGCAGAGCCGGAATTGCATTGCTGTTGAACGTTCTATTTCTGGGGCACCCACGCCGATTGGGCCCCGTCAGCTATCCGGGAATGTGCAGGACTTCTATATGCAGTAGTCCACATGGCTAGCCGAGCGGCGATAGTAAATATGGCGTCACATGACGGGATTTTTCAAACTGGTGAAATAATTTGGTGATGGTGGAGTTGTTGGCGGTGATCGTGCCGGACCCCCAAGATGTCAAGCGTGTCAAGACCATGCTTGAAGATGCAGGATTGCTTAACAAGGCGGTCAAAATTTCCCGTGACTCCCGGGGCTTTCTCCTTCCTACAGTGGCATCGGTGCCCGATGAGGTGATTTCCAATTACGAAACACAGCCCTACCAATATGCCGAAGCCCATGATGCAGTGGAAACCGCAGTTACAGAGTTTCTTGCGGCCAGAAATGTGTCGAAGGAGGAAATCTCCTTGCTTTTGGCCTCGATTCCTCGAAAATGGTCATTGTATCCTCCAATGGTACTCCTTCTGGGAGAAGTGTTCCACACCAAAGAATGGGATCTCTACAAGCTGGAGGAGCTATACCAACGAATTCTTGAGCAATTTCCCGGATTCACTCATTTGGCTCTTAATAAACCCATCATTGAATCGGATGTGATGAGAAGACCCTGGAATATCACTCCGTTGTATGGGGATTTTGGGCCTGAAATTTCTGAAAAAATGTTTGAGAATCCCTCCGAAAAGGACTTCGGCGATGCGTTCTGGTGTCAGGTAAATCAGAACGGAATCGAACAGAATTGGGCTCCGATGTACACAATGTTTTCCCGTGGAAACATCAAGGAAAAAGCCCGGGTGTTGAAGCAGTTCAAATGCAAGGACTCTGTGGTTTTCGATCTCTATTGTGGCATTGGGTATTTTTCGTTGTCGTACTTGAAGAATGGATGCAAAAACCTCTTCTGCTGGGAGTTGAATCCCTGGTCAATTGAAGGGTTCAAGCGGTCGCTTGAAGGCACCTATAGCTACCATGTATTCCACCCTAGAGACGAATTCAACTACGAAATCTACCAAAAATTGAAGGATTCCACCAAAGTGTTCATTTTTCTTGAAAGTAACCACAACGCTCCTACCAGACTAGAGACGTTTCCACTGCATCCACAAGCCAGTCTCGAAGTGAGCGACATCAACTTGGGTCTTCTACCCACTTCACAAGGCCTGTGGAGCATTGCCAAACACATAGTGCAAAAGTCTGTGGTGGAAGTCCGCATCCATGTACATGAAAATGTGCATATAAGCGAGTTTGACCAGATGAAGACCAAGGTGGCCCAGTATTTCGGAGAGGTGCAGTGGTTGGAGAAGGTCAAGACATTCGCCCCTGACGTCTGGCATGTAGTGGTGGATGCCGTGGGAGTGCCAGGCAATTAGTCAGGAGGTTTTGGAACCACCACTGGTCAGCATGAATCCGTCACAGAAACGATGGTTTGGGATATATGAGGTGCATAACGGCGCAGCGGCTTGCATGCACCCCACCGTTTGGTGTGCGAGGTGCATGAGAATTAATCCGTTGCGAATTTACATATACGATTACCAGGGCAGACACCCTGAGGCATGGCAGCGTTAGCATGTGTAGAAACCAAACACCATGGCTTCGATGTGGTTGGCTGGTCTGGCACCATCGCATGATGCCGTTGCAACCGCCATGTTATGGTTCCGCATGTGGAATGCCAACACCGCGGATGTAGCCGTTGTTGCAGTATTGACATCAAATTTCGCCGTCTCCTTCTTGATAGAACTGATAATTCTAGGCAGCGTGCGTACCACATCGTCACCACGATGTGGGTGAAACCTCCACTTGCATCTCAGGTGTATTATCGCGTTGGCCACCGGCCAGTGGGTAGTGGGAGACCCCGGGCTCATGACCTGTATCCGTAACCTGAGACGGCTGGCACGATATCATCCCACCTGCCAAGCGTGCAAGGCTGTCACCGCTTATCTCATTTTAGTAATATGTGTCAGCACCACCGTCCCACCCCCAAACCATCTCTTGACTAAGCATTACCATATTCCTGCCACGCTGCCTCATCATCCGTGTTATTATGGTACACCCTCACTTTGCTGGCCTCACACTGCAGGTTGGCCCGGTGCAGCGAGGGGCAGTTTGCAGGTTAGCCGCTGCGCCATTTTCCTGTTCATGATGAAGATTATGTCATTGACCTGCCTCTAGTATTGTGCTAATATGGCCATAACTGGACCACCTCTGTCGACGTCGTATTTATCGTGAGCATTTGTCCCTATTTTCCGTATTTGTCCCCTGTCCCCATCCGGTAGTGTCCGCGTCACGTTACTGTCCCATTGCTAGTTGTTCCTTGCACCTGTGACCCTTCCTACTTCCTCCGTGATATTGCTGCCACCATGTCGTTCAACCCTGCCTCTATGGAAGAGGACGACCTCTACGATATGCTAAGTCTATCGCCGCCAGCTCCGCCGCACCACAATGGCTTGGACCTGCTCTCCCAGCCGTTTGTCAAGCCTGACTTGTCCTCGTCCTCTCGCAATACCTTGGACACTCCATCGGCCTTGGCCAACGATCCCAGCTACCGCTACTATAACAGTGCCAACATCAACCTCAATGTGTCCAACTCGCTCTCCGTCAACACCCAGACCATGAATCCCGCCAACTCCACTCCCAGCCCGTCCGCAGACCTCCTTTCTCCCACCAATTTCACCACCTACTCCAATGTTAACACCGCCAACACCGTCAACACCGCCAATACCTCCCACACCTCGAACAATTCGTTTCACAATTCATCACACAGCTCTCTGAACCTCTTGGACCGGTCGCCAGGCGCCTTCTCCTCCCACTCCTACTACTCAGACGCTTCCTCCAACCCTGCCAGTCCCTACTTGGATGCCTCATCACATGTCAGCAACGCCCATCCACCAGCCCATTCCCAAGCTCTTTCTGATTTCGGCGTACCCTCCTCTAACTACCTGGGTGTCCAATACTTGGACACCGACTCTAACGCGCTCAACACCTTCGACACAGAAATCGCTCTTGGAGGTTCTATCTCCAACACAAATTTGGTGTCTTTGGATCCCAGCCATGGAACCCAACTCATACAGGGTGCCACCACCGATCAGCCTCCTCCACAGTTCAACTTTTCTGTAAATAATCAGCCAATGTCATTGGAGTTCAGCGTTCCCAGCTTTGGTCTCTCCTCTGGTGGTGACGAATCCTCGCAAAATATTCCTGACTCCTCCAATAAACTCACAGAGAATAATTTGATCAACTACAACAATTCCATCAATCATCAACCCACCATCTCAGTGCATCAGGCACCCCAGGAGGTAGCAGCGAAAACCCCTTCTTTATTTAGCAATTCATCTGCTAATTCTTCCATCCACAACTCTCCCCGTGAAGCAAACCTGCTTAACAACGGAAGTAATGGAGCGCAGGCGCAAAAGTACAATGGTGTCAACAGTTTACTTCCCAATTCTGCTGTATACTCTGGATCTGCTCATTCTAGTAGTTTAGCAGTCAACCAACAGGATTTGTTGCGTCCAGACGAATTCCAATCTATCAGGAGAGGAAGAAAAAAGAATCACTCATCAAGAGTCTCATCCCGTTCGCGATCGGCTTCAAGAACCAAATCTGAAGATGAGGGCAGCAATGAAAATGAGGATAATGATGAATATGATGATGAGTATGATGATGAAAATAATGAAAAGGGAGTTGTTTCTTCAAGAGAAAAAATGTTGGAATTAGCATCGCCGTCCCAGCCTGCTAAAAGAACCCAAAAGCATCCAAGTGTGTACGCTTGTCATTTATGTGATAAGCGTTTTACTCGTCCTTACAACTTGAAGTCACATTTAAGAACTCACACAGACGAGAGACCATTTATTTGCAATGCTTGTGGCAAGGCATTTGCCAGACAGCATGATAGGAAAAGACATGAAGAGCTTCATACTGGAGAGAAAAAATTCCAATGTAAAGGATTTTTGAAAGATGGATCTCCATATGGATGTGGAAGAAAATTTGCTAGAGCAGACGCTTTGAGGAGACATTTCCAAACCGAAAATGGTAAGGCATGTATTCGATTGTTGATTGAAGAAGAGGAAAATGAACGTCAAAAGAATGGCGGTACTGGACCACCAATTACTGCTGCTTCTGTAAAATTAGATGGTGAATTAGGCGACGAAGCATTATCGGCCAGCACAAGTTCTACAGCGGATTATTTAACTCCAAATAGCGCCAATATTCCTCAAGTCGCTATTTCCCCACCTGAATGAACCAGTCAATTCAATCAAAAGTTTGGATTATAAAGTGATTTCTTTTTTAATCATTTACGATCAATCAATAGCCTGTGAATACTATCTGCCATAAAACCATTCTTTGGTCTATATATTGTTCATGACATAAGATTTGTATTATTATAATGTTGGTGAAACTTAGAAAAACTTGTAGTATGATGGAATATCACCAGGAGGGGTTATCAGCGCAATTTTACTAAGATTGAATCAGAATACATCTATGGACTACTAGCATCCTCAATATATCTGATGGTGATTGTTTCCATTTGATGCAATGTTACATTTTTCAAACTTTTCAAAATCACCTCAAGTGCACTTGGCAAAATCATCTCAAAACCGCATTTATCACTTAAGTCTACGAACGCTCTGGAAACCATTCAATCATGTCGTTGGGTCACGAGGATGACATGATCGATCGACTTTCGACCACTTTGAATAGTGATACTTCGACTAAGTCTAAAGCCGAAAAGGATCTTGCCGAACTTCAACAGTCACATATTGATCTCATGGCAAAACAAAACAAGCAGTACCTTGAAGATCTTTTCACTGAAAGCCTGACACAACCAATCAATGTAAAGAATGTGCAGGTGACCAATAGCCAGTCTTTTAGGCCTTCTTTCCTTTCTAGTCAGTTAAAACCATTGTTAGATTGTTCCCATCCAAGAAATTTAGGAGCATTCCTCAATGATGTTGAACAAGTCTCCAAATCCTTTATCAAACTAGGTATAGTGCAAGACATGATGGTTTCAATTAATCATATCCCCAGATCATACTTTTCTAAACCATCAATAGCCTTGGATGTGGTCCCTGTGTTTAATATTGTACCAGTAAAGAAATTTTATGCTAAAACAGGAACCAACATTGGAAATGGTGAAGGTGACGGATACATTGAATTTCAATTCAAAAATTTATTTGGAGGAGCGGAAAACTTGAGGTTTGATGCTATTTCAGGTACCAAAACTCAGAGTTCATACTTGGTTAACTACAATCAACCATTATTTAACCATGCAAAATATATAGTTGAGAATGTTGCCTACCTAAACACAAGAAAGTATGATTGGTTCAACTCTGATGTTACCATGAGAGGATTAACTAATAGATTTTACACACAATATGATGGACCTGTCAATCACGAAGTAACTTTTGAGAATAGCTGGAGGATTCTCAATAATCTCGGTTCTAAGTCAGATGAGGTAATCAACCAAGCAGGTAGTAGCTTGAAATCATCCGTTTCATATAACGTTCAGTATGACTCAAGAAACAGCCAGATATTGCCCACCACAGGAAAATTTGTGAAGGCAGGATTGGAATATAACGGGCTCATCAAGGCAGCAACCACCCCTTTTTTGAAATCCACCTTAGAAGGACAAATGGCATTCCCTTTGAAATCCATCAAGTCAAGTATTGTATTTACAAGCAAATCGGGTTTGTTGTATTCGTTGAACAGCTCTTCATGCATTTTGGATAAATTTTTTATTGGAGGACCTAACGATGTCAGATCATTCACCATGAACGGATTAGGTCCTAAAAGTTATAATTCATCTATTGGTGGTGATATGTTCCTCAATGGAGGAGTATCGTTAATAACGAAATTACCTGGTGTTAGTGAAGATTCCAATTTCAAGTTGCATAATTTTCTCAATTTGGGAAAATTGATTCCTTTCGAAAAGGATATTGGCTTTGCTGGAATGGCTAAAAAGTTCACTAAGAGCTATTCTGTCGGAATCGGATGTGGTATTATGTTCAATCATCCGATGGCTAGGTTCGAATTGAATTTTGTTTTGCCATTGACAGTTCACGAAAGAGATGGTGTGAGAAAGGGCTTACAATATGGAATTGGTATTTCTTTCTTGTAATGAAAAAAAAAAGCTCATTTAACACTCCATGGTATGGAAATTGGCATATCAAAAATTTCGTCAATTATAATGTATCACTTGTAAATATATACTTTAGATTCATAGCAATTTACACAATCATCATTTATTGATCCATTTATCATGAATTTTTACCACTTCTGGTATTATCAAGCTCTCAATCTCCATATTGGCCTCTTCTTCTTCAGGTGTCAATCTGATCCAGTTTTCATCACCACTGGAATTGACAAAAACCACCTCTCTCTTTCTGGTTTGTAATAAGTTCCCAATCACCAATTGATGTTGGTATCTTTCCAACGCGGTTTTGGCCTTCTTGATCAAGATACTATCGTCGGTCTCTAGCTTAAAGGAAATAATCATGGCTGAAGGGGCCCAGTTGTCGACCAATCTTCTCAAAAATTTAGGAACCTGTTCTAAATCAACTATAAGCTTTCCAGCACCCTCCTGCGATTGGATCTTGTGTTGAGGAGTTCTGGATTGAGGCAAGAAGAAATCACTTACAGCTGCAGCCAAGTAGAACAATGCCTTTGAATCCACCAGATGCATGATTTCGGATACTGACTTCAAGGTGAAAAGATACTGGTTGACTGTTGTGAAGGGAATCAAGAGAAGTGAACGAGATTCTTTTGCTTCTTTGTATTTGCGCAATACCTCAAGCATCTTTACAGCATAATCCGGCTTTATTTCGATCTTATCATTTGCTTCGGTCATGTAGTCCAAGAAACAGTTGGTAGTATGACTGTAGTGACGGGAGTATGGAAGAAGAGAGAATTCTCTGTGTAAGAACACCACCGCATAGCCGTTTTCAAGAAATTTCTCTGCAGATGTAGCACCTCTGGTACCGGCACTGAAGTTGTCGATAAAACGAACAGTGTTGTTTTCCAATGGCACTGTGGTACCTCCAGACGTCACAAGAGCAATGGGTTTTCCTGTGGTTTTGGAGTGGTAATCGACGAATGATTGGACGTCCTTTTCGATCTGAGGAAGGTAGCTCGGAGGCTTATAAGAATTGAAGTACTTGTCCTCATCGGAGATCTGAGCCACTGGGAATTCGGGTACTGTACGATCGATGGCCGTATTTGGCTCCGGATTGGAAGTATGGTACATGGTGATATATGACTGGAAACTGTAGAGAAAGAATTTCTGGGGAAGGTGCGACTTTTGGTGATGGTGGAAATTCAATGGTAGTCATTTGATACTGAGTCAACTAACGACTCATCATAACCAATTGCACTTCACAGTCATGGGCGATATTAATCCAGTTGTATTTTTGGATGTAAGTACTATGTATTGACACCAATGATAAATGGCCTATACAACAAGAATCTAACCACAGGTATCCCATAGTGGTAAGTATGATACAAAGCAAAACATAAGAAACTCCGTTACTAACCAAGTCAGAATTCGAGGGAAGAATCAAGATAGAACTCTTTAGAGACCTTCCAAGGTATGTATCATCAATTATGCTTATCTAGATTTCAAAGACTTCCAAATATCAACAGTTATCAACTACTAAACCATTGGATCTAGATGCGAAGGTTATGGTTGGAACCTAAAACGCAAAATTCGAGGAACTGAAGAAACTCCAAGAAACTTACAACATAATTCCGTATATTTGATACATTTTACTAACTCCAGAACCTCGGAGAACTTCCGTCAGTTCTGCACCGGTGAATACAGAGAGAACTTGCGTCCAGTAGGTTACAAAGGCACCAGTTTTCACCGGATCGCAGGTCCCATAATACAAGGAGGAGACTTTGTACGGGGAGATGGAACCGGATCCAAGTGTATTTACGACCGTCAGACCTTTGAAGATGAAGCATTCACCTACGACCGTAAGTATCAATATTTGTGTAACTAGACCGTACTAACGTACTAATCCCAGACAAACAATATAACATATCGATGGCCAATTCTGGCCCCAATTCGAACGGATGTCAATTTTTCATCTGTTGTCGAGATATACCACAATTGGATGGGCTCCATGTTGTGTTTGGAAGAGTCATTGAAGGCTTCGACTTGGTCCACAAAATAGAAAAGGTTACGGTGGACTCGCACGAGAGACCTCGTCAGGAGGTGACCATCACCAATTGTGGAGAGATGTGAGCCCACTACAGTATCCAGTAAATATCGAACACAACCCATTAGTTTCTTTTAATGATTTAATATACAGCTATGAAAACGCAAGAGTTTATTGGTTCATTTCCACGTGTATTTTCTTGGTGCATCTCCTTCACTTCCCCACAGTTGCCGATGGTGGATGATCCTCGTATTTCCTGTACTCCATAATAGTGCACTCTATTATCACCAATTCTTCGCGCCACCATCACTTTCTTCTCATGTCTGCAGATTACTGGAACTCGTCCCAAAGGACAAAATGGCAATTAACAAGACATTCCTTGCTTGAAGCCCGTCGGAGACTTCTCTTGCTTGAACGCAAAATGATCCAAAACGGGCTCATCAAGGATTACAACGTTTCCTACGATTACAACATGCGAATTTATCTCCATAACCGTACGTCCTATTGGAGGCTCCAGGCCCGGATAATCACTGTCAACAGCAACTCATACTAACCATAGTCCTCATCAAACTAGGGAGACGCCTCAATATCAGACAGGTAGCGTTGGCATCTGCGGAAATATACCTCACCCGGTTCTTGACCAGAGTGCTGCTCAAGGAAATCAACGTTTACCTTTTGGTCACCACTTGTTTGTATGTGGCCTGCAAAATTGAAGAATGCCCCCAGCACATCCGTCTCATCATATCAGAGGCCCGTAACTTGTGGCCGGAATACATCCCACACGATGTGACCAAGTTGGCGGAATTCGAGTTTTACTTGATTGAAGAGATGGATTCGTACTTGTTTCTCCATCACCCCTACCGTTCCCTCCTTCAAATCCGCGATTTCTTGGTGGAAAACCATCTGGTTTACGGTTTTACGCTTACCGACGACGAGCTACAGAACGCTTGGTCGCTTATCAATGACAGTTACATCACCGATCTTCATCTTCTCCTTCCGCCCCATATAATTGCAGTGACCTCCATCTACATCACCATCGTACTCAAAAAGCACTTGTCTGCCATTCGAGCCAGGACAGAAGTCAATGGGGCCGACCAGACTGCACACAAACAGGAGTCGTCCACCATGCACATCGACGACCTCATGTCTCTAACCACAGTGAAACAGGACGATGCTACTGGAACCAGCCAGGCCCAGACGGTTCCACTTGAAACCACCAATTTTCAGGATATGAAGGTCGATGAGGAAACCATGAAAATCAACCGGTTCATGAACTTCTTGGATCATTCGCATATTAATCTAGACGAGGTGGTGGAAGCAATCCAAGACATGATTAACATCTATGTGGTTTGGAACCGTTACAATGAACCGACGGTGAAAAAAGCTCTACAAATGATGCTTCTCAATCGGTGAAATCCGCAGTTGAAACTTGCGAGGAAACCTACGAAGGAAACTCGTTGTACTTTCTCACAATCAACCATTTCTCATCTTGTTGCAAAACTTCCAGTTTTAGGAAATGGCCACAACCATAATCGCTGAACCACACTGCAAATTTCCCACCTGAACACTCTTGAAGGGACCTGCCCGTCATTTCCGAAATCAGACAACCGCACAATATATCGTGCACGTGACGTGAGCTCCCATGAAATTTTTTTGGGCACACCTACCCCGAGACGTTGTCAATTTCAGCTTCCTTTGACTTCCTTAAGCTAGTTCTGTCGAAGTCCTTGACGCGCCGGTTCGTTCCAGACCTTGACCTGTTGATATGTCCTCCAGCTCCCAATATCATGGCTCTTTTCTAGCCGCAGTGGAGCGTAATCAAATCCCCATTTCCAGAAATCTCCTTACTACCCTCTTTGCATTGAACATGGTCCAAGACCTCCAACCGTACACATCCAAATTTATCAGCTTACAATATCAGCAATCACAACACCCTGAGGTCTACGGTATTGGGTTTGATGACGTGTACTACGTGATTACATGGGTGTTGGGCTTCACCTTCCTCAGATCGTTCCTTATGCAATGGTGCTTCAGTCCATTCGCCTCCATGGTTTTACACATTCATTCCCGCAAAGCCAAGGTCAGATTTGCTGAACAAAGCTGGTCCTTCGTCTACTACACCATTCTGTTCGCTTTTGGCGTGTATCTCTACGTGGGAGCTCCCTACTATAACGATTTCGACGAGCTTTACGTGGGATGGCCACACGATCACTACTCCACTGCATTCAAGACCTACTACCTCGCCCAAATTGCCTTCTGGATCCAACAAGTGTTTGTGTTGAACATTGAAGAACGTAGAAAAGACCACGTGCAGATGTTTAGTCACCACATTATCACATGTTTGCTCTTAGGAGGTTCCTACTACTACCATTTCACCAGAATCGGCCACTTGATTCTCATGATCATGGACTCAGTGGATATCTTCCTTGCGGCGGCCAAAATGTTGAAATACGCTGGATTTTCCGTATTATGTGATTTGATGTTCTTCGCATTTTTGATCTCGTGGATTGTTTTGAGACACGGTGTATACAACGTTTTATTCTACCACGCATGGCATTATTCCACCGAGTTGATGAGCGATGGCCAGTGTGGCGTCGGAACCGACATTTCTCGCTGTTGGACCCCTGGTGTCATTCGCACGTTCTTGGGCCTCTTGGGTGGCCTCCAATGTATCACTATTGTGTGGATGTACTTGATTCTCAAGGTGGCCTACAAGGTGGTCACAGGAAAAGGGGCCGAAGACGTCAGATCGGATGAAGAAGACACTGACGTAGAAGCAGATCACGATGATGTGCCATCAGCAGAAAAAGCTAACTCCTCTCATAAACCTCAAAAGGGTACTGGTTCCGAAACTTCTACCGAAGACTCCAAAACCCCGGCCAATACCAACACAAAACAGGCAGATGCCATCTCGGTCGCCACCCCTGTCGCCGCTCAAGACGACTCCTCGTCAGATGATCTTGATGAGCCATCTGAAAAGTTGCAAGATTAATGCTTATTCCTATTGTACTATAGAGTCTGGCCCTGCGCCCATAGAATATTCCATTTCACATAACCTGTAGACTTTCGCACACTTCAATCTGTAACCAATCTGAAAAATGACTCTGAATCACATCACCATTTTGGGAACAAAACAAAACCACCCAATTTCCCCCGAGAAGCCCCAACATCACCTGTCACCTCGCTTCACCGTCTACGGCAACATCAATGGCCTTATGGTTACAGCCGTCTCATCTCCTTAAATTACTCCAGATTATACCGCGTCAGTCACGTGTCACCAATTATACTTGAAACCAACAGTGTATTTGTAAATACAGAAACATCAACTATGAATGGGGGCAGGGTCCAGTCTAGAGGGGCCATTGCTAGCCATTTGGTTAGCAACGGAGCCTCTTCGACCACAAAACCGTCCACATCGGCTGTACCGCTAAATCCCTCTCGTCAATCATCCATTACAGTGGCAGTTCGAGTTCGACCTTTCACTGTAACAGAAGAAGCAAATCTCATTAAAAATGATCCTGACCAGTTTTTCCTCAGTGATGGGTCCTTTACCAACCATGATACCCCCACAAAAGTCACACGAACTTCACCTCGTGCCATCCGCAAAATCATCAATGTTGTTGATGAACGCATGCTAATTTTCGATCCTCCTGAAACGAATCCATTAACCAAGATGCAAAGAGATGCATTTCCAAATAACAATACCACTCGGATCAGAGAACATCGATTTGTTTTCGATAAGCTTTTCGATGTTCTGGCAACCCAAGACGACGTGTATTTCGGCACCACCAGGCCCCTTCTAGACAGTGTTTTGGATGGGTTTAATGCCACGGTATTTGCATATGGCGCCACGGGATGTGGTAAGACCCACACAATTCTGGGCACGCCAGAAGCACCAGGAGTGATTTTTTTAACCATGAAGGAGCTTTTTCACAGGATCAACCAATTATCAGATACAAAATTAATTGACGTCAGTCTTTCATTTCTAGAAATCTACAATGAAACCATCAGAGACTTACTAAACCCCGAGACTCCCCATAAGAAATTGGTACTTCGAGAGGACTCATCTCAGAGAATTTCTGTGACCAACCTACTGTCCCACAAACCAGAATCTGTGGAGCAAGTGATGGAACTTATTTTATTTGGTAATCAGAATCGAACCACGAATCCCACTGAAGCCAACGCAACATCTTCTAGATCACATGCTGTTCTCCAAATAAATGTGGTTCAAAAAGATCGAACGGCGGATCTTCAAGAGCAACATACCTTTGCTACTTTATCCATTATAGATCTTGCTGGAAGTGAAAGAGCAGCCGCAACCAGGAATCGTGGTGTGCGATTAAATGAAGGTGCTAACATCAATAAATCCCTCTTAGCGTTAGGAAACTGTATCAATGCCTTATGTGATCCTGGACGGAGAAATCATGTACCATATCGAGATTCAAAACTCACAAGATTATTAAAATTCTCATTGGGGGGAAATTGCAAAACAGTGATGATCGTTTGTGTGTCACCCTCGTCGTTCCACTATGATGAAACCCTCAATACTCTTAAATATGCCGATCGTGCCAAAGAGATCAAAACAAAACTCATTAGAAACCAACAAAATTTAGATAGACACGTTGGTTCCTATCTCAAAATGATAACAGAACAAAAACAAGAAATTAAAGAATTGCGAGATCGGGAATCCACAATAGTATCACAAACTATTGCAAAACAGAAGGAAATAGAATCCAAATGCTACAAAGCACTTTTCCAAAGTATCGACAACATGAGACTAGCCATTTCAAAACAGAACCAGGAGAAATGGAAGAAATATTTCATTCTAGCCAAAAGAAAAATACTTCTCCTTCAAAAAGTTGATATAGATCATCTCATTCTGGGATTTTCCAAAATATTAAATCATTATGACAGTTTACCTATCATTAATTCCATGCTCAATCTATGTGAGCAACTACTAATAAAAATCGATGCACAAATTAAAGAGTTGGAAAGTCAATATTCTAAACCAAATGAACTAGACTTTGTTCTCTCGGGATCCACAAATCAGGTTTTCAAAAGACTCAAAGAACTCGAGGGTTGGACAGATGTAAATTCAACAATATTTGAAAACCTTATTGAATCTTTGAAAGAAAGTTTGGAGCGGGATATTCTTTTCAATTCGTCAATTTTATTCGATCATCTTGTTTACCAGTTAAGGGATTTCAACTTCATTTCCACTGAATTCATAAATTTATTATCACTTTACCCTTCCTTTGAAAATGATTCAGAAGATTTCAGGAGACATATCGAATTAGTAACCAATAATGTCATCGGATCTTTGGAACTGTTGGTAAACGGAGATTTTGACATTGCTATTGAACAATCCTCTTCATTATTTATGCAAGATAAGTTGAAAGAACAAGATAATCCAGGTATACTAGGAATCGATAATTTTGATCAAGCGGATATTTCGATCATTGGCGACAGTCCAACAAACAATCCTCCTTCTAAAACCAAGGTTTTACGAGACTCCAAACGTGGGCCACTATCACCTCTTAAATCCTCACCTCCAAGAAATTTTAAGAAAACAATTAGCAAGAGAACAAATGGAACTAAATATTCACCGAAAAAGAATACTCCTAAAAAAGTTGTTAGATGGGATGTACCAAAAGGTGACTCAACAATGTTGGAAAGTGATGTCAGCATGGACGATTCAATGCAACATACGACATCTGGTAGAAGCGATTTTGAAGACGATTCTCCTTTGGTAACGAAGTCAATTCTTAATGATGACTTAGACTTGAAATTTGATTCGAATCTTGATCCCTTACCACCTACACTAATAAAGCCTAGTTCAATTAGGTCTAAGAGTTTAGGAAATGCTTTTAGTAACAAAAGATTATCTGCTAACTTAGAATCAGCAAAACCTACTGAATCTAGTACTTCTATAAATACTCATCAAAGCCAAATACCTTTGTTGAATAAACAGGCAAGTACTAGAGTTATTAATTCAACCCATGGTCCACCAGGAATCCAGCTTCCAACAAGAAACTCAACCCCAGGAAATATTGTGATGGGTTCCTTGAAGCAATTCAACAGGGAAAAATGCATCAACGAGAGAAATATTGATAGTCAAGATTCTGAACGAGTGGAATAGTCATGGGTCCAGTGAAAACCTAATAATTCATAATATAGCATTACTAATGATTTACGAACATTAAAAAAGACAACAGTAGAGAAAAATATTGGCCGAAGATACTACATTCTTTAGTATAAATTGTAATAATTATTTTATTTGGGTGACCCAACTCACATAATAACACAGTCCTTCTCTTGAGCTGCAACTTTTCCACCAGAAGTTGGAACAGCCACACCATTGGCGTTTGCAGCAACTAAAACGTTATTTGACTTCTTCTTTCTCAATTTTTTTTCCAATTTTGATGCTAAATCTTTGTCCGCCAATCTTGCCAAAGATTTTTCGTCTCCATTCTCGGCACCTCTCTTGTACCAAATTTGAGCTTCGGAAATATTCTTAATACAACCGATACCTTTCTCATAAAAGTTGGCTAATGCAAATTGTGCTTTTGGTAAGTTACACATTGCTGCTCTTTTTGCCCATTCGAATGCCTCGCTTTCATCTTTAGGCAAATATGGCTCATTACCTACAAGGTACCATGCGCACATCGCTAACATCGATTCTGGATCACCTCCTAATGCAGCTTCAGTGTAGTAATGAATAGACAAATTGCTATCTTGTGGGACAATTTCACCTACCTCGTAGAACTTACCCAAAATTGCAGCAGATTGAACATGACCTAAAGCAGCAGCTTGCGAGTATAATTCCAATGCATATTTCTTATCAGGAATCACAATATCTTGGAATCCATGAAAATAGATTTTACCTAATTCGTATGGAGCAGCTGCGACCAATTCAGTAGCAATATTGGAGGCTCTTTCCAACCACTTGATACCTAATTTTTTGGTTGATATCTGTTGTGATAATCCCATTCTACCGTAGAATGAATACAAGCCCAACTTGTACATTGCAGCGGGGTGATTCTTTGCCGCGGCCATCTTTAAGTATTCGATGGCCTTTCTTGCATCTCTACCGGTTCCTAATCCTTCTTCATAACAATAGGATGTTCTGTATGCGGACTCAATATGACCGTGCTTTGCAGCAGAAACAAATAATTGGAACGCTTCTCTGTTCTCTACTTTTTCTAAAGCACCAGAACTGTAAGCATCTGCTAATAAATACTGTGCTTCAACATAACCCTTATCAGATAATCTTTTGAGATAAAGAGTAGCTTCTTTCAATAATGCACGCTTCAATCTTTTGTCATCAATTTTTTGTATGTTACCATTCTCAAATAAGTCAATTGAATTCGAAGACTTGGACTTTTTATGATTTTTTGAATTGAAAGAATCCTTTTCAAGAGGTTTCTTAGGTGAGGCTTCGTTAGAGTTGGGACCAGAGCCTCCAGCAGCAAGAGCTGATGCATTTTCTTCGTCCAATAACAATGCAGTTTGAAGCATGTATTGGGCATATTGGAATAAGACATTTGGATCGTTAGATTTCTTCGCATTCTTTCTGTACAATTCAATTGTCTTGATTCTTGGCATCAAAGTGTTTGAGTTGGAGCCAAGGTATTGAGTGATTAAATTCTGGGAAAAATCAACCATACTAGCGTTATCACTTCTGTCATAGAAGAACGAAGAAGTAGAAGAGACTGATCTGTTATGGCCCATTTTACCACCAGGTGGAATGGCCAAATTATTTTCCGATTTGGAAAACATGCGGTTATCGAATGTACCCTGATGATTGATATTCAAGTTTGTCACTGATGAGTTGGTGGACAAAGGGTTGGATGGGGGAGATAATATAGGCTCCTTCATTGGGAATACTGGAGGAGGGGTTTGAGCCTCATAAACAGGGTAAGGAGCGAATGAAGCCGGTTTTCCACCATGAAGAACAGGAAATGGATTCGAGGATTCGATACTGTCGGGATGATGGCTATTGATGGGAGAAGAGACTGATCCGGAACCGGAACCCGATCCAGATCCAGATACCACGGATCCTGGGCCCGAGAATGTCTGGACATGGAGATCTTGTTCATTTTGATCGTGGTAAAAATGAGGCTCATTGTATATGGCTTGGATAGGCTGTTGAGGGCCCGGATGTGAAGCGGTCAACGTGGTGTTCGAGTTATTCACGGTGGGAGGGTCGGAATATGACTCATTCATGGGGTAAGGTACATTTTCCGGCTGCACGGGCACCTTTTGGCGATACGGATGGCTCATGGTGGGAGAGTGAAGAAAGTCTGCCTTGCAAAAAATCCTTAAATTGGCGTTCCGTCACGTGTGGTGGTGGACTGCAGAGGGGTGGGCCTAGGGCGTGGTAAAGGAGACAACGCTTAATGATATATGGGGAACCCACGAGGAAGGACACCACAGTAAATTATGATAAATGCAAACAAAGCGAGAAGGCAACAAGAAGCGGGATGTTGTTGTTGATGCTGTGAGCTTTGATGTAGTGTAGAAATGCGGACTCCTAGACAGAGGAAAGCAGTTGGAGGTGGAAATGCACTAAAAAGATGCCGTGTCGGAGGCAGAACACGCAATGGCCGATCACTGGGCTAAAATCACCGGAAGAAACGGGGATTTGGACGGTTAGGTACGACGGATATGAGGGTGAGGGTATTCACAGGAAATCAGGGGCTGGAGGCACGCTACGGCAACGATGGCGGCTATGATTCAAAAACGATGGAATGAATTGTGGTAAAACCAAATGGATTTTTTGGCTCGCGAAATACGAGGTGTTTTATTAAGTGCACTGCAATTAAGCTGTGTGCAGGACGGCGTGGATCTACGTCATACAGGGGTGGGGAGGCCCAAAATAACTGGGCGCAAGGAATGATGTTTTGCAAGCCACCAAAACGGGCAAAGGTTGTTGTTTTTGATGGACAGGAGGAGACGCCGGTGGTGCCTAACGCCGAGGTTCGTTCATCGGCAACTCGGTGTTTGCGTGGGGGTCCCACCAACTCCAACCGTGGGTCCCCGGTGTTTGCTAGTGGACAACAGGTAATGTGTGCACCCTGTGATGGCAATGGTGGGTGGTGGCAGCCAAACAATGGTTATTTTTAACCTGCAAACAAGCCCAATTATGTTTATTGTGCTGTGGTCGAAGGCCAGCTCCGAGACTATGAATGCCGGTGCTCATAATGCCAGTACCGCGTTTCGAAGTGCTCATGGTCCGCAATATGTCAGGCGGAGGTTCACCATGCATCACATTCAACGGTATAACGGTAGCACCGGTATATAACCTCCGCCGTGGGATGATGGATGGATGGACATGTGAAACGAGAAGGTAGAAGCTTTAGGGCGATGCGGCGCGCATTCCGAACGTTCTATGCATGGTACCTGATGAAATTTCCCACCACCTTGGCCAGTTCGTATTACTTTTGCACCAACACATTTCTGGATTACTTTGGTGTGGCAATGGGACATCAATAATGGTGAAAAACTCCACCTAATTGCCAGAGAATCTCCACAACCGTGGTGGCATCCTGGCTATTGATGGTGCCATCTCAACCAACCAATTTCGAGGCTGGGCCCCGTGGCTCTGGGATTTTGGCCCACATCCCCACGCTCACGATCGGAATTTGGGTAGGCGAAAACGCCTGGAAACTCGGTACCATGGCACCAGCGAACACCGTGGTCTTCTGCCAACCCTACCAGATCCAGCCTAGGCCCTACGGAACTAATGATGACGGAGGTTTCACCCTTGACGTGATATTCAGAAATTGAGTGTAAAAATCGCGGACTTGTTTTACCAGGCCTACTTCGGGTGTTACCTGTTTGGGGGGCTTGCATCCATCGTGATTACAACCGTCCGACCCATCCAGAACTGGTAGAATAGGCAGAACTTTCCATTGCAGAAATGTTAAGAACACCTCTGTGGAAATTCTAGTGGCTCCAACATACACTGGCCTGCACCCTATTGTTTTATCCAAGCAAAAGTGCACCATATGGAGCGATGATTGCACCTGATACCTGTTACATGTTACATGTTGCCTGTTACTCTGGGGTAGTAGCATTACATAGCATGCATCCGCTGTGCTTGGCTTTGCCTGTTGCTGCAGTTCTCATCTGATTTAATAGCAACTAATAGGCTTTACCTAGAGGCTGATTAGGTCTATCCATGTAGGTTTCTGTATCTCCAGATGCAGCAATGACCAGGTGAAATAGGGATGACACGTTTTCCTACACGCCATTTCACCGTTCCTGTCACATTCCCCATCACAATTTAGCCCACCTCCAAGCCAAATACGATGCCACTCCATCCTCTTGTCTCATGTCAACGAAATTTTACATTCTTTGCAGGAATTCGGTTTCCAAGACGATTGCATGGATAAGGGTTTCGGTGATCCATTTGTAGTTCATGGGCTCATTATATCCCCATGATCACCGTTTGTAATCTCTAGTTCCTTCCAAACTTCTGCAATATGCCATTACCATGCTCCAGGTTATCACTACCATTTTGTTTCACAGTTGCAAATTTAAGCTATTTGGCTTTTTGCCTATTAAGCTAGCTCGATTGCCGAATGTGGACCAAGTTCTGGGGTTCGAACCGAATTCACCCGATCGGTAATCTTGCTCAAACCTTAAATGCAGTTTTTGATCCAGTGTTCGTTTATGGCTGTTCCACAAAAAATACACGGCAGAGAACTTGTAGGAAGTTAAATTAAAGAAGTGAGTGGACCCAACCCCATGGTCTCAAATTGGAAGATACAGTTCTTCTCTTCGCTTACCTTTACTTTCCTTCATTGGGATTTCTGAGGAAGACGCACTAACGAATTCCTCGGCTCAAGTAGCCGTATATTGATAGAGAACAATAGACTCGGCAATTATTCTGCATACCCAATCGAAGATACATTAATATTAAGCACCTACGTGGCCCATCTTCTGTCGTGTAATCTGTAATCTGGGAATGGGATCTCCGTCAAACAGGCTTAATTCCCCTATTGTAGCCGACCAGGGGTTCGTTAGTAAACAATGTTGTAGTCAATGCATGATTTCTTCAAGACCAAACTGAGGCATGACGGTTTTGCAATAAACCCGAACTTCCTGCAATATCCACATATGTTTCGGTATAAATAAACTCCATTTGTGTAGACATTGTTTGTTGTTTCGTCTATGTAAGCTTATTGACCCGTGGTTCAGTTTCCACAAGATCTTTATTTTGCACTTCGTGAATTGTGTTTTATTTAATGCACTATAAACTCTGTATAACGCTTTTTATGTTCAACCAATCCACCTCATTAGGCATCAGTAAATATCATGAAAATCATAATTGGGCTACTCAATCGGCCATGCTCATTGATTTGTTCGATACCAGGTACTTAAACTAACTTTGGAATCTCTTTACACATGGTACGGAATCTTTCCAATGTGAAATAAATGGATCCAGCACACTTATCTATTCTTCAAAAACACTATTGATCTGCACTAAAAATTCAAAGTGAAGCGCATTGTTCTTAATTGGTATGCTTTCAAATGCAGATTAATCTTGTAACTTGTCTTATTCACTTTGACTTATTGTGAGCATGGCACACATTTCAGTGATCCAGTCGAGTAGTTATCGTTGTCGCCAAGCTCATTAGCACACGACGTAGTATGCGACCGCAGCAACAACAACCATCCCAAAAACGATGGTAGGAGATACTGAAAAAGCAGTTTCTTCTTGCATGAGTCGAGCACGGTCTTCTGGGTCCAAACTGGAAAGGCATTCTTTCATATCAATAGGCTTTTCTATTTCCTGCTCTTTAGCAGGTTCCGTTGGTTTGGATTTTATTGCTGCTATGATGGTCTGGCTTTCTCTAACCAAATCGGGGAATTGCTGTCTAAATCTGTGGTTGGAAGTCATATTCCATTCTCTGCTTTCACTAGCTAATTTGCGCTTCACCAGCTCGCTGGTAGTGATAGAACCTGTGGTTATTTCGTCTCCAGTCATGAAACTGAGGAGACCTGTCAAAATAGTGGACACACTCCAAGCTGGGTTCCAAGTATCAGGATGGAAATCACTGATAGATAAACAGAGACGCTGGTTGCATGAGAATCTTCCGTTAGGGGTGACCATTATGATAGAAGGAGGACGAAATGGGTATTCCTTTGGGAACCGTAAGATGCCGTGATACTGCCCATCCTCGTAGGGAGTTTCTGGAGGTCCAGTTATAACGTAATGCCACTCAAGAATATTTTCTTCGTTGGGTTTAGCCACCACAAAAGGTGGAGGGTTTGCTTTCAAGAGCTTATATTCCTTATTGAGGGCCCTTTGAGACTGTCTTGTAGCCATGATATGAGATACAAGGATTATTCGGATCGCGGAACTAATTTGGTTATGGAGGTAGTGCGATAAAATCTGGTCACAAAGTCGCAAGGATATGAAGATAAAAAGGGTAAATTTTACCAGGGGATAAATGCTACAATCCACATCATTTTACGTGGGAGAATGGGAGAGAGGCTGATGATTCCAAAGGGTTTTTTCTCGATTGGTATTCTACTGAGACAACTTTTGGGTCAAATTT
This sequence comes from Suhomyces emberorum, assembly GCA_003707835.3. NCBI lineage: Eukaryota > Fungi > Ascomycota > Pichiomycetes > Serinales > Debaryomycetaceae > Suhomyces > Suhomyces emberorum. The sequence continues at coordinate 67,259 of PPLQ03000013.1, forward strand.
TTATCACTTTATTATTCTCAAAAGTTTCCTTGTCCATACCAGGGTCCCTGAACTTAATCCTGCGAGAAATATTGTAGAATCCTTTAAGTTTCTGTAAACATAACAGAATATCATAGATACAGTAGACACTATGTGTACCGAATATTTTCATATGAAGATGAGAAGCTCCTAGGTATCTAACGTTTTTGATCTATTTCTCAAATGTAGGCTCAAGAAAGCAAGAAAGAGTCATTCGAATTAAGGCACCGGTCTGCCTTATATTTCAATATTTGTTCCACTTTCGGACTGATTTCATTTTCTCTTACTTCACTTACCGATAACTTTTTTCTGGTATTGAATGGTATCTGTTTCTTCTTTTCATGCACAATGTTCGCAGTTTTACCAATATTCTGCATCATTTAAAGCTGTTGTGTTTTCAATGATAAAATGGTGATTACTTGCATTATGTAAATTGTAGTTATACATTTGCCATCTCTCGAGCTCAAAGAAACTGCATTATCTTTCTTGGCCGCAAAATGCTTTTGATCCATCCTTATTGCGCTATTAAAGAAATGGTTTCACTCATTTCTTCCCCTACTTTAATACCAGCCATGAGCTAATAGAATTTACTTGATTTGTAAAGTATTTATTTTTATCTAATTCCTATCGAAGGCATTTAGTACATGGTTAAATTGTTAAATCGAATGATGTTATACTCCAAATAGAGCCATAACCATAGCCCATCACCACGGATGTAACAATAATGTAAATGTCCAATCACCATAGTGCAATTTCAAAGCTGCAGTTGCCTATATGATAATTGGAACGCATAAACTGGCAACTTCCAAGTCTACTCTGGTTTCCTTCCAGCGGCAAGAATCAAGCTGACATCCACCAAATAAACCGTTTCACCATTCTGGTCAACCTTAGATTCTAACGTGCCTGCGTCCAATCTAGAAACCACCAGCTTTGTCAAGTGGTTGTGAATGAACTCTGGAATCTGCCACATGGAGGTACGAGTCTCTCTAGCACTTGAGACATTAACTAAGCCTGCATTCTCTCCCAAGTTCTTATTCATGGAATCGATTTTTAAACCACCCATGTGTCTGACTGCACTTGTGGAGGGGTTCTTGGTAGGATCTGCTGACTCTACATCCTCGTTGTAGAAGTCAACGATCAAAAGCCACCCTCCTGGTCTCAAGAAGCTGGCGAGTCTTTTGGTCACTTCTAGATGATTTTCGATATGGTGATAGGAAAGGGTGCAGATAATCACATCAAAATGGTTTGCGAAACGAGAATCGAGTTCTTCAGCAATGGCTGGGTCCAAAACATCGCATATGCTACCATCGACAGACAAACCCTCGTCAGAGGCCACAGCCGCCGCCTTATTTCTGAATGACTGGAAAAATGGCTCGCTGATATCCACGCCTACCACCTCACTGGTGGGAGGACCTCTAAGGTAGGGAAAGAGCTTCTGGGTCAAGAGACCAGTACCACAAGCAAAGTCCATCATTCGAATACCTGGATGGAACAATGTATGAGGGTTCGAATGAAGGAGTTCATCAAGGGTAGGTAAGAATGTGGAATCGAACCCATTATCCACTTTGGTGGGATCTCCCACAATGCCACTTGACTGTTGCGATGATTTCCGGGGAACTGTAACATCATGTTCCACCAATATCTTGGTGATTAAGCTCGACAAAGACCGCATGGCCTCGTTGTTCTCGTATTTGTTGGCGAACTTCTCATTGAACACTTTGGTGTTGGCGTCGATAGCCTGTTGATGTGCTGACATTGTGTGGGGTTGATTAAGGTTTTCTGCTAGAGTGCAAAAACTAGAGTGCAAAAACTAAGTATTTAATCACTTGCACGCTAAGCGCAAGATGGGGTAGCTTACTCACTTAAACCACACTTAACAATTTTCAAATTGGTGCTATTATTGTAGATCACTAATCACCACCAATTATTTCAATCCCCATTTTAATTCTTGCAACAATTGGTTCCATCTTTGATTCACCTCAACTATTCAACGATCGTTATATGTACTGGTACCTAACCATGTGCACGCCTTCAGTGAAGAGATTTGCAATCGCTCACTAATTGACACCAATAATCCAGGATCAGCGTGGGGTTTTAACATGAGCCATCCTACCCCTATGCCCGTAACACCCTAGTTAAATCCACGTAAATATGAGACGCCCGACTTTGTCTTAAAATAGGCCTTTCGCTTGTTTTCACGACAACCCGCCTGAAATGGGGAAAACGGCTCAACATTCCCGATGGCCTAACCCACCAACTCTAACAAATGACTCCATCTCAAATACATGAATTGGATCACCAGTGAATTTCAGGATGCCGCCTTGTGATTGACATGCCTGACATGATTGACATGATTGACATGATTGACTTGTGAAATCCTGCTGAACCTGGGCTTCTTTCATGCATTCTCTTTATTGGCACTGATCAATTATCTCCTCAGCCCCATACGATTAGATTACGGATGCAATGAACGAAAACGGTATGTTCTCCCGCCTGGAGCTGGATAAGGAGCAAACCAACATAGTATAAAGCCTCAATGATTTCCATCTGAGAACTTCCCCCTTGATCATCAAACTGTTCTTAAGACTTTGTCTACCTGATACTTCGGCTTATCTTTTGGTGCACTCATTACAAGCTTATCTTGATTTGGGCCTATACTACAAATCGCGGTAGATAACCACACCGTCTACACTGAACCATAATCTAGTTGATACATTAAAACAAGTCGCCCCTTCGCTTATCATCTTCTTTGTTCCACAATGGCAACGGCACAACTTTTGAACTCAATCCAACAAGGTAACATCCACCAGACACTTCCTGAATCCAGCTGGTTGGACAATTTGGCCGCAAAGTACGAGGCTGCCAAAAGTGCAACAGGAATTGAATCTACTGCAGACGTTCAATTCGACCCCAAGAAACACCTTCTTTTCTACTCTGATGATGGCTTGATCCAACACAAATTCAACAACACTAGAAGACTAACCATGGAAGAATTGGGCCTTACTCACAAAGATCAGATCTCACCCATTGGGGTCAGTGATCCGTTCCCTTTATTTACTGATGAGGCTGTCAACCTAATGAGACAGGAAATCCTCCAAAAAGATCTTTTTCTCAAGTACGCCCGATATGGATTCAATTCCACATCTGGTATGGACTGTGTAGTCCGGGGGTTTGCCAGAAACGATGGCAAAATCGATGCCCCTTTCACATACCAAGCTTGGAAACATCCTAAAACCATGGAGTTGGTTTCCAAAATGGCTGGTGTTGATTTGGAGGTGATCATGGACTACGAAGTTGCACACACCAACATCTCTATGAAAGATCCCGCTGATGCAGAAGACGAGAGAATCCAACATGCTCGTGACATTGCCTTGAAAGGCACCAGCAATGGTGAGGATATCCCTGCTGTTGTTGGCTGGCATCATGATAGTTATCCCTTTGTCTGCGTGCTCATGTTATCCGACACTACACATATGATAGGTGGTGAAACCAGTTTGCGCATGGGAACAACCGGTGCTGGGCAGGTTGCTGTTGTCCCTGGTCCACAGTCTGGGTATGCGGCCGTTTTGCAAGGCCGTCTCATTGAACACATTGCTCCAAGCCCATTGGGTGTCTCAGAAAGAATCACAATGGTGACTTCTTATAGAGCAAAGGACCCATTGAAGAAGGAAGGCTCAGTATTGTCTACCGTGAAACCTGAGGTGAACCATGGTTCCATATATAATAGTTTTTATTCGCAATGGGTTGACTACCGTGTACAAATACTCAAAGACAGACTAGATGCAGCAAATTCAAGGAGCAGAGACGAAACAGGTTTGTTCCAAAAGGAACAGACTATTGCAATGCTTCAGGAAATCGGTAAATATTTGGACGCTACTTGGAAGGAAATGGAAGTCAGTCCAAAGGAATGGGAGAAGGCTGCACTTAGTGCTGCAAAGAGACTTGAAACCTCTTAAAACATTTTTTAATAGTTGTGATTAGGTGCAATAACATGAAACTTTTCAAAACCGGTATCTTTTATATTTTCCCATATTAACGTTAGTTGCTAGTAGAAGAATTTTATTTGATTTGTAATTAGTGGTCATCAATCTGAGGTGTTTCAAATGTTTCAAGTCATCGCGTGCAACTATCTATCGAATTTTAATATTCTCGATTACCCTAAAGGTCGATAAGCATCTTGTACAAATTTAAGTGACAGCTTGCAAAATCAAATAAGATATGGAGTCAATAGCTTTTGCAATTCTTAAGCTGTCACACCTTGACTTAAATTTACAGAACTGGATTGTAGTACCAGTATATCCATTAATGTAGAGGAGCTTCATGTTTACAAGTTTAATCCTTCTGTTTGTTTATTATTATCTTCAAATAAATTATGAAATTTAACTAGAAGGATATCGATATCAACTCTATCTTCAAACAAGATGAAAAGGAATATTATATGAATGATGTATGATTCAGCTGATTGATAGAACCAAAACAGTAGACGCAAGAGGTGATCTATCAAATAAAAACTAATTGAAATGGAGATCTAGAATAAGAATTGAATTTTTGAAACGAATCATAACAATAAACAAAAACATGAATCACAATGTATATGCTTTAAAGACAAATCAATACTTGAATGAGATTTAGTATGATTAGTTTGAAAGGGGTGATGCTTAAAAAATTAGAATAACCACATTTATTGACAGCATAATTTGGACCAAAAGCCTTTGTGTTCGTCATGATCATCGAGAGCTCCTTGCTGTTCATATTGATTTTGTCTGTTATTTGCGTCAGATTCGAATTTATGGGTTTGTTGGGGTTGAGTCTTGATTGGTTGGTTGGCCAACAACTCACTGTTGGAGGATTTGAGGTTGTTTTTGGAGCCAGTGTGTGGGATGCCGTTTTGAGATTCTTGCTTGATGGGAGGTAATGGTCTGTTAACCAAGTGTTGCAACTTTTGTTGGTGCAATTGAGCTGCACTAAGTTGTTGTTGTTGTTGACTTTGACCATTTTGTTGTTGGTGTTGTCTACTTCTTCTTTGGTCACGGTGACGTCTTTCTCTTTCATTAGGTGGATTTGGATGACCGTAACCATGCAAGTTTGGTTTCTTGTTGATTGAAGCATCCCATCCCTTACCACCATTGAGGTGGAGCCAGTCATAATCACCATCAGCAGCTTGTCCTAAGTCATCCAAGACAGACAAGAGCAACATTCTGTACTCTTCGTAGGCAGGCTCGGCATCGAAGGGTAAGCTTCTGACAGAGTCCAAGTATTCAGCAAATTGCCTTGGCAAGCCTTCACATAAGGTGGCTGCTGGGGTGGTTCTCTTCTTGTCTCCAATCTTCTCGTACTTTTGCTTGTTGGTAGGAGCCTTAAGACCTTGCCAAGGCAATTGACCTCTTAAGAAGTAGAAGAAGACGTGGCCCAAAGCTTCCAAGTCATCTCTTCTTGATTGTTCCCTACCCAAGTGGGTGTTGATAGACATGTAACGAGCGGTTCCGCTCAATGACTTCTTCTCCCTGTAAGGAATATGCTGTTTGGTTCTAGGATCTCTATACTGCTTGGCCATACCAAAATCGATCAAGTGTACGTTGTTTTCATCAGGCAAGTTCTGACGGCCAATCAAAAAGTTGTCAGGCTTGATATCTCTGTAGATCAAGTCATGGCGGTGGACCTCTTCGACCAAGTCCAACATTTGGACGGCGATTTGGACCACGGTCTTGACGGAGAATCTTCTGCCACACCAATCAAACAAGTCCTCAAGAGAAGGACCCAATAAGTCGATGACCAAGATGTTGTGTAAGCCTTCTTGTCCAAAGTAGTAGGCGTTAGGAATGCCCAGGGAGCCTTGCAAGTGCTTGTAGGTTCTGTACTCATCTCTCAACTGGGGGGCTTCGGTCTTTCTAGGCTCGAATTTGATGGCCACAGGAACTCCGTTTATTATGTTGGTACCTTCGAAGATAACACCGAAGGATCCTTCACCAATCTTTTTGCCTATCTTGTAGTGCAACCCAACCACCGACAGGTTGGAGTTGGACGACGAAGCGGTGGTGGGAGAGTTGGGGTTGTGGGTGGCGGCGGCAGCAGCCAACGCAGCAGGGTTGGAACTCATTTGGGCACGGTTGGACATATTAAGCTGGAATCAACACCGTTCAACGACTGTTGTGTACGGTAAGGTGTTTTGGTGGTGTGCGGGTGGGCAATCCGACAATCGACTAGTATCCCCTGGGTGTATACTTCAACAGAGTGGCGATCAATCGAAGGCGACGGATCGTGCTTAGAGGTTGTAATCAAGGAATGATATTCAACACAACCAGTAGGAATCACAACGAAGTTTAACAACGGTCCACTGAAGGAGTACACTGATGAGGAGTTGCTGGTTTGGATTTTGGAGATGAATTTTTCTCAGTCGTTCACGAACGGTTTTGTGGCTGACGGGGAGAGTGACGAGCCGATAAGCGGACTGTTTGAGGACAAAAAACACCGGGGAAAGCTGGAATTAGGCGCGAGCAACTACTACCACCTGGTGGGTTGATTGTTGTGGAAGGGGCAACGATGAACCTGGCAACAAGCCCGGAATCCTATTGATGTACTGGTCCCCTTGCCTGTGCGGTGACTCGATCTGGGCATGATTTACAGAGTTTCTTATGCCCCAATGCGGAAAGTCGCACTCACTCCCCCGGAACGACGGTGGGAAGTTGCTGTGCCGGTACCCTGAGTGAGGATGGTGTTGGCTGGTGGTGGAACTTTCACTGCCACTGTGGGCGGTGGTGGCCCCAGGCCCCACCCACAGTAGGCGTTCAGTCCAGTGGGCGTCCAGTAGTGGGCGGTACGCGAGTTTCACGCCTGAATGGTCGGTGCTGGTAACCTTTCGATCTGGCACAATTACGAGATGTTGACGTGAGCTTGGACACCGGCCTGGTGCCAACAAACATCCAAGCCTTCACTATCCAGGGACGCCCGGAGGCTGGCAGCTGGAACAAAAACAATACGCCAACCAACTTCCTTGTCCCAACTAGGGAAGCTGCAATAGGGGCTTGTGCCTTGGGGAGAACTGACGAGACGAGCCCGTGGTGGAAGTGAAACAAAAACCCTGTGAATGCGACCTGGTTATGGTGCTAGTGGGAGATGTGTTCCAAGCTGGGGGCCCCGATGTGGTGCATACCTATGAAACCTATGGTGGGTCACTACAGGACGACGCCTTCCGTCCGGAGGACATTTGCAGCTTGTGGATGGTTTTCTGTCCATCGTGGCTCTGGCTGGAGGTTTTCTGGCCCTCGCCAGGCTATAGTTGTAGGGGATGGATGAGGGTGATTTTCACCATCATCGGAGATGGATGCCTGGCAAGGCGAGGCACAGGGGGGCGGAGAGAACAGGTACACATGCGTGCCGGTGGTGTGCAGATGAATTAGCTGTAAGGAGACGGAGAAGAATCGAAAATAGAGTCTAGAAAATAGTACTAGTTGATTGAAATAGTGACGAAAAGTGGCACACCGTGGCTGCATAGAGGCAAATGGTGACGAGTGTCACGGTAACTAAAGGTGGAAAAAAGGTGGCCACGGTGATGGTGTTGATGGTAGCAATTGTATTGATTACTTACAGGAGGTTGTGGGGACTATCTGCCTATCTGCCACGCAAAAGTGGGATTGCGTGGGGATACTGCCGTTCCTACAGGGTTCATCGCAAGGCATTTGGTTCCGCATTCTTGTGGTGGTGAGGCATTGGTGTCTCCGCAGGTGCGAAAGTCCACCACCACAGGCCCGCGGTAACACCGAGTTCACAATGCCCCAGCCAATAATACCGAGACAGCAAATACTACGCAAATAGTGCCGGCACAATTGGAAGAATGAGCCCGGGTCCTGTGGAAGATTCACCTGGGGGGAAACACCGGGCGCCACCGTTGGCCAAACATTGGCTCCTGAGGCGCTTCCTCGCCCTGACACCATCCACTTTCTGATGGGATCTCCGGCAACTCTCCACACCATCGCCCGTACTATGATATCAATATCGGCCAACTCCGGATATACAACAAGCTCATCACTGGCAAAATTGCCAGTCACTAGTAATGGTGGCCACCGCAACTATTGGGTGAGCCGTCTCACCACAGAAACCATCTCCGTACGGCGTTGTGTCAGGGACCTAATGGTTCACAACATTGCTTTCATGAGGTGTCGCTAGGGAAATCCACGCGGGGTGGGAGGCCTCCTCCTTACGACCCTCGGCCTGCGACTAGGGGTATAATTCACGGCGTATTGTTCACTAGTATCGTTGGTTGCACCATCCACTGTGATTTTCGTCAGTGAACCAGAACCGGAGATCTGGCAGGCCATGGTAGCATCCCTGGCTTGAGATAGCACTAGGAAATCGGATATACTAGTTTCTAGCGAGAACCATCGATGGGTTTCCAAGCCTGCACCACCATAGAATTCATAACCATGAAATGCGATTTTTCACACCATTCCACCTGGTTTTAGTGTGCACTAATGAACACTTGCCAGTAACGGCTGTGAAAAATGTCCATATCCACTTCTAGAGGATGCCAACAGAACTATGAATAAAAATCGCGCTCTTCTGTAGATATGCAAGCACAATGTTGCCAGTCAATGTAAGCGAAGGTTTTGCCAATTACACCTATTTCAGGACCTTCCACTGCACCCTGGTTCTTTGTCTAGGCAATAATTGAACCCTTTTGGTGGTGCATTTTATTTATTACTACACATTATTACACATTATTGATCCAAATGATTGTAATATTGTTGGCACGATATGAAACAATCCACCGATAGTCATATTTAGATGTAAACAAACAAACAACCATCAGCCAAACGAACAGACAATTTGCTACTAAAATGGTACCCAATGAAACTGCAACCTCAAGCTAGCACTATTATTTATGGAATCCCCTTTGCGTCTGAGCCTCTATTTATCGTCCACTGGCATGTTGTTGGATAATACGCCATTGCGGTCATTGGATACTATTCACGTCAAGCCTGTGTTTGTGTAACCCACCAACGGAATACAGAGGCTTGTTGCATGAACTACAAGCAGGTACTAACCGAACAGGTTTCATTTGGGTATGGACATTTGGGACTCAAACCGCGTTCTATTCCGTGGTATTTGGATCATATTTGTTATTGGCTCGGGTGATTCAAATCGTGGGGCATAATGTAAGTAGATGGAATTTTCAACAATTTCGTTTCAACATCCCCAAGATGTTTACAGAAATGTAAATTAACTTAACAACAGGAATAGTTGATTTGTGGAGCCCTAGATTGTATGAACTGAAATCGAATTATCTTATTTGAATTAACCTACATTTCGATAATTCAGTTTATTCAATAACCTTTGTACGCGAATTTGATTTCGGAGTTAAAAACAATACTGACTAATTATAGAATTCTTTCACTCAAGAATTTAAGGTACAACTTGGTTTTCACAGCATCTGGTTAGCTTGACGACTCAGATGAAAATTTTTCAGGCCAGATGGCATAGCAGAAGCAATTTGTTGCACATTGTGTAGTGGTGCCTTTGTTCCTCTTCATCAGATGACTTCATAGCTCTATTGGCCGCGAAACTCTTGCCACAGTTGGTGGTGGTTTAATTATTCAGTAAAATTCATACATATCTTTGATTTGAAGACCATCAAATGGTCCTAGTACAGATTGAAGGTTGCATGTGCTGGAAATTTACATTTTCTGTTCGTCATCTCGTCTACCATCTTTCACTCAAATGTTGACGAACAACATCTCTCAACTACTTCATCCATCGGAATGAATTCATACTTCATTCATTTGTTTAGATTTCAATGATAATTTCTTCTTTTGTCCTCGTCAACTGAGTTTTGACGTTTTTGAACATTTTTCAAAATTTTTTAAATGTTAGAGATTTTTAATAATACTTCCTTTGGGTGACTACATTATGTTTACCGACAATTACACGTATGTTTGTTAATTATTCAATAACCTACAGATTAATTATCAGTTTAAATCCAATCCAAGGGCCTCTCTTTGAGATTGGGAGTTTGGATCAAAGTAAGGAACCTCTGCCAACGATGTCACTCTAGTTCCATGACGTGCTTCTTTACCTTCATGGTCCCAAACAGCATTGTGTTGAGAAATTCTGTTATCCCAGATTGCAGAAGTACCCAAACCCTCCTTTGTTGGTTGCCAGTTAAATCTGACTTGAATATCCAAGTTTTTCTCGAACACATCGTACAAATAGTTCAAAATAAGATCCGATTCTTCCTTCAATAACCCAACAATTCTAACAGTCATGGAACGGTTAACGTACAAAGACTTCCAACCAGTAGCTGGGTGGGTTCTGATGATTGGATGCTCACGCTCAATGTACTTAGGTCCTGTCAATGGATTTTCTCTGTCTAAGTATGGGTGGGCAGAACGATAGATAGCAGTCTTACCATCCAAGAACTTTTGAAGCGCTGGTGACAACTTGTCATAAGCACCATAACCAGAAGACCACAAAGTGTCACCTCCAACCTTGGGGATAGCATCGTTATGTAAGTGTGTAATACCTGCTGGTTGACGTTCATGGACCAAGTCGGTGTGCCACTGGGAGTTACCAAGTCTAGAGTTCTTGAAAGTCAATGGCAATCCACGATCTTTGAGGTAGTCAAGCCAAATAACGGAAATCCCATCAACCAAACGTGGAGCTTGGGCATGGACTTCTACTTGACCCCAGTAATGACCCAAGTCCAATTGCTTGTGTGGGGATAAGTCCTGGTCCCTGAAAAACACGACCACTCTTTCGGCAATCAATAATGCCAATTCATCCTTTTGCTTGTCATTCAAATCAGCCAACTGTAATCCCACGATTTCAGTTCCAATGTGCTTAGTCAAGTTAATCACTTCCTTGGAGGCACCAAACAAGGCCTTCTTCTCTGGGTCGGCATTTTTAGCCCTTTCAATGTAAGGGTAGTCCTCATCACGAATTTTATAAGCTTCATCCACAAATTTGGGGATTTTGTCTTGGGGAGGAACCACGGGGTAACCTTCTGGCAATTCTATACCATGTCTGGCATAACGGGCCTTGGTGGATTCTGGTAAGATATCAATTGCAGACCTATGTGGCTGGATCTTGACTCCCTTACGGTACCCAAGTCCAATTGGCTTTAAGCTTACAATTTTTTCAACAACTTCCTGAAGTTGTTGGTCTTCGTTTTCGGTAGTGGTGGAGATTGGTGCCATGGCTGTAGTTTTGAGTTCACTTCTGGGTACCAATCCTCATATATATAGTCCCCAGATCAACCAATGTCGATCTTGTTGGGAGGTATTTGTCATCGAATTAGGCCATATAATTAGGTTGGTTCCACAGGTGTGGCTGCGAAAGCCTCAATCGCAACTCCGCAATGGAATTAGTCCGACACTAATTAAGGTTGCAACACCCCCTAGCACCCCCAATTGTTGTTGTACAAATAACACTTATTTCAGCTGCAAAACCAGCAGCTTGGTCTTCTTGAAACTTTGAACCAAGGTCACTTAAGTGATGCTGTAACTTTGGTTTGGCCTACTCAGAAGTTCTGGTGATCCTTCGTAATTTCAAATTGTGGATGCGAATGTGGTCCACACCACATAATAGGAACCGTTAATTCACATGAAGTTTGATCATCAAAGATCTGCTTACAAATGGCTATTCTCAAATCATCAGATTCATAATGTTAACTTTGTCTACCATGGGCTCGTGGTCATGACGATTATGCACGGGATGAGGGTCTCATTCGCTTATACTGGAGAATTATGTTGAACACACGGAATTATTATATCACCAGAAATAAGTAGTAACCTCGAATCAAGTCTCAGTGAACATTTATAAACATTGTCACTTGAAAAGTTCTCTCTTGCAAGTGAACTTCTTAAGCCTCTGTCCTGTTATCAATAATTCTAATATTACTAAAAATTCACTACACCCACTGATCGTAGAGGTGACAACAAGTTTGCAGTAGGAAATGTTCCCTATTCATGATTGCCTCTCTTGACACTGTCCGACTTCTTATCATGCAACCACAGTGACAGCGGAATTATCTGATCCGGTACTTGAATTGGGGCCGGATTGCGTGCTTATCTAATCACGTCAAGTTGTGGCATCAGTTACATGCATGCACTCAGTGAAGAGAATCACAAACTAAATCTGGTGTATGGTAAAATTGCAACAATACTAGTCAATCCTAACCACCCTTAAACTGAAAAACTACTACAATAGATCTAATCGTTTGGTCATTTAATTTTAATGGTACATTCATATAAAAAGAGTTCACTATTTCGAGGCTAAAACCACATCCAGTGGGGAGTTTAGTCTGTCTTTGGATATCAAGTATTGTCTGTTAAATGGTGAAAGTCACCATGAAAATTTGCTTAGTGTTGGAAGCGAAATTTAACTATCCTGGATTGATTCTATGAATTCTATCCAATATTGACGTCTCAACTATTGGAATGTAGATCCATTCGAAAGGTCAAAATTGGAGCTTGGATCATAACTGTAGTTCATCTTCTTCTCTTGCTATGCTTAGTAACATATTCACGAACCAACCTATCCATCTTTTCTGTTACTTCGACGTACACAGGATGTTCACGAATCATCATGGACCAGGCAGCCAAATGTGGATATTTCACGAACACATCGTCTTTCATGCCGGTGACTTCCCTGCAACCTTCCTCATTATCGAAGATGTTTTCGTAAATGGGGAAAGTCAAGATGATATCAGCACCGGTGAGCTTATTTCCAACGAAAAACCCAGTTCCTTCCTTGGCCAACAGCAGTTCCAAGTGCTCCATGTTGAGTAACCATTCATGCAAGTAGTATGCATTGTTTAAGCCTTTGGTGACCACTCTAGTCAAGGATTTCAACCCGATTGGGGCGATTTTTCTGGCAGCGGAGTTGATAAGCAAGGTTATCACCAACGGTTGTAATGTTCCTTCAGAATAGTGGAGGTAGTAGTCTACCTTTGCCTTCTCGCGTGGAATTGTAGGAGCTAAGATATTGGCATGGTCATAATTGGCGATGATATATTGGATGATGTGACCGCTTTCTGCCAACAATATTGGCTCCAGGCCATCAGCAGGAAAGATTTCCACGATAGGAGCTTTTCCTGAGGGATGAACGTTGAAAAGTTCTTTGGGACCTCTCCAGGTTTCCGGGTGACGCAAATATATCTTCACATCATAATCGAGACCCAAAAGCTCCAAAAGAAAAGCGATTCTATGAGACCGGGACTCGTCGAGCCTGTGGTTAGTATTGAGAGGGGGAACTCCGGATCCACCACCTGTAGAAATGGGGTGGCAACGAACTTGGAATTGAGAGAACTTACCAATGCAATAAGAATTTGTCTGGCTTTTCTGTGGCGTCAGTCATGGTATGTTCTTTGGAAGGAATGGAAGATATTGAGGTGACTTTGTTCATGATGTTGGACAATCCCAAAACTTTTATATCGCATTTGGGCATGTGCTTCATGTTTCCTATTTGGGATAAGCATTTTGTGGGGGTAAGCGAGATCAGACTCATTAAGTCAGATTAAATACGAGAAAGGCATCGAGATCCAAAATAGGTAAATGGGCATCTTCTCAATCATGCCCAATATGGTGATTGCTTCCTAAATGGTATCGGAGTTAGTTCTACAGTAGCCATTTAATCAAGAGAGGGGGAATTACTTTTTCAGTTGAGTACTAACTAGGCCAGGTGTTTATTTTTCGGATGTGAGATGTTTCATCCCACTTCCTATTGCCCCCATATCTTGCATGACTAAAACAAGCCTACACGGCTTTAAATTTCTAAAGCCGTTCAAGTCCTTGGATCACATCCATGGTAAATGGCTACAATGGTACAATTGCAAGAATATGGTCATAAATATGTCGAAATTAGTCGGAATCAGCATATGGCATACCTGTATAGTATAGGAGAGCGGAAGAGGTTAGCTAGGACCTAAACCTGGGCCCAAGCTAGCAACAGGGAGCTATTTCCTTCAAAGCTTGGAGCTGTTTTCGGAATCCACCAATTCAATGGACTTAATATAATTGGGATTCTTGCCAATGAAATCGGACCAACGTTTTAAGTGAGGGTAAGACTTGTCGAAATCGCCCATCTGATTCCTCTCCGGAGAGGTGAACAAATTGTCGTGGATGGGGAACGAGGCCAAGATGTCAGCAGCGTTCAATTTGGAGGCAAAGAGGTACTCGATGCCCTTTTCGTGTTGCGACTTAGCAATAGACTCCAAATACTCGAGATTCTTCAAGAGCTCAGTAAGATAGTAAGCCTTGTTCAACTCGCCGGTGACCTTGCCCACGAGGAATCCCAATCCGAAAGGGGCCTTCTTTTTGGCGTACATATTCACCAACAATGATACCAACATGGGCTGGAGGCTACCTTCGACAAAGTGCAAGAACCAGTCCACCCGTTCCTGCTCATCCTCGGTTTGTGGAGTCAAGGTGCCCTTGGGGTCGTATCTCTGCACCACGTATTGGGCAATATGGCCCGACTCTGCAAGCACCTTACGCTTCCCATCGGGACTGATAATCTCAAGTACTGGCGATTTACCGAGAGGATGGACGTCGGTCAATGCTTTGGGAGCACGGAAGTTCTTGTCTCTTTTGTACTGCTTGAGCTCGTAGTCGAGCCCGAGCTCCTCTAAGAGCCAGATGATTCTTTGGGAACGCGATTGGTTAAGGGCATGGAGGATAAACTTGTCAGACATGGTATAAAGATGTAGGGGGTCGCACGGTGGCAATTGATGGTATTTATCTCATATGAAAACTCCACGTGCAATTCGTATCAACAGCGAGAAAACCATCTCGGTGGTTCATAATCAATGACTCCGCAAATTGCCTAGTTTGTCATGTGTATTTTATGGCGGCGAAATCCGTTGCTTATTGTTGCCCTGCACCAAATATGTCCTCACATCCTCAATGTGAACAGTGTGAAAATAGGAAATGTGCGTCACGTGGGGCATCTCTATCATCTCATCTAAATTTTTCAACTATAAGGAACCCGATAAGTAGCCGTCATGTCCGATATCATCAAGGTGCAGTCGTTGGTGCTTGATGCCACGCCACTCATCACCCAGTCGGCGTCTGCTATCCAGCAGTTTGCTGACCGGTTTTACACCACTCCTGGAGTACACAACGAGTTAAGAGACGAACACTCTAGAAACCAGTTGGTTTTGTGGGCAGACAAGTTAAACATCAGACAGCCCAAACCAGAGTCGATCCAGAAGGTCACGTCGTTTTCCAGACAAACAGGTGACTATGCTGTGTTGTCGTTGAACGATATCCATATCATTGCCTTGGCATACGAGTTGGAGGTGGAGGCCAACGGTACCAAAAGAATCAGAGAATACCCCGGAGAAAAGAAGGAGTCCGACAATGTTGCTGACTCTCAAGCACGTCCCTTTCAAAGAAGAGAATACACCAAGCCTGAAGCAGTGGATGAGGAACCTGCTCCTGTTGAGGATGACGATGGCTTCATGGTGGTGAAAAAACCACAGAAGATCAACTGGAAGAGAGAAAGAAAGTTGGAGGCAGAGAAGAGGGCCGCTGAAAGAAAGCAAGCCGAAGAAGCCCGTGCCAAAGAACAACAAGAGCAACTTGAAAAAGAGCAGCAGGAAAGAGAACAACAAGAAAGAGAAAGAGCCCAAACTGAGATCGAAACTTCGTCACAACAACCATCCGAAGAACCACAAGAAGCTGAAGCCACCAATGGTGACGATTTGAATGAGGAATACGATGACGATGACGATGATGGAGACTGGATCACTCCACAGAACTTGATGGAAGAAATGCTCAAGGATTCCAACGAACAAGTTCAGGAAGTGAAAGAATCCGATCTCCTCCAAACCGCATTATCTACCGGTGATTTTGCCTGTCAAAACGTTGCCATGCAACTTGGGCTCAACTTAATGAACTCCTTATCAGGTAGACAAATCAGAAGAGTCAGAAACTACATGTTCAGATGTCACGCATGTTTTAGAATGACCCCCATTCCCAAGGACGGCAAACCAAAGCATTTCTGTCCTAAGTGTGGTGGTAACACCTTGATCAGATGTGCCGTATCCATCGATAGCAACACCGGAAAAATCACTCCTCACCTCAAGGCCAACTTCCAATGGCGTAAGAGAGGTGATATCTATAGTCTTGCATCTCCATTGAGTAAAAACCAAGTGAAACGGGAGGGACGTGGAGGTTACCAACACAACAAGGAAAATCGTCACAAGTCACTTCAAAGTCCAGTGATTTTGAGAGAAGACCAAAAGGAATATCAACAGGCCATCAAGGACAGCGAGTGGCAAAGAAGACAGAACGAGAAAATGATGGAGCAATGGATCGGTGGAGGAAGTGCAGATAATTATGTTTCACCTTTCATGATGAATGTCAAGCATTCGAACGTGCGGGTGGGTAGAGGTAGAGGTGCCAATGCCTCGAAGAAGAGAAAGTAATGCATAGATAGAAATAATCAAAAATTCGTTTTTACACTCAGTAGGGCCGATTGTAGAGGTTGCCAGTATGGTCTCAAACTTCACAGGAAAACTCAAACATTCTCTGAAGTACTAATGATTTGCATTATAGATGTTGCATTGATAATTTCTGGTTTGTGACAATTTTGTCTATTCAGTATAATTATTTTGTCCACTAGGTGAAACATATCGCGAATGTTGGGCTAGTTTGGGATGTTCATATGCTTGTCAAGCGTACTCTTTGTTTCTATGGTTCCAAACAGCAATTATTGACGTGGATTAGCAGGTGGAAATATGCTAGGTGGAATAATACCGCACATTTGGTGTAGAAATAGCACATATTATCATAATTATATCGCCCTATATGCATCTAGGGTGCAGATATTTTTCTGGCCCCGTAATTGGACATAATTTGCTTGATGCAACGCAGGACAATTGGGACATTGCGGAAATGTATCGGAATTCATGCATAAATGCCGTGGGATTGTGATTCTGGTGTTTTGATCAGCAGAATAATGTTTCATAAGTTGCAGGAGTAGCAACGGCCGTGTCTATTTCCGCAACTTCAGGTTGCATAATTTTCGTGCGGCGCCAAGGTAGCGGAATCATGCACAACATAGGAACATGGAAGAGGGATGGATTTGTTTGATGGCGTGCGCTGTTCAATTTGGTGCGACCAGATTTTGTCCATTTTCGATCGTTGGCTTTTGATGGTGGATTCTCAAGTACAGACACATTCTTTAAGGGAATTTGCAAGAGATTTTGCAAGAGATTTTGCAATTTCGGTCACATGCCTCTATTTTCAATTTCTTCAACATGGTGGATTTCCTACACCAGTGCAATTAACCAACAGAAACCTGGGTTGAAACTCATGTGATTTTTCAATTGGAAGGAAGCATCACCATCACTGACATTTGTTTCGGGTAACGTAATTCTCAATTCATGGGTCAATCCATGGGAACATTAAAATGGGAACATTAGAAATAAAATCGGGATGGCGGAAAGTCACCAAATCTGAACCGTCACACCAGCGGGGCTGTTTCCACCTGTCAAAAGTTACGCAAGGGGCACAATCCCTCGCTGCACATAGCCTCCAAAGGTTGGGTGCCCAGTGAAGTGTTTCCCAGCAACAGGAAGGAAGACGGGCGAATGTTCACTTTCACAAGCGACACCAAAGGGAAGTTTGGGGTCTGCGATTGTTGGATTTCTGGATTGTTGGCAACTGTCCCATTACATAGGAATTATAATGTTAACATTGGAAGGTAGTTATGCAAGTTAATGATCAATAGTTATTGACGGTACTGAATCGCATTTCATCTCCATTTCTCGCAGCCAAAAGAGTGGTCCCAGTACATTTATTTTGGTATGGCTACTGCGCCCTGTGTTGGTTTTTCATAGGCTCTAGACTGTCGTATCGTGGCAAGCTCAAATTTCACTGTGTCACTAGCATTTCGTCGTAGGCCGTCGGTAAATGCTGCAAGGTTGCACCCTTTGGTCCCACCACGTACCGAAGGGTGTGGTGTAATTGTCTCCGAATGGATGGCACTGGTTAAACTGCCTTGCAGTGCCTAAATCCATCTGTATGAATAGGAAAGTGCCTGATGGCCAATGATGCAGAGGTCACAATTTGTTGTGGCCCCTTATAAACAGGTAATACCAGTGTTTTGGTACCATTCGATTACCGTGAGTTCTTCTTAGGGGAATGTCACCACACAGGCCACAAATGGTTCCAGGCTACCGAGACGCACTATCAACCCTCAGGGAGATAATATGTTAAACCATATTACTGGGGCGAAGCCTCCAAGCAACCATGCCATATCTTCCCCTATACACGGATACACCGCAACGATAATGTGCGTCGATCCTAACATATCGCTCTTTGGACTCCTGGGAAGGTACAAAATACGATCTTCGTGTAGTCACCACCACATCGCGGTAGCTGGGCTCCTCATCGCGGTGGTGGAAAATTTCATCCCACCGTCCTTTTCAGTACCACCATCAGAAATCAGTCAGTGCACTGTGCTCTGATTGACTGATTGCCCTGACAGAATCCACAACATGAGGATTATGTTGAAAGTCCTAAGTTGTATCCCCACCGGTGACCCCCCACCTGAGACGGTGGCTCATTTAGCCTTCATAGCCCGACACCTTGATGTGCCTGATCTATCATAATCCCCGGGAAATGGGCGGTGCAGTCCCCACCAGGTCCCCCGTTGCAACCTACATCCGGGATACCCCTAGGTCCCGCTTCCGCCACCCCCACCGCCGGTGCTGGTAACGGAACCCTGTCTGTTGTAACGAGAATGCAAAAATAGATCCGATTATGTAATCTTTCCTAGCGCAGCAACAATCATACCAACTAGGAAATTGGTACGCACACAAGCCCAGATGCTTGACATCTGTTAAAACCAATTTCGTCTGGTAAACACTACATAAGCAAACCATACTTGAGGTGGCATCTTCCCAAGTCCGTGTCACACTGTTCTGTGAAGTTTGCATCAATGAGCTCCGCCCAAGCTGCTGCTTTGGCTGCGTTCAAGGGCATCAAGAACGACGATAAGAAACAGTTCAAGATTCCTCCTCCCACAAGAACTTACACCATCAACTCCAGTGTCGCCAATAAGACCAAAGTACCTCGGATCCAGACCAAGTTCAACACTGTGTCCCCTAAGAAACATGCCGGGCTCACCAACACTCCCACAACCCCTTCCAGGCCTCTTAAAGATGACACCCGTGCTAAATCACCCTTGGAGTGGAAGGACGCCAAACCCCAGATCGATCCTCGAAGCTTGAAATCTCCCACAGAACCAAACTTGCACAAGTCACCCATCGATCTGAGACCCTACAAAAGCCCCATAGAACAGCGAAACCGTTCCTCCATCCATATCGATACCCCCCGTTCAAGACAATCATCGGTGGATGTATTCTATTCTGACGTCGAATCCACTCATTCATCCCCCATAGATACCTTAGTGTTGCCTAAAACACCAATCGATAAGTTCAAACGTTCTGCTTCTCAGCAATCAGCGTTGTCCTTGAGTTCTACGACAAGTTTACCTATAGAAACCGTCAAGTCACTTCGATCTTCCATTGATTCGAAGGCGATCTACAACGACACCACTCAGAAGAGACTCTCCTCCAATTACGAACCCTCAGAGATGATCAAGAACATTAAGAACTCTATTAATTCCAAACAGAAATGGAGAGTATCTACTCCAGAATTATCACTTAAGAACCAAGCGTTAATCGACAGCTTCAGGGACAGTATTGATCTGAAGCGTATCACCAGCTTGGGCCAACCTGCAAGTATCAGTGATAAAAAATGGAGTGAGTCCATGGAGCAAATACCCCTTGACAGACCAATCGAAATGGCCAGTGAACGTACTTCTAACAGATCAAGTTTGGATCGTCCTTTGGAAAAATTTGCATTTGAAAGATCAGAGAGGAACAGCATCGATAAAGAAAGATCTGATGTTGAAAAAGCTTTCGAAAAGCATGAGAAATCCTCTGGTTCCATTTTGGATCTCGCCTCTCAAAAATCGGATATCGAATTTCAGAGGCCAGTCTATTCAGTCGACAACCGTAATGGAAGTGAGAATCTAGAGATATACCAAAAGCAATTGTATGCCAATTCATATTCATCTATTGGATCTTCTATACTGATTCCACTCGTTCCTTCAACAAGTCCAGCTGCTCCGGCAATTGTGGTTGATGATCATTCAGATATTGGTGAGCTACTGGAAGATTACCTGGACGCTAAACCACCAAAGAAGAATGATGATACAAGAGAAGAACGCGTATCAAACTTGGGTGATATTCCAGAAGATGTAAACCCAGAGAACCTTAAGGAGCCATTCACAAAATCAAAACAAGAAAGAAACATCTCTCCCATCACGATCCCTCCTTCATCGAACTCATTTGCAAGAAGTCCGAACGGTAACAGCTCAGATAATTTGATACATACAATCCCATCTCCAAATACGAAGTTAGTCGAATCCACAAGAGCAGTTGGGGATGAGAAGACAAAACCAAAGAGGAAACCTCCACCTGAAATGATTCAAGCACAGTCACCGATTCTGAGCAGCGTTGAAGATCCGACAGAATCCTCTTCGAGGCCCACCTTGCAAGATACTCCGAACCTGAATTTTTCTAGCAAATCGCTGATATACAACCAAGAAGAAGATTACTTCAGTGATCATGATTTTGAGTTCATTGATGTCGATCACAGAGCAAGTCTAGATAGTGAGAGAAGTAATAGCACCCGAACTTCACAGGTATTGCCCAAGTTTCCGGAGGGGGGTGCTCCTAAAGCAAAGAATACCGATCACAAGCACCTTTTCAAAAGAATCCACAAATCTAAGGGTATTGATAATAGTATCAACCTTCTTGATAGTGGTGATGAGAGTGAAACTTTGAGACCAGTTATGGTTTCCAGAACGTCTGGACCAGTGTTAACTCATCAGAACCAACACATCCAGTTGAAAACTACCATGAGAAAGACTAATAGAAGAAAAGATAGAAAAAATACCTTCAACGAAAACAAGCCTTGGAAAAATCATAATGACTTAAATTTCGTGACGGAACAAGAGAGGAAGCGTTATGAAGGTGTTTGGGTAAGTAATAGGGCCAATTACTTGAGTCAAGTGGTGACCAAGTTACTTGGTGTGGATTACGATTCACAATACATTAATAAGTCGGAGAAGGAGTCGAGAGAAGCGCAAACAAGACAAGAAATCTCCCTCAAGGCTGCCAGACTCAGCTCCAATGCCGATGGGGCAAAATTCAACGACCATCAAAACTTCCATAATTTACAATCGGCAGAAGTCACCGATTTGATGCATGGGGTGGTGGTGAAACGGATATGGGATAGAAGTCGTTTGCCCCAGGAGACGCTCCGCACCATCTGGAACTTGGTGGACTTCCGCAAGGACGGCTGTTTGAACAAAGCAGAGTTTGTCATCGGAATGTGGTTAGTTGACCAGTGCTTGTATGGTAGAAAACTACCAAAGAAGGTCGATGACGTCATCTGGGATAGTTTAGGCAACATCGGCGTCAATGTTGTCATCAAGAAGAAAGGTAGGAGATGATGCTGTTGAGCAGCATTATTCACTAAATAGCATATAATAGATACTTCTAGATACACCTTCTTTCACCTTCCTTCACCTATGACCATTCCAAAGTCATGTGGTCTTTGTGTCACGTGTGATATTATACGCACGGCTTGTTAGGTAAGGCAATGTTGATACTCTAATCCATTACATAGACACCATCGTATTGAAACTGGAACGTGAATAATTGTCTTGCTGTGATAGTGTAACGTGATACGACGTTTTGTGTATTTTCTTCCACCTTCAGAATGAATCTCAAAGACATGTTATCGAACCAGATGGTTCAAGACACTCTATATAGTGAACAAGAAAATGGAATATCCACCTTTTTACCACAGAACACCGCCATGTCAGCAGAATTCAACAATCCCGATCCCACACCAGCCAATGAAACATACTACTTGCCCACCATGCTCACAGCCATCCAACGAGAGTTGATAGATGCCGCATTGCATCTCTTTAGCAATGACTTGAAGAGTGAAATCCGTCAAAAAGCATCCCGTAATTCGATACAGAGTTTGTTGGATGACCCTGTGACTACCATTGGCGGCGACAGCGATGTGCTTGGGTATACCAGCAATGCTATCAACAACATCCTTCTCTTGTTTGGCCAACTTACGTTGATCGACAGCCATCCATCACTTCTCGTGGATCACTTCATTCCCAAAAAATTGCTCCTTTCCGAACTGAACTCCAAGCTCATCTCTCTCTCTGGCAAGTTCCAGCTCTTCAATCGAATCGTTGACTCCTTAATTGAAGAATCCCGTCGCAATGGCTTTAATTTATTGGTGATTGCACAAAGTATAAAGGAATTAGAATTGATTGAAGCTGTCGTCATTGGAAAAAACCTCTACTACGAGAATTTGAGCTGTTCCAAACTCTATGAAGATGACCAAAAGCCCCCAAATAAGGATGACAATAATCTTGGAACCTTGAGTGTGTACTTAGTGACCTCAACCCAACTCTACAACCATTACCTCAAATTTCCAAGTGACATACTGTTCAATATGATTTTCAGTTTTGACATGAAGATTGACACCACAAATCCAAGCATCCAACTCCTCAGATTGAGAAGTAATAATAAGCTCCCAATTACCATTCCAATACCTTTGTATTCGGTCAGTTTCTTTTCCTTACAAATACCAGAACCTAAATCCCCCTTATCCCTCAGTAACGATATTTCGAACCCTCTCTTTAAATGGAAATTACAAATATTGGACAGCATGATCATGAACAGGGATATTTTGCTCGATACAAAACGTATTGAAGATGATTTCTATTTAAAAACATATGGAAGTAGAATGAAGGACTTCAGCAAATGGTTGTTTGAAGGAGAAAGCGACAGCAAGATGGCCTGCCTCTTGGACTCATATAAAGAAAATTTGGTTTCTGGATTCGGAGCACAAAGCGTGGTGAAAAAGCTCGAAACAATATATCCGTCCTTCAATGAGGAAAACGGTCAAATTTCCGATTACACTTCATTCAGAGTTGGCTTGGTGCACGAAATCAACAAAAAGATTGACAAGATGTCATTTAGATTGAAGGATTTATATGAGGATAAACTAGTGCAAGAAAGAATACGAGAGACCAAACGCCAACTAGAATACGATGAAGAAGAGGATACCATATCGGCCAATTACATAAAATTACGAAGGCTCAATGAAGATGCAACCTTAAGTGAGAAGAAGCGCTCAAGAGCGGAAGCTGATTTCTCAAAGGTACAAGATAGAAAAGGAGAAGTTGAAAAGAAACTTGACATTCTCAAAATTGCCAAGGAGAAGAGTATACAGCCAGAAGATCTTGTAGAACAAGAGTCTACTATCAAAAGTCTTGGAGAAGAATTTACAAACGTTACTAATGAGCTTGCAAAGCTCGAGGAGGAGAACGATGCAATGAGGAAAAAGTATCAGAACAGCTCCTCGACTGCAGTTCAAAAGTCATCTGAAGCAAATAAACTTGTGGTGAAGCTAGCAGAGATTAACAATAAGGTTGAAGGACCTGGAATGACTTCGCTTCCTTCCTTGATCAAGAAAGATGTGTTGGGTACTCTTGAAGCGGAATTGGGACGTATTCGTAAGAATAACGAGTTCTTGTCCGTTTTCTACAAAGACAAGTTGGAGAAATTGACGAAAGAACGTCAGACCATTTTGGAAGCATCCAATTCTGGTTCCAACAGTAGGCCTACCAACAGAATAAGTAGAGGTTCTACACCCATGTAAATGGTCCGTAAGAACCCAGCAAGTGAACTTATCCAATGAATTGGTTAACGTGTATGTCCGTCGCATCAATTCATCAGCATGAAACTACTGTGGAATTCCCGCTTGCAGCATTTTAGAGTGTTTTGCCAATTATTATTAGAATTGAGGTTAATTTTGCCATCGATAACCTATTTTCGCATACTGTGTTATTCACCCCTAGCAATTTCTGTGAGCCATGTCAATACACAGGATTACAAAGGGCCAGATTGGCCATCTGGCCGCTTGGCCACTGGTCCAAGTCCAATTCCGCACATACACAGGCAATTTCATGTAGGCACTGTATAACAAGTTTAATAGACGTTCCACCAATCACAGTTCCTAAGCAAATGTAACCTGGAATAGTGCGTTTTTTCAATTGCACCATGACTTCCAAGTCACTAAATAATTTCCTTGCTACCATCAATTTTCGCAATACCCCAGTAAACCCAGGTCGCACTACCCCACCTCACTACCTACAACGGATCCATCGGCCCCTTTCTCATTATTCCACTACACGTTCTTTCCATCGTGGCACACAATGCCTCAATCATCACAGTTAATAAAGTTAATCAAAGACAAAATTCGATTCCGGGGTGCATCAGGACCGTGGTTGGCCATCCTAACGGTAATCCGTGACTTGATTGTGTTAAGCGTGGTGGCGGGCCGTTTGTCTGCTCTCTGGTCTTTCATTCGTGGTTATGGAGTGATAGGTGCATACCGCAAGCTCAGTTATGGAGTCAAGAAGCGGATTTTCCAGGTGGTCATGAGCTTGCCCCCAGTCAAGCGCAAAGTCGATGCCGAACTCGTGGAAATTGTGCAGAAGATCGAACATGACTTAATGAGAAACGACGATCAATTGCTTCAATTCCCCGTGATACCCAACCAAGGTCTTCAAAATGTGGAGATCTCACAACAATTGGACAAATTGCAGAACTTGAAGCACACTGAGTGGCAAAATGGCCGGGTCAGTGGTGCAGTGTACCATGGGGGCACCGAATTGTTGGACCTTCAGACTACAGCTTACAACAAGTACGCTGTAGCAAATCAATTGCACCCAGATGTGTTCCCTGGTGTACGTAAAATGGAAGCCGAGGTGGTATCCATGGTGTTGGACATCTTCAATGGCCCTCCTGGAAGCTGTGGTTCCACCACCTCGGGTGGTACTGAGTCCCTCTTACTCGCAGGATTATCTGCTCGTGAACATGGCCGCAAGAAAGGTATTACAAAGCCGGAAGTTATTGCTCCCGTCACTGTTCATGCCGGTATTGAGAAGGCATGCTACTACTTCGGTATGAAACTCCACAAAGTCGACTTGGATCCTGTCACTTTCCAAGTTGATACTAAGAAAGTTCATAAACTTATCAACAGCAACACAGTATTATTGGTAGGCTCCGCCCCCAACTTTCCACACGGTATAATCGATGACATCGAAACATTGAGTTCATTTGCCGTCAAATACAAGATCCCATTACATGTTGATGCATGTTTAGGTTCGTTTATTATCTCTTTCTTGGAATCCTCACAAGTCCATGGAAGCAAGATCATTCCACGCTTCGACTTCAGACTTCCTGGTGTGACCTCTATCTCCTGTGACACTCACAAATATGGCTTTGCACCAAAAGGTTCTTCAGTGCTTATGTACAGAAGTACCGAATTGCGTCAATGTCAATATTATGTTCTGACAGACTGGACCGGAGGTATGTATGGATCTCCAACACTTGCTGGTTCTAGGCCAGGTGCCTTGATGGTAGGTTGTTGGGCTACCCTTGTTAATGTTGGTAAAGACGGATACAGAGAATATTGTAAACAAATTGTTGGTACCAGCATGAAGGTCAAGAAGGCTATACAGGAGCATCCTGTATTGCGTGCTCATTTGGAAATTATTGGTGATCCTATTGCTTCAGTGATTTCCTTCAGAATATCTGAAGCATCAAGATCGCTCTTGAATATCTACGAGCTTGGTGATATACTCAATGCTAAGGGATGGCACTTCTCCTCTCTCCAAAATCCTGCCGCTCTTCACTTTGCGTTCACAAAGCTCAGTATTGGTGTAGGTCAGGAAATGGTAGATGAGATTGTGTCCGCAATCAATGAATTATTGGAGAAAGCGGAGACTGAAGGTGAAAAGGAAGAAAGCCAAACTGCTGCCCTTTATGGTGTTGCAGGCAGTGTCAAGACCGTGGGCATTGCAGACCGTGTGATTGTTGCTTTCTTGGACACCCTATACAAAGTTGATTCGAGAAAGTAGGCAATCAAAAATCTTATTTATTCCTTTATCGATATCTCAATCTAGATAACATCCCCTGTATTTAGATATAAGTAGTTAGTCACTAAATTATGTAAACCTACTAGTGAGGTAGTTCGAAAGTTAGCACCAGGACCTAAAGAAAGAAATATTCGAAACTCAGCTAAATCCTTGAAATTCAAAATACGAAATATGATAATCTACGAAACGATGAGTTCAGCAAATCAATGAACAGGGATTCTTCTTTTTCTTTAAAAGAAATCGTCCCGTTGGGGGTATCTTGTAATTTAACTAGCACTCTAAATTCCGAAATTTGAAATTTTATGGAATTCTTGCAAAACCTACATAATTATCCATAACTCAAGTCGTGACCTCCAATTTGCGTCTTGTATACCTGACACCAACAGGATTTCATTCCAATAATTTCAGTGCTAGCATGGTTAATTTGGTGCCATGTGGTGGTTGTCAAGTGCTATTCCTCGAATGTCAACTTCATTTTTGTGCTCGGTCACTTGACCACACGGCAAAGAGAGTTTCGATGAATTTGCCCAATAAAGCCATAATAAGGAGGACTAGGTAACCACAGTAGTGCTGTGAAACATCAGAACAGCTTTGTGTTTTTCTGTGCATACTACCATCCTGGAAACCTGATTTTGACTCAAAAAAAATTTTACCAAAAATACCTTCGCGCCCAATCAGGAAATAGGTTCAAGGCTTAACCGCGGTGCAAGTTCAAAGATAAGCGTATCCTTCTTCTCCACAAGGAACTGTATCAAGACACTTGGTTCCGAGACCGATTCCTGGACAGTTTTCTCCCCAACTTGAAACCGGATTTGCAGGTTGAATTCACAGGGTGCTACTTTCCTACATCCGAGTCACCTTCGTGGCCTCCGCCCAAACTTGACTCATCCGTTCTCTTCTCCTGCGCATCGCTACATTGTTGGTTGTGAATAGTCAACGACGAATTTAAAAAGGTCACCACTTTCTTTATCGAAGAACACTCAGATTCATTTTATAGGAGCATAAAAGCATCACAAGCTCCTGATTTATACTACTTGTTTAACATTGCTCAAGTTTCTAGTCATCTGGTTTCTTTTCTAAGACACTAATTGCTTCTATACAACCACAAGAAAGATACCCGATATCTCCAAAACCGCGTATAAACAACCACCAAGCGGCGAATACTCTTAATTTATACTATCCTGAAGTACCTGAAACCATTTCATCTCATATACTTGCCGAAAATGTCTTGTTCATCAGTGGCGGTCCTTTCTACCTTCTTTAGTACCGTGTCCTGTGGAAGCTGGATCTGCGCCCAACTTCCTCAAATATTGACCAACTACAACAGCAAATCAGCTCATGGTATATCGCCGGCGTTTCTTGCTCTTTGGTTCTTAGGGGATTTTCTCAGTTTCACATCTTGTTTACTAAATGATGCGGTGTTAAGCTTTCAAGTATACTTGAGTTTGTTCTTCATATGCAATGACTTGACCCTCTGCTTTCAGTATTATTACTACAATAACGTATATCCTCGCAAGCATGGTCACTACGTGCCAGTGAACGCAGAACCTTTCCCTCTGTCATTTCCTCCTGCTCCAAAAGCACTCGATAGCGAGGTACATACCACCACCAGCATGAATATCCGTCATCACATCAGCAACCAACTGCTGCCACAAAATTCATTTTCCGGCAGCAGCTACAATTCCATCAACGATAACCCATCCATTACCAAAGCAGCTGTAGTAAGTACTGTTCTCAATTCCGCATTAACAAACGCATATCCTACTTCCCAAATCCACACACTTGAAACAACTTCTGGAAGTACCGTGGAGCTTGGTCTTTTTTTGGCATGGGGATGTACGGTGGTGTATATGAGTTCCAGATGTCCACAATTATACAAGAATTACCAAAGAAAGTCCGTGGAGGGAATTTCTCCAATCCTCTTTGGTGCTGCATTAATGGGAAACCTCACATATACGTTGTCTATCTTGACTTCCTGTGAATTTTTATCTACTGATTCTAGATCTGAATTCTTCTTCAAGGAACTACCATACATAATTGGAAGTGCAGGTACGATCGTTTTCGATTTATTGTACTTTTATCAAAAGTACATTTACAGAAATTCCTCTTCTGGCTCCGGTGCAATTGCAATGAGAGATTGGGAAACATCCAGACGTGAGAGCAATGAAAGCGATCACTTAATTTAATCATTTCATAGACTTCAATACATTTTAGAAATCTGTCTTCAGTACTTCAGTTGTAATAGTTTAGGTCATGTGCCCCGAATCACATGCTCAAAACATAATATGTGATTGAAAAATTGGTTCCGAACACAATACCTACACATGATTCGTCCCATAAACCCCTGCAAGGGTGTAAGGATACGGTTTTGGTCACCTAGGATAGTTCGAGAAAGTACTAGGAAAATGGCTACTGCCTTTTTTCCAAGCAAAAATGCCGAGGAAACATTAGAAATAGATCAAGAAACATTCAAACTCAACTTGAGAACGAAGCCATTCTCCAAAAAAGTGGAACAAGATATCAATTATTTGGAAGTTCCAATAGATTCATATCCGAATCCTTTATTTGCAATGTCTAAACAGGAAATATTGGATTTGAAGCAAAAAGAATACGAGCATTTATGTCAAATATCAGCCAAGTCATCGGAAGAACAAGCATCATTTGCCATGAATCTTATCGAATTAATACAGGAGAATATTGTCACACATCCTGAAGTAGTTTCAAGACTTTTATTACGTCAAGACGAACAGGTTAGTCGGAAGATTACTTTGAACAGTCAGGTCTACTCGATTGTTCTCTCGAACTTAGATAAAATATTCGCTGACAATATCATTAACATCTCAATCATGGAATACATAAAAAATCCTTCATCTCAGAAGTTTCGTGTGGGATTTTTCACCAACTTCTCTAAAGTACTACACATAAAAGAAAAAACCAAAGATGAGAAAACAGAAATGATTCTAAGGTATTTGGACACCCTAGCACGTACTCGAATAACCAATACTGAACCTTTGCTACTAACGACCAAATTTTATGCCAAGCTTATACACAGTATACCGCCCCCGAAATTTGGCCAATTGTACCTGTATTTATTCCAGTTGAACATTCAAACAAAGGTGCAAACTAATATGGAATTCTTGAAGAAAACCCTCATGAAAGGAACAGAAACAGAAAAGTTCATTGTACGAACAGGACAAATCAGACCGAAGTGGCATGAAACATTAAAGACTGATTTCTCCGAAATAGAAAGGCAAAAAATGGTCAACTTTTTCACCATGTCTGATTTGCGAGTATTCACTGACCATTTTATTCAAAAGAACGATTTATTGAATTCCAATATATATATGAGCCTTTTGATAGCCAAGTTCGAAAAGAAGTGTCTAGATTTGCAAAACCCCGAACTAAAGGTCAGAATAGGAGATACACTGTTCAAGCAAGATCTTCAAGCAGTTCTTGATACAATTCTAAGTCATGTCATGAATTTCAAAGGTTCCAAGCAATGTATTCTGGTATTGAAGTTTATGATGAAGAGTGAATTGGAAGTAAGTTTTCAAACACTATTGGTTATTATGAAGAAATTGAGAATGAACAGACACTTTCAAGAAGCACTTTTATTGATGAATAATATTGACTTGAATCAAATCACGAGAGACGAGAGCAAGAAGTTGGTGGAAGAAATTTTAATTTTGATAAAAACAAGGTATCCTAAATCCCCTAAAATATTAATCGGATACACCACTTCGATATGTAATGGCGCCGAAAGTGGTGTTAATAAGGGACTAGACCTCTTGAATGACCTTGGGATTTTGGGAATTACTCACGGCAATGGAAGTATAGGGAAAATAAGTACTTTGGAAAATATTCAACTGGCCACGATTGATAATAGACTTTGCGGGTTTGAATTTAGTTGCAACTCGTTAGCCAATATCTACGAAATAGTACTAGAGTCTTTGGATCCAGAGATAGTCACCTCAGAATTTGTTTATGAGTTGTATCAAAAGTACATTGTGATGTATGAGGAACGTGCTGAGAATAAGCATGTATTATTCGAGGAAATGAACGATAGAGTGGTGAATCACCTTATAAACTTTTTATTGAGAAGTGAAAGGGGTCAGAAAAGCTTTGTGTTGAACGAATCGTTAGAGAGGTTTGAAACTGCAAAGAATATTTTCAAAGATTTCAATTCCAAGGTCCGATTAGCCAGACAACATCGTACTACTTCATTATCAGATATTTTGATATACAGCTCGCTTTACTACCACAAGGACTATAACTTTGCTGCAGAAGTGATCCGATTTTCTCGGGAACACCATATTCCGTTCACATTCAATCAAATATACCCGTTCATCAAGTTCCATTACGACCGGCAAGAGTATCGGTCGGCCGAATTATGGTACAATGAATTAGTAAAGCACGCTGTGAAGGCTACAGCTCAACCTGCGAAAGAGCTCTTTAAAATTGCCCGAGAATTAGGGTGGAAAGTCAATGGGTTCGCATATCGAAAACTTCAAATTCATAAGAACTATAAGGTAAGACAAGAAAAGGCCAAGCTCGATGTGGATGCATTGGTATTGCTCGAAGAAGAAAATCTCGAGGATTTGGTGACAGAGGAGTTGATAACAGGCAAACAGGGAGAGGATAGTAACGCAGACACCAACTTCGCAGATGAGTTGGCGTCGATTCTCTACAAGGTCAAAACCTAGGTGGTAAGATGCTGTCACATCTTACCATACAGAAAGACGGGCATAAGAATATATCCGAAGCTGACCCCGGAGAAAAATAACGGAGAAGGATTCTTTAATCTCCTAAAATCCTTCAAATATTATCAATCGAGGATTCATAATATAATTCCTGGTATAAAATTTAATGTTGACATAAATAGAGTTATAGAGTAATGATTAATGACGCATATCTAAATAATAATCAACTGACCATAAGAAACCACACCACTCTGCCAATTGTTGACTGATAAGTGATTCCGTGGGCTACAAATTAGTGGTATATTGCCCAATACTCTCTGATAGGTGTACCATGCATGAACATAATTATAAATGTTAAAATACCAATATTATGTATCAAAGTTTAATTTACAGGCGACCTGCATAATCAAGAAAATATTCTTCAGTGCAGGTCAGTAGTTGTCTCAAATTTATCGTGCAAGGTGCATGATTTGCTCATCGCTTGGGCCAGATATAATCGAAGACACTGTAAGTAAAAAAATTCAGCTTGGTGTAGATTTTGTGTTGTCGCCCTTTTGGGTTTGCAACCTTTGGCTTCATCACGTGACGTGTTTTTACCACGATCTTTGGTGGTTTTAGTAGATAATTTAACTGTGTCAGTTGCCACACTATTTTCACGCGAGCCATACTAATGTGTTTTTTAGTGTTGACAAAATGTCCCGATCGGGACATATGAGCGCCGCACGAAATGCTATAGTTGTTTATACCCTTGAACCAATGTTTAACATAGAACAAATCATCTTTAAAAGATAGGCTTTGACACCGCGTGCCCTATTTATGAAGCAATCTTCGCCGTCTAGTGAGCTCATAGTCTAATAGTCCCTATCACATCGCAAGTCTCCTACAATGGTGGCCAACCACCGGTCCCCGGACAATACTTTGCGATGGAATGACCATGATGGTCCCATCACTCAACATCCCCGAATCTCCGAACAAAACAACCTAATGGATACGCTGGATATCGAACTGACCATAGCAGGTGCGGTAAGGGCCCCCAATGTCCAAGTCCAAGGTTTTTCCATCGATCCAGTACCAGCAGCTCCTCTACCAGAAACCGCAGACGGTGACCATATTCAAGACATTTCAATGTCTCATTACGACGCCATTTCATCCAACATAACGCAAACCATCCATAAAATGACAGAAATATACAACCAGATCGGTTACTCAGAAGCGGAGATATCTATCAAAAAGGCAGACATATTCGAAGTGATATCCGAAACCATCTCTAACTTCACTTCCAAGCTTCATCGGGAAAAGACTTCTATCGAGCATGAATGTGAATGGCTACGCCAACAAGTCAAGATAATATTGGCCATGGTTGACGACAATACCGGAGAAAATAACCTTTCTACAACCGAGCGAGGCATCGTATTCGCCGATTCAGAGCTCTACCAGAAGGGATTCAAACAGGATGTGCTTGAAGAGCTTGGAAATAGGTCCAGCAACTTCTACAGTGCTTCACCTTTCAATCTAGATGTTTCCTCCCCAGACCATCAAAGAGAACAAGAATACGAAACCTTGATGAAATCTATACCCAAGTTATCTCTTCTCCAGGTGAGATCTAAATTAAATTGCATATTCCTTAAAGTTTTGAGTGTCTTTATGATACCCTTCAAAAAATTGATCGTATTTGGACTAGCATACTCTGAAAGCATAGATGTTGTTGGTGAAATATATTCCGCAGATGTTGATTTATCGATCATTAAGAATTTGCCAGCCAAGGATGATCTTGATGAATACCATGAATTGATTAAAAGGTTCGAACTGAACATGAAATCTTTGAATTTAGAGCAAGGCGTGGAACATTTTATCGAAGGGAATGGCGGCCGTGATCAAACTTTTATAGTATCCAGTCCCCGAAAGGTACGTCAGCTGAGTGATACAATTAGCTGCAAAAGCCCAAGGCGAGAATCCGCTCCTTCACAAACCAAATCAACTCCTAATGATTGCGTATCCAATTTTCCAATTACCAAAGAAGCCAATATCCAAATTCCATCCGAATCAACAGATCCAATCGTGTCCTTGAAAGACACCAACTACCAATTGATCCGAGGTATTCGCAGATTGAAGTATATTAAACTCAATAATGAAGTTTTTGAAGCATTAAGAATTGAACTTAATTTTTGCGAGGCAGAAATCAACAGTCGAAGCAAGAAAGTGATTGAAATTATCGAAAATTGTTTATCCAATATTAACGCTTTATCCTTGAATAACAGTCAAATTACTGAAATACAGAAACAGTACGATTTTTCATCTTCAACGGAACCATTATCATCTGAGGGATATTTTGACGTAGATACACTCAAGTTTATTATGCAAGACCCTAAAAACTTTGGTCTCCGGGATGATCATATTAACTATTTGACTAGATTTTCCAATATATTGAGCAGGAAAAAAGAAGCAAAGCAAAAGAAATATGAGCACTACAAAAGCTCTTGCATGGATTTGTGGCAAAGGTTCGAAGAAGATCAATGTTACATTGATCAGTTTTTGACTGCTAACAACTCTTTGAGCGATATTTCCTTACTCAATTTCAAGATCGAATTGAACCAATTGCTTATCAAGAGATCCAAGTTTATCGAAAAATTCATCACTGATACAAAAGAGGAGATTAAGAATTATTGGAGCAAATTATTTTATACTATTGAAGAAATGAAACTGTTCAAGTATTATGATGACGGCATTAGTCAATTTTCAAATCAATCTCTTGATGAAATTGCAGACTCTAATAACATTAACATTAAAGATGGAAAAGAACAAATTCTTAAGGACCATGAGAATGAGCTTACAAAATTGAAATCCGAATATTCAGAGAAAGAGCATATATTTGTATTGTATGATCAATTAAAGGAATTGTTGAAGGATCAAGCTTTTCTCAGAGAATCATCGAAAGACTCATCACGCCTTTTAAGCAAGAATTCGTGCAAGATTTTAATGAATGAAGAGAAGCTACGTAAGAAGATAAACAAGCAGTTGCCGAAAGTTGTTGAATCTTTGAAAGATGAAGTAATAAAGTTTAATAAGGAAAGAAACGTTGTGTTGAGGATCAGCGGTGCCAATTTTTTGGAAAAGATTAAGAATATCGAAGAAGAGGAACTCCCAAAAGCGGCTTCACGAAACAATCGTCCTCTAACACATAGATCTGCAAGCCAGTCACCCATCAAGATCACCAATAGGGTTTCCAAGCCATCTCCTACTAAGCAAGTCAAATCACCCTTCAATGTTGGAGGTCAAAGAACAAGGCCAACTGTTTCTATTAAGAATTCACGGCCATCGAAGTTTCCAACTGGTTCAAGTTCCGTATCGTTAAAAAGGTCGATCAATCCTACCGCCATTAAGCTCACGAATGCATTCACTACATCATTGGGTAGTAATTCCTCCATATCTACTTTAGAAAGCCCAACGCATCAAGCTTCGCAAGTTTCATTTTTGAAAAGTTCAACTCAGTTGCAACCACTTAACAATCCGTTGATTAGTAACAATAGAAGTTCAACCAGAGGATATAAGGAATTGAGTTTGCAGCAAAATAGTAATTCTTCGAAGCTATCACCATTGG
This sequence comes from Suhomyces emberorum, assembly GCA_003707835.3. NCBI lineage: Eukaryota > Fungi > Ascomycota > Pichiomycetes > Serinales > Debaryomycetaceae > Suhomyces > Suhomyces emberorum. The sequence continues at coordinate 101,627 of PPLQ03000013.1, forward strand.
GAAAATACGATTCGAATAGGTTCAACATGCAACCACATAAAATGGGAAATCAATCTTCACCAAAACATGGTTGTGACAAGGAAAACATAACTTTTGAATTATCGCCAGTGAAAATTCCAGATCAACAAACATATTTTGATCGAAATGGAACCACTTTACACCACAAAAGGACAAGTATAGCCACTTGTGATAGCTCAACATTAATTGGAGACGATTACCAAACTTGGAGAGACGAGCAAATCCAACAGTTCAATCATCTTTGAACACACCCGTATTCAATTCTATAACGTATTAATGCATATTTTTTAGGGGGTTTGAAATAAATATTTGAAATTTGAACTACAAAGTAGAGTATATTCATTACTTTCATTAGCGACAACAATTACATACATGCTCACGATTCTCTAATGGGGCATCATATTTGAATGCTTTCGACCTTTTCAGTAATGTCTTTGTGTGGGACATTTTTGATCTCAGTGAGCTTCACCTGAGTGTTATCGTCGTCAATTACGGCTTCTTCATCGTCATCTTCATCTTCATCGTCATCTTCCTCTTCATCTTCGTCATCTTCCTCTTCATCTTCGTCATCATCGTCATCATCATCGTCGTCCAAGTTAGCCTCATCATTCTTTTCATCATTCTCATCATCATCATCATCCTCTTCTTCTGGATAACCACCTAACTTGAGTACGATCCTGTTAACAATTTCATTATAATCCATCATACCACCCATACCAATATCACCATAACTACCAACCACTTTTTCAACTGGTTTTAATATTTCTATCCAAGGCATTTCTTCAGCGATAAGTCTCAATTGCCTTTTTGTAGTGATGGCATTATACGAGTAGGAAACCATAGATGGAGCTAATAATATTGGATAGGAAGTATTCCAAGCCCGTATGACATTTGTAAGAAGATTATCACATAATCCCAACGAGATTTTCGAGAGTGTGTTAGCAGTGAGCGGACAAACTATTAATATATCGGCCCAACGACGTAATTCAATATGCAAGACGGGGTCCAGCCTAGTCCTCCATGTACTCCACTCGTCAGAATCTCTCCAAACTCTAATCTTCTTGATTTGCTCGAGATGACATAAAGATTCTGGAGGGATGAAGTTTTCACTGGATTTTGTTAATATCAACTGAATGGATATTTTTTCTGGAGTATATACCTCAAAGAGCTTGCTGATGATGAGTTTGATTTTGACTGTAGATAATGCACCACAAACACCTAATAATACATGAATTTTGCCATCATCTTGTGGCAATCTTGGATCTATGTTGGAATTCTGTTCATTGGTGCCTAAAGTAGGGGCCACAGTTTCAGTGACCGTCTCCTTAGGGCTGGAGAGCGATTGAACTTCTGAAATCAGTCTGCTAGGAGCACCTGAAATCAGCACATCACTGACTGCACTATTGGAACCGCTACGGGAACGTATTTTACCCGGTTTGATCGCTTCATCGACATAGAAATGAGCGTGAACAGACGGCACTTTGTGATGATGACTGGTTTTAGGAGGATTCAACGTGAAATCGAGACTAGTCACCGAGTCGCTATGCATGTTGGACAAATCTATTCTGGGGGACACCACTGGACTGATACCAGAAAGCGGGTCGCCATCGTGGAATTGGGCGGCGCTAGCAGCATTCCGCTCCTTCTCCTTCTCATTCAACAAGGCACCGCCAGCTGGAATGGTTTCTCTCAGCTGGCTGGTGGTGGGACTGAGATGATTGCTGGAGCCAATGTGCGGTAAGACACCGACGTTTCTCGAGCCGTTGTTCAAAATTGGTGGAGGCGAGGGACACCTCAAGTTGGAAATCGCAATGACAGATGGAGGGATTTCGTTAAGCAGCTGGTCAACCGAAGCAGGTGGCGAACGGGCTCTTCCAGGACTGGAAGTTGAGTCGGTAGGCATGATGGGAAACTCAACGGAAAACGGGGATTGGAAAACGAAGAAAACGCTCAAGACAAAAGGTCTGGTAACTGCTACGGGGCTCCGCTAACAGTGGGATATTTTGGAGTGTATAAGCAACGTAGATGGGATTCAAGTGGTGGATTAATGTTGACTAATGCTAGTCAAACAAATTTTTTTCCCCTTGAGCGACATGTGACCACACATCACATGGCCTACTAAAAGATTGCTGGTTAGCCTGAGATTTCCACAGTTTCGTACTTCGCAACTGATGACCACATCTGGACGTAGACAGATGACCACCGTTAGTGAAACTCCACTATGGGTAGTTTATGGTCATGTTACTGAGCCCATTTGTAAAGGCACTTCCAGATGTCACCTGGTGATGGAGTAATCAGGGCCTCTGGTCCTTTAAATGTAACGCACTTCTGCAGCAATTGCTGGACTATATGCAGGCAACCCAAAGTGAAATTTTAATCCCAGTTGAGGCTGGTAGTCAACACAATGTCAGGCGAAGGGGACACAAATCAGGGTATTCTTTCCGTGATTGCCACCGAAGGAACCAATTGATCTTTCAAGGACAAAACTCGTCCCAAAATCGTTCCTGATGCATGTTTTCACGCTATAATTTGAGATGGTGACACCTTCGCCATGGGCATTTACGTTACGATTGTAGAGAATCGGTGCATTCTTTGGGATAGGCTTTAATCTATTGTCAAGAATTACTACAGAATTTTGGCTATTAATTTTAACTTTTAGGTACTGGAGCCCAAGAAATACTACGACTGTGCAGAGAACAGATCGACCATGATCCTGGACTTCATCTCGGTAATGAACTTCTTAAGCGAGAGAATGGAATTCCTAGTACTACTGGCGTGCCTGTCATTTCTTCAAGTCCAGTTGTGTCCAAACTGTAGCAGCCAATCTCTCTGATTACGAAATTATTCCCTCCTATAATAGCACTGTGTTAACATTAAATCTTCACAAGATAATATTTGAAATAGAATTCTACATATGCTGGGGCCATGGAAACCAGCGATAAGCACCAATTACAAATGTAATTCGGCCATTGCGTCCAAATTTAAGGTTAATGCATTCTGATATTCACAGATTATTATTCACCATAGAACATTATCAGCATGAACCCCACTTCAGTGCATGGTAAGGTTGGAAGGGTTGACTTAATATTTTGGGGCCCAACAATAGTTTTGTGCTTGATGCTTGGGTTCAATTCTACCGAGATTGATTCCAATGCCGCCTCCCATACCAAGCAATAGTAGATCCCTGACAGTAGTCGAAGAATGTTTGGCTTGATAATCACCAGTTGTTGACAATTGTCAAATTAAGTTGTTCCAATAGAAGATTTTATGCACAACTGCACCCACGACGGTAAAATACGACTAGGCTGATCGCAAATGTTCGGCTAGAGATGTGAACAAAGCAACTAGTCAAGGCACATTTCAGGGGTAGTTTGCAAGCCAATAGTCCACAATACCCGAAGCGAACCATGCCATTTCAGGAGTCTCAGGGGTATTGGGGGTTTAATAACTGGGGTAGTAAAGTCACCGCTAGTAAGATGTTCGACTGCATACAAATGCAGGAAGTGTTTGGCTTTTGGATGCATTTAGTCTCCAAATTATCTTATTTGGTGGATTAAGTTTGGGGCGAACATCGCCTTCATGCAAGTGACACCTCATGGTGTGCAATTGTTTAAGAATTAAACTTCACCATGCATAAAATACAACAAGGCTCTACCTCAGTGAGGATGCAATTTCAAAATAAATCCTGTAGGAGCATCCTCCACGGCATGGAGTGTTGTCTTCGTCGATGTACCGAAACAAATTTGTCAATTGTGCAGAAAAATATTCTCACATTCTGCAAGATTGAAATTCTCAAAACCAGGTTCGGCGCGTTCCTGGGGTTTGACTGGAGGATCGCTATGCCTGGTAATTGTTAGGGGAAGTTTAGTATAGGAGTGTAAGCTTTGTGTTTTCCGTGAAATAGTTCCTTGAGATTTTTTACACATGAAGGGAAACCATAGGCGGATCAATGCAATTCAACAGCAAAATTGCACCTAGAAATTATTAGAATTCAATATGATTGAATAACACCATATAGTAATGTTGAGCCTAGACCTATAAGTATAAGTTGATGATCAAATAATTGAGTTAAACCAAGGATGCTCTACAAATTAGTAACCTAAATTTGAACTCCAATTTTTCTACGAATGGTTCACATGAGATAATTAAAGGTTCATCACGCTTGATCAACTTGGTTAAGATTTACAACGAAAGCAAAGAAGAAGACTGAATTAATCAGATACTTAATATACAGTAAATAAATATGCGGTGGCTTATTTGCTTGAAATAACAGCAATGTTGAGGTGGATTAGTTGAGTCACTTCTGGGATAAGTGGCTTGACAGGTGAAAAATTACTGAAACGTTCAATATTGCCATGACATATTTGCGATTTAACCAACATGAACGATCAATTTGTCAATAATTACAGAGGAACTAAATGTGTGTGACTTCTATCAGGGTGTCTTTTTATCGAGCATCTTCAATCAGATACTCTTGTCGAGGGATTTCCAAAGTTGCTTCATACTATTATTAGTGTCAACATAACATTGAATTGAAAACCTTTTTGGGTAACTTGTACTGAATGATACATGCAATAATATCCATTCTCAAATATCAAACTTCAAAGATCTCTGAATTAAAGTCCATGAGTGGAAGCCAAACATATCAAATTAATACTTTATTCCCTTGACTGCAATATTAGTTTAACTGATGCAATTCATTGGGATAAACGCAATCCTTCAAGTGAGTCAACCAACTCTCGAGCCTTTTTGTCTTCATCCAAAGGTTCCAAAGAGCTGGAACCTGTCTTTTGATTAGGATTTTTTACTTTTGCTGAAGGTTTCATTTTACTGTGACGATAATTTTGAGTATTTTTGCTCTTATCAGAACGAAAAGCATCATCAATTGGTTCTTCCGGTGAGTAATCTTGATTATGGGCAACATTACTGTCTTTTGGTAAACGATTAACTTTTAATTGTGCTTCCTCTTGAATTCTTGTTGAATTCAAGGATCCTTGGACAGTTGAACCGTATGGAATTGGTGGCAAGGAAGCAGGAAAATGTTTTGGGTTATAGGATGGTGGCTGTGAAATCCCAGGGGAGTTGGGATAATAATATGGATACATGAAGTAGTTCGCAGGTACTTGAGGAGTATTGACACTCCCATAATAAAACTTGTGATGAAACAGATTTCTTTCGAAAGCTAAGTGGCTTATAACTGAAGTTCCATGATAATTGTTTGATCTTGGAGGATTATACTGTTGATTAAGCCCAAAAGGTTGAGTAATATTTTGCCTTGAAGTTGATGGATACATTTGCTGTAAAACATAATTATTATAATCAGGAAATCTGTCATACCGTACTGTCAAAGACCGTCCCTCAAAATCGGTATTATCGAAATACAGGATTAATTTTTCAGCAGAAGCTCGATCAGCAGTTGTGACGATTGCAAAACCTCTACTTTTGGTGAATGTGACTTGGGGAGGTAAGTAAGATGGATCAATACCGTCTTGAATGTATTCTTCCATTGTTGCCCGGCCACTCCCAATGATATTTCCTGAATGCATCGGAATTTCTACCCTCAAAATAGAAATAGTGGATTCAGGATCAATTTCCTTAGATCGGGTCACCAAAAAGTTCTTCAAGTGTGCCCAAGTAGATGAATACGGAACATTCCCCACAAATAAACGGCATGCGTTGACTTTAATGAACTCATCTGTGTCTTCATTTTTGACTAACATGAATTTCTTTTCTTCTTGTGTTTGCATAGCTTCAGGGGAATTGACTTGATCTTCGATTTCAGTTGATTCTTCAGATTCATTCTGGCTTGCAGTTCTTTTAACCATGTTCATAATGAAGGGAGGAACCGGCTGTTTTGGAATACTTAAAGAGCTTCCGCTTGAGCCAGAAGAAACTGAAGAAACGGAATTTTTCTGGCTTAACTGGCTGGATGTAATACTACTCCTTGAAGTTTTGCGGGAATCAAATGTTTTAGTTGAAGACCTTCGTGACATCAAGCGAGGACGAGCTCCATATCCTGAAGAATTATTCTGGTGATAGAATGAATGTGGTGGCATTTGAGGGTGAATAAAAGAATCCTGCTGGTAAGAAGGATATTCATATGGAGTATGCAGACCAGGAGAGGGTGTACTTATACCCGAAATGGCCGGGTTCGCTAAGTGACCACGCTGCAGTGATGATGAAATTCCCGGCAGTTGATTCAAAATCGGAGATGAAGTATTCGGGTAGCTCTCCGAGTTCACGGAACCAGAGCTACTGTTGTAGGCTAATGGAAATGGCTGAAAGTAACTACCATAATAACCAGTTCTGGCAGGACTGACCCTCAGGGGTGGTGACATAAACCCAGTAGGATACAGGGCAGTAGTCAATTTTGCGTCCACTATAGATTCATGCCATTCGAAGCCGTTCAAACTTTCCAAAAGTCGGTTTGCCACTGCCCAGTCAGTAACCTGGATCGTAGCTAATATGTTTGGGTCTTCCTCGGTCACTTTCGGAGCTTCTACCAGTGGTTTGAAATTTATAATCGAAAAGGGGATTGGGTGTTTCGAGTTGAAGTGGACTTCAATGATTGAGCCAATCAACTCCTCCAACTCCTTCTGGGATACTGAAGTGGGAATTTGAGAAAGTTCAAGCACATACATGAATTGAGGATACTGATTCTGTTCTCCATAACCCCCGGCATCTACCGGGAAATTGGGATAGTATACGGTAGCGGAAGGGTAGAACAGCTTGGCATGCTTGTCATAGGGCAATCCTGGAGGGCCTGAAGGCGTAGGGTGATCCAGCAGGGACATGTACCGCTGGTGCTAGGATGGTAGGAACTTGACGGATGGTAAGGAGATAGGGCCCGAAGGACGTTTCAATAAGAAGGCAACCAGATAGCAGGGGGAGATGCCATAAGACTGGCAGGAATAGGGGAAGAGTGTTGCGTACTTTCTCCAGTTAATATATATCAAAATAAAGTGTGTCGCTAGGAAATTAGATTATTTGAAAAATAGCGACAGGGTCCAGAGAGGGGATCTAAAACGTCACCCTACGCATTTGACGGGATGACAATAGATAACAGGATAAAAATTTGAGCGGAGGAAACGGGAGGAGAGATGAAAAAGGTTTTCGATGGTGGTCTTCGGGTGAGCGGTTCCAAACTCGATACGGAGACAAGGGAATGATATGGGGTTGATAGATTAAGGGTGTGGACTGTTCAAACGTTGGATGGTGGTGGTGGGACCAATATTCCAGAAAAAAAATTCACGGTAGATGTCGGAGGAGAAGTGGCTTAGATACTAATGGTGGTAGCTAACATATCTAAGCATACGGCTAAGGATAATTGGGTAGTTGTGGGTGATTTTGAATAGTTAGTCAAAGATGCAGGTGAAAACTGGGGATGAATTGGTGCATTGTGGCGAATGTCACCTCAATTGATCCGTGGGAAAAACCGATAAAAATTGCTACAGAATTCAGTTGACGATCATACACTGCATTAAACTTGGTATGGTCTGTCTCATACTGGAAAGCTAAGGTTCCAGGCGAGATTTGGTCTGACTCTCCACTAGACCGTTATTTTTATTCTCTGCACGTTGTAAATATTTTTTTAATCACACTATATGTATTTTTTAATCTAACCGTTTTGTGCAGCAGGTGATTAATAAATCGTAACCTCGACTGTATACAGGACGACGTTGGAAGTTTTTGCAACTGACTGATTACACAAAGGAACCTCGGCACACCAAAGCTGCCTGTGAACTGGCACCTTACCACCTCCCACTAGGTGGATTCCTCAGCGAGAATTGACTCGGCCACCCTGTTGGCTGCGCAGTCATCGAATTTCGCAGCTGTTGCCCACATGTGGGTGATGCAGGAATTATGCCCGTCACCAGCAGAAGAAGTACCTAACGAGCACTCGGGGAGCTCGGGGAGAAGCTCCTAGCCAAATTATGGTTAGGGGTCGCCGAAAGCCGTTCAAAATAGCGCATGAATCTGGTCTACTTCGGGAACCACCTGAACTTGAACCATCCTCGTAATGGGTCAAGGGGTCAAAAATCTAAAAATTGCGCTCAACAATCGCAGGCACCAGTGACAATTCACCAATTATCGTGCCCCAAGATATGAAAACAGGGCTTATGAGGACCAAGAATATCACGAAATTCTCAATAGAGCGGGGCTAAAGCCACAATAATTACTGGATGTGGAGCAAAAGGCCTCGTGTGTGGTTGGATGGAACCTTTGATGGCGAATTAACCAGCTCTGGACACGGGCCGACGGCGATGGATCGAACGGTGTTTCCGTTTTTTACCGAAGCAAGATGAAACCCAGAACTATTGTTCGCTATTAAGCCAGTGGAGGAATAACCTTGCGATAATTCAAAGCCGAAGCTCAGCTAGGTCTTCACATTGGTTCTTCGGCTGATATACCTCGCAACCAGCCACAAAACATTTCTTGCCCCATCAGGGCAGGGTACACCAAGATGCCATTGGTGCAGCGAGGTCTAAGAAAAGGAGGGGAAGGCGGGCAGGAAAATGTCTAGCTGCAACCTGTGGTGGGTGTTTCACGGTAATATTGTGTACAACCGTGGAACTAGTTCTATCACAGAAAATCTGCTAGGATCGACACTGACATGGCACATACTCGTATCTGCTGCGAGATTTACTACGTTGCTACACGTCTTTGCAAGGTAACTTGAGGTGACAGTGGGAAGTCGCGACAATCGAATAGTGAAACATTTTGTTCTATTTTGGAAGGAATATTTTCCCGTATAAATGCCAGTAATCAATTTAATCAACTTTGCAGTGGCGGATACTCACCATGCTGCTGGTACGATGCACAAGCTGCGTTTGCCGACTCATCGTACATTTACTGTAGCCACTACTAGGTCTAACTTCCGTCCTATTATCTCAAGTCACCACCGATTTACTACGGCTACTACAATTATGGCCATTGCCACGCATTTCACGTAGCCCTGGTAAGGGGATGTGGCTCGGGCAGTTCCAAACAATACGACGAGGCCGTTGGTGGACTATCCCCCGCTTTTCCTCGCCACATGTGGTCAATTGTGTATTCTTTCACTTTGGTTGTGTTTGGGCATCGGATAAACCAAGCTGGTGGCATGTTCCGCGGGTGGCCGTTTCACTCACCATGCTGGGTCCAAGTTTCACCCACCGTACAAGCTCGCTCATTGAGAAAAACCACTGCCTAAGTGGTCATTTTGTTACCTATTTGGATATTTCTGTATTCCGTAGGTGCTATGCATGCTGTTGGTGGTGGTGCATTGCTTGATGCACTGCGACAAAAAGGCGACCGTTATGACGCCAATCGGAGGCGAGGTGCTGCGACACACCGTGGCCTATGCACCTGGGTACAGTATGGACTTCACCATGGTCTGCACTGGCTATGGGCTCGTGTTGAAGCTACAGCCAGCACCCAGGAATCTTCAGGCGGTTAGTAAACGTTTGTGTCGTTCGCGCGCTTGTGTGATTCTGTGTTCTGTTGTTGTACTTAAGTTGATGTGGGTTGTCTTTTCGTATCATGCCTTGCTACTGTGCAGTTTGTATTGGACTTTAGGATGCCAAAATCCTCACTTACGCTACACGGCCACCACGAGAAGGGGGTATTTCTCAATAGGGCCGCCCGAAAAACTTCGAACATTCTGCCACGGGCTTATTGTTGGAATGATCCACCTCTTTCTCCCTGCTACTAAAATAAGCAATCCCGTTGCCAGCATAGCATTCACCAAATGCCTTGTGCGCAATGGTAGACAATAGGCATCCTTGTGGGAATGACGAATTCGAGGTAGTGCGGAAGCCGTTGGCCATCGCAAAATGTTGGGGTCAACGCCGTGACAGCATTCTTCAGCGCGTGCTACATGAAGTACACCGGGTTGCTGGTGATTTCCCGGAGGTATGAATAGCCCAGCTGTCGCTTTGTAGTTCCACCAAGATCCCAAGTGGGTGCCGCCAGTGGAACACACACCGAGGCTTGGGCGCATTTCGGGGCTTGGTGGGGCTAGGACCTCGCGGTGGCCCCGCGGTAAATGGTGCGTTTTGCTTCAGTATCGTGGTATTCCATCACGGTGCCTCTACCGATTGGCCACCTCCAGTGCCTATATCATCCTATGTGCTATGTTCACCACTATTGTGCTGTATACAGAAACTGTGCGGGTTCCTGTTGGTCCGGGGCTGTTTTTGTTGTTCTGTTGTTCTACAGTAGTGACAATGTACGTTTTCTGCGATTGTAACAAATTGCACTGGTTCCGGAGGGTCGAATGTTTGGGCCGCTATTTGGGGCAGCATCTTGGACAAGATTCTTGGGGTAGCGGTTGGTTGTAGCAGACCCTCGGCACAGCTTAGAGGACAGAAGTATACCACTCTAAACCTTGCGTGGTTGTGGATTCTGCTGGCTCAGCGATCGATGGAGTAATTACCGTTGACATGTAATTCCATGGCCATTGATGCGCACAATTGTGTCCAATAATTTTCCATAGTAACCAACCAACCACAGCAATAGGTTATGAATCACTTCTAGCAGGTAAGCACTGGCGGACTGTTGATGCTGTGACACCGGTGGATCTGAGGTATGTTCAGCCTACCTGTTTCGGGATAGAATGGAAGATGACAAAACCCTTGACCCTGGAATTTATCATGCGATTATGGCCGCGAAGCCACCCAACGCTATAACTTACTAAACCATGTGAGGGGCAATTGCAGGCCTGGTTCACCCCCTACATGGCATGGTTCCGGGGATCCCTGCGATGACTGGTTTCTACCACTTGCAAGCTGGTGGCCTGTGAAACCCACTACAGGAGGCGGCCCCAAATCCGCCCCCAAGCACCCGCTATCGGGAGGCGGTCTTGGCGGGTTGGTCGTGGTTGGGATGCTAGAGGCAGGTTCTGGCGACGTGTAGTAATAGACCCAATTGGCAGTTGTTAGGGTAACTGTCAATAATTCTGGGTATGGGGGAAGCGAAGCTTCTCGAACCATTGCCTGGTGCTCAAGAATTTATCCACTACTTGGATCAATTCATGCCCCCTTTGTCAGGGACCTTGCCGTCCCCCATTCCGTCCCGCACCCTGTCCACCATTTCGTCTCGCATCCTGTCCCGCATCCCCTAGTGTAATTCTGGTGGGGGATCGCCCCGCGGGATCCTCATAGGGATTTCCCCGGGTTTTCCCACCACACCATCGCACCACCATCTGAACCACACTGCAGGTTTGGCGCTCGTGTTGGTGCCTCCACCAACATCCTCTGGAACCTATGGTAGACCAAAACGCCCTCTATGCTGAGCACCTCGGCCGGCCTCACCCCAATAGCACACCCATTGGTGTTTCTGTGTTTTTGTGTCGGCAAAAATTGACATGGTAGTCGGCGCAATTACACTTTTTAGTATCAGAAGTGCTAAAATGCGCCACCTGGTGGTGAAACTGGTCTGGTAGCCATCACATTGTTCAAGTAGTGTCCACCAAATTATCCATCGGCGCGATAGGCCGGCGCGCTCCTATCAAACAGTGGTACGGGGATTGGTCCCGATAACTCCTCTCCTCTACGGCATTATACTGCTTGGCCTTCTTGGCCATGACCATCGCCGCTTCCACCCGTCCTATGGCGTATAATTCCATTACGACAAATAACTCCACAAGTCGGTGAATCCCAAATGCAATTCAGATCTGCATGTTATTTTTTTGAGGAAGGTTGGGCATTTATGGCCAGGAACAAACAATCAAATCAGGAACCACGGAAACATGAAACCGGCAATAAACTCCGATGTGGATGATTGTACACACTTGGAGAGGCCTAGACTGACCATCCATGCTCTGATCTTCGTCAAACTCAATCCAGAATCGCCGGTGCTGACATGTTGAATGGCCACCACCCGGTCCATTTCAAAGGCTTGCCATAGTTCGGGCTCGTATTTCTCAATTGCACAACGAACTCACGGAAGAAGTATTATTTAAACTCTAAAGACAAAAGAAATTGGTCATTGCCCAGGAATCATCACTAAACTTTAGCAGCAGGCACTACCAGATGATTACAATCTGTAACCTCAATGTAACGGCTCCATCACTTGAGCAACTGCTGGTAAAGATCCTCTTGTTACCTTTTAGGTACACCCGAGTGAGACATCCACTGCCCCATTGGTATAACCTTAATTGGCATGCACATCAGATGGCCATGTTCCGCTACTGGCCAAGGTTTCCGTCGGCGAAATCCCTGATTCTGCCGATGGGCAGAAGGTGGAGTGAACGATGGGCAAATGTCGCGAGCCACGGCTGGAACAACCCATAGTTTCCCCCGGAAATCGTTTGGTGCTAAAAACGGATACAGGCGGAACCAATTGGTGTACAACTGGCTAACCTGAGACTTTGGCACCAATCAGCTGCTAGCACCAACAAACTGAATGCATTCCTTGGCCGGTCACGGGTGTTTCAACCTGGCTGTTGGTGGATTATGGGAGCCAAAGATTTCGAAACTTGGTGTTTTACGGGCTCAGATTCTCAGTAGTGATCTGTCACTTCAGAATAAATATTTCTCACGGAAAATCTACCTGGAAACTCACATGTTGTTAGTCTGATCGATACAACCGATGCTGCTTTTTTGATGGTGGGCTTCATTCGGTGTCTCAAAATTATGCTGTAGAATTCACTAAGTTTCAGTCAATTCATCCGTAAAATCCAACAATATGGTCGCTACGTTTGCCCGCCCTTTGAATATCCAATGTTGGACTATTCCTGTATGAAGCTCGCTATTATCTGACATGCAAAGGCACAGCGCCAGCAAGTTCCGAACTTACCAGAAGCCCACCGTGCCTCAGTGTGGTCCATTTGAATACCCTGGATTCTGGCCCCTAGTAATGCCTGCAGTTGCTCCGGCCCTCTTGACACCTTTTGCATTTAAGTGGTTCCGCATTGAGGCCGCGATGCTTACTTTCACTTCACTTGTAGAACCCTATTGTTAGAAACGCGTCCGAACATCAATAGGAAGTTTGGCATATCAAACATACATATTCCTAAAGCAAATCCGGAGAACGACAATAACTCGTGATGCTGGAAGCAGAGTTGAAGGATTAAGCTAACCATTTCTATTAATGGTACTTCATCCGAAAAGTCCTGGCATAGGAGATTTCTCCAATTATAATTGAGAGTTAGACATAGATGAGTAGCCCTTTTCTTTTTGGTGCCCTACTGCAACACCTAACTTTAATTGCCTGTACCAAAGTTCCTAAGCTAGTTTCCATGTCAATCTTCCATACAGTACCCGTACCAACGTTTCTTTTCGAATCACTTTTAGTAGCACTTACCCTATTCGGATTTAAAAATGAGTTTCGCTCCATAAATAATTATTTTTTAACCTTTCAGTAAATTTTTCCACATATTATTTTTTATGTATCATGTATTTATTTTGTGAAAAAATTCTGGTTTTGATACTCTTTATGTAAGCCGAAGTATTATTTTAAAGATAAATTGTCTACTTGTTACAGTGTCTAGCTTGCTTCATACTTGGAACCAAACTATTTAATCAGATTCTTCAAGCAAACTCTTAATAATAGCATCAATCCCGGTCCATTCTTCGTACAAATACTTTTGTCCTTCCATATTTCATAATTACTACTATCGTTTTATCCTGAATCATCTCATCATAATTCCATCTTCCTTCATCGTGACACTAGATTCAATATCCTCGTGTGGTCTCTATTGTATAGTGACCCTCTTATAGCTTTCTATTCAAGGCCATTTTTATTTTCCCTTCAATTCTTACCTGTTTAGTGTGTTCATCCACCTTCTTACTCATTCAGTTGCATCTAAATCCTATCAGGAATAGAGATTCAACACAATTGCACATCATCTACGACAACTACTCATAATTGTGCATCTTTAGATTGATACTACTTCAAATCCATCAAGCAGGATATATGAAAAGGCAAGTTACGGTCTTTGTTCAGTAATCCATTACATTCTTAACCCCCTGTGATATAATCCAAAACTCACCACCATATGTTTTCCTTCTAGATACAATATTGCTTCTACTTCATCGTATCATCCAACTATTTAACACATTTTGACTTCTGGTATTCTCATCATTGAACTGGAATCTTAACATGGCAAGAAAGAGACTTAACCCCGCCATCAAAAGAAGTAGAACCAGATCTGGTTGTCTTACTTGTCGGGACAGGCATATGAAATGTGATGAACAACAGCCAGTATGCAGAAACTGTATCAAATCCAAAAGAAAGTGCTATCGAGGAATCAGATTGAATTTCACTCAATACACCATCTACAATCCAGAAGAAAATATACCTCCTCAGGTCCTTCAAGCTTCAATGGCGTCCTATAACCATCATCAAGAATTCAAACTACTTGATCAGTCTATAACTATTGCGTCCCTTTACGAAAATGGTCGCCAATTGTATGAGCCATATCTTCATCTCCATAGGCCAGAAGATTTGACAGAGTCTGATCTACAATTTCAACAAGATGTGTACAGCACTACCACCATGGGAACAATTCAAACATCCAATACTTCATATTTTGCTGAATATGATGATCAATCAGTAGTGCTTCCGCAAACCAACATATCTATCAACAAATCTGAAGGACCGACAAATTTTGACAATAATACAATTTCTGAAAACTTCGATATTACCAACCTCCTCTTGAACAACAGTTATTATTTAAACCAAAATCCCCACTTATATAACAACCCCAATCAAATGCTACAGCTTGCAGGAACTGAACATGAATTGCAGCTACGCCAACAACTTCAAACGCAAACACGCGGACCAGATCGACAGTTAAACCTTCAAGAGGAGCATCAACTGCGACAAGCAGAACCACCACCGATTTCTGATCCTATGGACCGCTTGTCTCAGCGATCAAGTTCCATCCCAATGTCACATGCCGAGGCTGACTTCTCAAGTCTAGTCCACCGACGTTCAATTACTACCTCCTCTTCATTTCCTCCCAACACAAATGTTCAAAATTATATTACCCTCATAGAGAAAGAAAAGTTTTACTGGATCCTTGACTTATTCAACGAATTGAGTATTTGGAAATCAGTGATTCCATCATATTGCTTGCAGGAATTAGACACTGAAAATGGGGACACCAAAGGATTTCTTCTTAGGTGTTTGCTAAATTGTTCAGTTCAATCTACAGTGGACTTCATGGAATTACTCCAACAGCAAAGACTGTTATGGTACTCGATCCGATTGTCCACGGTTGAAGTTGACGATATGAAAATGTATGAGAACCTTTTGATTAGCATTGCTTTAATACTACTTGGTATATTACTCAAATTAAGTCGTGAGGACTATACTCAATTTATGAGAAGTGTTCTTGACAATCAAAATACAATTTTTGTCGGAATATTAGCAAAGCTTAAGGATATACATGACACCTCAAAATATCAATCGATTCTATTGATCAACTGCATTCAATCCATTATCATACTTAAATATTTTATTGTGAAAAAGTTCTCGTTGAACACTCAACCTGAATCAATGTTCAGCAATCCATTTGAAGGATCTAATGCGTTTGCTATTAATCAAGACATTTCCGTGAAACAAGAAGGAAAAGAGAACTTTCCTGATAGTTCGAATCGTGGAAATGGAAATTTAAATAGTATGACAGGCTCAAAAGGAACTAATGAAGATCATGAAATCATAAACCAGGAGATAATATATGGAGATCCACATGAAATTTCGCAGCCATTTGACGAACATGGAGGATATCTTTCACAAGAACCTCAACGAGGCCAATTCTTGAAATTGAGTCACTTTGAACTTTCACAACTTAATAACTCATTCAAGGGATTCGATATTCCTCAGAGTCCAAGTATCGGTTTTGAGACTGGCTCGACTAATCGAAGTGATGCACTGAAACTACGGGAATATGTTTGGTACTTGATCAAATTAAATTATGTTATTCGCCATCCACAATGCAACGGCATTGAAGTTGATTACAATTTCATTTTTAAGGATGACAATTTTGTTGATCTTAGGCCTGTTCCAATTGTTAGAGACAATGAAAATAACGAATCTAGACCAGTTACTTCGACACATCGATTAATATTACCAAATGAGCGTGGGATAGCAATTACACTTTTACGTGAGTACGTTAACAAACTCATTAATGGTGATAATGTCAATGTGATTCATGAATCTGATAATAAGTTAGAGAATATTTTCCATTTACTTGATGAGTCTATGGTTGATCAATCTATAAAGACGGCATGGCATTGTGCATTTGAATGGACAATATTCTCTGTGGATTCTCCGCATACAAATGACAAAGAAAAATCGGATATTCCTGAGCCTGGCTATTAAATTGCTATCAAGTGTTCAGAATACTTCAGAATATTCCTGCGTCGAATACATTGAAGTCGTTTTACTTTATACTTAAAAAACAATGCAGTTCACATAGAAATTCAAGAATATAATGTATCTGAAACACTTTAATGTGTTTAAAATAGCTCGAGATGGAGTCAAATTCATCCAACTAATTAGGGCATGCAATCTGGTATTATTCCATGCTTTGAACACCGAAGTTTAAAATTATAACTATCAGCTCCACAGGAAACAATATAGCAAACTATAGCAGATGAAAACTTTGTAATTATATTTTTATATAACAAGCATTACCAATCGTATGAAAACAGAGAGTCTTGGGTAGTATGGTTTTCATGAGCACTCGTGATTATTTATCCACCACTATTAAATGGTACATTGGAGGATTCAAACTGCTCTGAAATTGTATGCAATAATCACAAAACCATTAAGATGAAGAAGGCATTAACATCGATAAAAGAAAGTACCTGATTAATATTTGATCATGGAACAATCATCAGGTTAATTTTCTTGCGATGTTCAAACCAGTACCTTGCCCGACTATTCATCAGCTTCGTCTACTTCACATGGAACAATTCCATGACTGCAGCTACCATGACTAACTGTGTTCTGGTATCGATCTAATGCAGTCTTATTTAGTACGGCACGTTCGTTGTCTTGGCTTGTCATGCCATAGACTTTATAGAATAAAGAGTACGCATAAGATTAGCCTGTACAAAAACCATGCAAATAAACTTCACAAGAAACTCAAGAAATTGCTCCCCGTTGAACGCCTGTTAATGAAATGGTCACTTCCGAATTACTTAGGATGAATTGGTTGATAGTGAAGCTTAGCTTGCCAAGTGACTGGTGGAATTATTTAGGCTTGGTGAGATTTGCACCTTTCCAACAGCCAATGTAATGGTTGGGAACGTTCTGCGGGCGTGGTAGCAGTTGGTCTTCAGGCGAATATTGCTGGATTGGGCGTGGCGGGTGCAACTGGTGGCGGCGTTGTAAGCAGCGTATCTGGTTGCTGGAGTAGAGGTTGCCGGTGGTCCCACATGGTTCTGGAGAGACTCCTATCACGCAATCTTCAAACCGTAAAAATATTGCTACAACCAAAATATACCCCAATGCAAAATATCTCGTAAGATAAGCTAGGGGAGTACTTGGAACCATGAGCATAATTATAAGAGAGTCCCAATTGCCCCAGCTCGTGTGCTTGTGGGTGTGTATGCTCCTTTGGTACCATGTAGCATTGGATTACGCATCTGTGAGCTTTCTCTCAGTGGATCTGGGGCCATCAGTGGAACCGCGGGGAGAAACTACGGGAACCAAATTGGTGCCGGTTAGGCACCAATTGGGCACCAAATGGGTGCTAAATCAGCCGCTGTTCAGCCCCAATACAGGGTCGGTTCGGGCCTAACTGGATACCCAATCGGCATGTAGTACTGGCTTGCATTAGCGAGCTTAGGCTGGTTGGACAATACCAACCTGTCTATTGTTGAACATAACATGGTGCGCAGCTAGTGTGCGGTTGAGAGGAAATGCCTGGCATGGTAACACGGACGGCAATAGCATGGTAACCGGCATGAAGACGGGAAACACCCCAGGAGCCCAGAAACCCCCGCCTAGAAGCCACAAGCCTAGAATCCACGAGCCTAGAAGCCAAGAAGCCGAATTACCGAGATCCCCCTACCGGTAGCACTACGCACAATTGTTTCCTGTAATACTGAACTGAAAATTTCCCATACTAATCGAATATGGTGGTTAAGCGGAGAAAGGTCGCGAATACCGGACCTGTTTCCTACCAGGTACCTGAATCGCAGAGGGACCTTTGGTGCCAGGGTTTAGCTAAGGGTTCACCAAAGAACAACCACCAGAACCAAATCAACAGAGGCCAGAATCAACATCGTAGGGCGCTAATAGCCATGTACATGGCATGATTCGACCGACCCAGGAGGCCCAGCCCCTCCACCAAAGACAACACCACTAACATGTCGAGGTCCCAGGTTTGTTGCCTTTTCTGCAACCTCTCACCCACCAACCACCGGCCTACGCCAGTTCATCGCCAAGGTGATGACGGAGCTATCAACCAGGTGGGTTATGTGACTCGCTGTAATGCGATGGCATGCAATGCGGACTACGCAGCAGGGGCACCATCACAAGTCGAATGGGGCTGAATGGTGTAAGAGGTTGATGCCACAGGCACCACCGAATGGCTTAAGGGTATTGAAAGTGTTAATGGGCAGTCAAAGGTCAACAAGAAATATTACATCTATTATGCATTGCAAATCAGATCACTAATGACCTGTTTAGGTATGTGCTCCATCGTCGGCCATTAATACTGTATAGGGTGTTGCTATTAATGACAATCTTGACAATACCGACATTTTGACAATAGCATGGCCCATGGCCCAGATAGGCCCAAAGTACCAGTTCTGGCTTATCACCGTGGACGACGGACATTTACGGCAAACGGCAAACGGCTTGCAGGTTGCCGTTACCGTTTCCAGCTTACGGGGTTTGTTGGTGGATATTGGCCTAGGTTGATGATGACCCGTGATTCCGTGAATGCATCAAGGATCCATTTCCGAACATGACTGTTGTCATAGGTGGTGGATCAGCAAGTTTGGTGTTGCCAGATGGTTGGTGTTGCCAGATGGTTGGTGTTGCCAGATGGTTGGTGTGGGGAACAAGCTTCTGTGTCTCGCTAATCTGGAACAGGTTCCGGGTTATGGATTCGTGGCCCCATCCCACTATTGACCAAACACCATCAAATGGGGGTGCTGGATGATGACTTCTAGATGTCTGCCATGCACCATGCCAACAATAGCCCATGCATGCAGCTGCACAAGCCTACAGTATATGCTGGTTATCAGTAGGTGGGGAGCCTCGATACCTTGCGTCCGGGCTGGGGCACCAAACACGACGCCAATCGCTTCTGTAGGCACTCGTTGACAGCACTACTGTCCAAGCTGCATACGGTTTTCAACGGTGGAGATTACTAAAATGTCGGTTCATGCATCAACGCGAACTTCCGTGTAACTCCGACGGTTTCCAATGCAATTCCCGAGGCAGACCAACGGTTACGATATCAAGCACAACTGCTAGAAGTGTGCCAGAGGTTTTGGTTGACAGAGTCATATTCTGCCATGATTTCATTTGCATTGCATATTAATGCACGACGATGACAAAATTCTTGTCTGGCGTGCTAGGAATCCAGCAACCTATGCTCCACCGACCGGGATTATTATCATGATTCGGTACCATTTGATGGTAGAATTCATCATGGTACGAGTAAGGCGGTGGATCCTTAAACCGGGACGATGATTGGCAATCCCCTCGCATACATGCATTTCATGCATGTTGCCATGGGACACTCCGTACCGAGGCAACCCCTGACCTCGTTACGTGTTCCACTATATGAAACCTCCGTAGCCATCGACAGGTCGATTCCTCGGGCTTAGGCTAAAAAAAATAGTTCACATCCTTGCACCGTTTGATGTCATCCACACAATGTATTGCAACTAAAATGGTCCATTTTTTTTGTCCAACAAACAACAATAGCATTATTTTATATCACGTCTGGATGGTATGAACTACCGCATACGGTCACACAGTATGCTTCTGACACTGATACTGCAATCCTGTGACCAAGCCCAACGTCGTAGGAGTGCCGTTTGCATTCTCACTTGGTGAACATCAGCAAACCCTTGTGGGCAGGATAGTAATACCCACCATAATGCCAGGAGAGCCGTTTTCTAGAGTATTGCAGTATGGGTTACCACAAATGTGAATTCCTTCCATGGGAAAGGTCCATCCAGGAATGTTGTGACTGGGGTGTCTCCTATTCCTAATCAAGCATTGTTATGCCATGCCTCATGCACTCCTACACAACCGAGCATATCAGGTCCTAGACACCCCATCGCCTGGAAAGTCCCATGAGGTGCCTTAAATTGCTGGATATTTTTGTGGCAGTTGTTCAGGAACTGTCAGGAACCCCAACTGCTCCCCAGAATCCCCCACCGTGCCTCCAAACACCCAAATTGTATCAATTGCACCAGGCCAAAATTCTTTGGTGAAATCCAAACACCTACCAGTAAATGTAATACTACCACCTACCTCCAGGGCACTGAGGCTCCAGCAAAGTGGAATAAACCAAAGTGGTCCGAACCAAAGAATGACTCCGATTGTTTCAACGGTTGAACCAGGCAAATCCCAGTCTGTAATCCCCCACTTTCGCAAAGGTCCGCCATGTTGATGCCTGATGGTGCCCTCAGTTCCCCTACAATATTGCGAAAGTTACAGAGGTGGATGCGTTTGTGGTGCAGGTTGCATACCGTAAATGTCGTAAACGTTATCGAAACTTTATCTGTACTATGGGGGAGTGGGGAACGGCATAAGAAAGGAGAAGAATTCTAGACTGCCGCTTTGTGCAACTGCATACGCTTTCCTTCACCACGATACGAGCACCATCTGGCATAAGCTAAAAATACTGGCGGAACAGTTCTGATTGCCGTAGCAAAACCTGCCGGTTACCCCGGTCAGGGCGTGAAGGAGCATCAACATACATTTTGACCTGTAGGAAGAAATAATTCTATAGAATCATAATGGTCACGTGATGGGTGGGTGGATATTTGAGTGGGGTGTGATTTGTGATTTGTGATTTGTAATTGCTTATGTAACGGGGTGTGGTTTCTTCGATTGGGAACTCGCCAAGGTACACGTGCGTATATTTCCTTCATTAGTGAGCATGCCCTGATCTGTTACCCGGACTGAAAATTTTCTCCTTAAAGAGATTCGAAGGTCAAATTTTTCACATCAACTAAACATGTCTCAAGGTACTTTATACTCTGGCTCATTCGTCAGATCCTTCGCTCCAAAGGCTCTTATCAAGCACTTCAACTTGGATGTCGCCGTCAAGGAGACCAGCGAATTCGCTGCTTTCAAGACCGTCTTCCCAATGGGTAAGGTCCCAGCTTTCGTTGGACCAAAGGGTTTCAAGTTAACCGAAGTCATCGCCGTTATGATTTACTGTATGTATACATTCAATTGAGCAACTAAATGATGAGAAAATTTTTTATTATACAGTTATCCCTGTCTTAACACATTATGTCGAGGATTTTTAATCTGAAAAGTTGTTTGAAGATATATCAACTTATACTAACAATATAGTTATTAACTTGGGTGACGCTAAGTCCAAGTTGTTGGGTAAGAACGCCAAGGAATACGCCGAGATCTTGAAGTGGTTGTCTTTGGCCAACTCCGAGCTCGTCTCCGTTCTTGCTGCTATCTTCAGACCACTCAAGGGTCTTGCTCCATACAACAAGAAGGCCGTTGACGACAACCAAGCCAAGATTGTTCCAGTCTTGGACGTCTTCGAGGCTAGATTGGCCAACTACACCTACTTGGTTGGTGAGAGAGTCACTCTTGCTGATATTTTCTGTGCCACCGCCTTCTACAGAGGTTTTGAAAACTTGTTCGGTAAGGAATGGAGAAAGCAATACCCAAACATCACCAGATGGTACTTGACCTTGAGAAAGCAAAAGATCCTTCACGATGTTCTTGGTGACGCTGTCTTGATTGAGAAGCCAGTTGAGTACACCCCACCAAAGAAGGAAAAGAAGCCTCAACAACCAAAGAAGGAGACTCCAGCCAAGGCTGAGAAGCCAGCTCCAGCTGCTACTGAAGAACCAGCCGCTGCTCCAAAGCCAAAGCACCCATTGGAGGCTTTGGGTAAGCCAAAGGCTGCCATTGATGAGTGGAAGAGAGTTTACTCTAACGAGGAAACCAGAGAGTCCGCCATCCCATGGTTCTGGAAGAACCAATACGACCCAGAAGAATGGTCCTTGTGGAAGGTCGACTACTTGTACAACGACGAGTTGACCTTGACCTTTATGTCCAACAACTTGGTTGGTGGTTTCTTCAACAGATTGTCTGCTTCCACCAAGTACATGTTCGGTACCATGGTTGTTTACGGTGAAAACAACAACAACGGTATCACCGGTTTCTTGATGGTCAGAGGTCAAGACATCATGCCAGGTGTTGATGTCGCTCCAGACTACGAGTCCTACAAGTTCACCAAGTTGGACGGTTCCAACGAGGACGACAAGAAGTTCATCAACAACATGTTGGCTTGGGACGAGCCTGTTGTTGTCAACGGTGAGAACAGAGAAATTGCCGACGGTAAGGTCTTCAAGTAAGCTATTTAGGATGTATTGATGCAATTAGCCTATGCTAATCTGCAAATGTATACGCACAAATTGCTGTTCTCAAGCAACCTGTAGAAAACCCAGTCACATCAAAACTGCGCCCTACTGCGAGAAACTGCAGGTTACACAACAAACGCGCACAATACCACCCAGTGAGGCCACCACCAGAAACCATGGATGGTGTGGTGTAGAACTGCTGGACCGTCGTCCTCAGCGGTATCCCAGGAAAGACCCTTACATCATACAAAACACCCTTACATCCACTCGTGACCACCATCACATGCCGCCTCACATGCCGCCTCACGTGGCAGGCCCTTCCCTCCCCTTCCCATGTGGTTGGGTGCAACCTCCAGTGGTGGTGGTGGTGGTGTTTCCGTGTCCTGCCGGTAATCTGCACTTCCCCCTCCGCGCGTCAGAAATCACCTCACGTGATCGCCCTCGCCCATACAAAGCCACCGATCAAGCAAAAACTTTGACACCGTACCAGTTCACAGAAGAAAGTGTTGATTTGTACCAACAAACGTTGTCAGTAGAGTGTCACACGTGTCATTTACCCGGTACATCAACTTATTTGATCACAAAAGTCTTCTGCCTACAAAAACATGGTGCTTCCCATCTTTAAGAGTCCGTTTGTACGGAACATACGAAGGAGACCCTTATCGGCATTGATTCCAATTGCACTCATCTTGGTGATATACTACTTGCTTTTCGGAGGCCACAGGGAGCCGGCCAAGGCCACGCCCAAGTACAACTACAACAAAATCTCCAGGGGATGGTTTGCCAAAAACAGAGATAAGGTGGTGCTTCAAAACTTGCCTAAGAACCACATCAGTCACTACGACTTGAACAAGTTGACCAACTCACCAGACGCTTTGAGAAACCAGGAGCAGGTGTTGCTTTTGACTCCGATGTCTCGTTTCCTTCCCGATTACTGGAACAACATCAATGCATTGACCTATGACCACTCATTGATCACCTTGGGATTCATTCTCCCTCGTAACGCCGACGGTGACGTGGCGTTGAAGCAGTTGGAGTCCGCCATCAAGTCCCTCCAGGCAAAAAACAAGTTGAACTTCAAGAAGATCGTCATCTTGAGACAAGACTCCAACTCATTAGAAAGTCAAACCGAGAAGGAGAGACATGCATTGAACGTCCAAAAAGAACGTAGATCCATGATGGCCTTGGCCAGAAACTCCTTGGTCTTCACCAGTTTGTCTCCTGACCACTCCTGGGTGTTGTGGTTGGATGCTGATATCGTGGAAACCCCCGAGACTTTGATCCAGGACTTGGCTGGTCACAACAAGCCAGTGATTTCAGCAAACGTCTACCAAAGATTTTCCGATGAAAGCGGCCAAAAGGACGTTAGACCTTACGACTTTAACAACTGGGTTGAGTCAGAAGAAGGTTTGAACATTGCCAAGAACATGGCCGACGACGAAATTATCGTTGAAGGCTACTCAGAAATCGCAACTTACAGACCATTAATGGCACACTTTTACGATGCCGGAGGAGATCCTTCCACTGAAATGGCCTTGGACGGTGTTGGTGGTGGTGCTGTGTTGGTTAAAGCTGACGTTCATAGAGACGGTGCCATGTTCCCATCGTTCCCATTCTATCACTTGATCGAAACCGAAGGCTTTGCCAAGATGGCTAAGAGATTGGGTTACGAAGTATTCGGTTTGCCAAACTATTTGGTTTATCACTACAACGAATAAGTGTGTAATCAAATGACATTTTCTTTACATCAATGTAGCTGTAGCATTGCACCAGAACCAGCAGACCTTCCGCATGAAGGAGAATTATCCGGAGATGGCCGGATATGCTTTCATTTTCGAGTCGATTTCTAACCCCTGTGCCTACATTCACCCCAATTCCGTGCAATCCCTTGCCATGGAGTTTGTGTAGTTGTGATCTAGGATTATAGTTTAAAGTTCACACACAAAATCTTACAACCTCACAGATCACTATGGTGTAGTATATCTGGGTCAACAATATGAAATGTTAGAGAAAGGTTAATTCACAGTAGCTGAAAATATTATCTGTTTAAGCTTTGAATATTATTAAATAAACCTAAATCTCCAGAATGTTCCTGCGGAATAAGCTTTTATTCATTTTGATACCTGAATTGATGCGGCCAAACAGTACCCAAATCTTTCCACAGGAGGCCAAATGATAGGATATTATGAGCCGTGGGCCTGAAAAAGGCTCAACAGTAAATATATCCTTTGTTATAGACTCGCCGGTCTTTTATGTTTTAATTCGCTTCACATAATCTTGCTTTCGCTTCTGGACCCAGTGAAAAGCCGCATACTTAGTACGACAACTGAATTTTCATGGAACTGGTGGGATTCTACCTTCCTTTGGAAACTTGCTTTCAGTTCCACTACCCCATTTTGTACTTCTACCAAATCCCGCCTATCCATTTGCTATTCTGGGTACTTCACTACAATTAGGGTAGGGTTTGCCTTGCATCTTCTACCCCCCAAACCAGATTTTCGAGGCCAAAATCTCACTGTGAAATACGACAGCCACTCATCGCATCGCATTACTATCAACCATGCTAATCCCGTCCACCCGTCATAACAAAACAAATTCTACCAGTATGTTAACTTTGGGCTTTCCTATCACTTGCATAGCATTCAACCCCACGACTTCTTTCTTTCCCTAACCTCTCCATGTTTTTCGTCTCTCTACTACCCCCCCTCATCCCCCTAGCCACGGTCATCGCTTGTATGCACTCCGCCATCCCTCACATCAATTTTTTCAGATGAGCTACCAATTTAATTCCATACCACAACCCTCTTTCCATCGTCACTATGCAGCTCTCGTGGAAAGACATCCCAACCGTGCCCACGGCCAATGATATGTTGGATATCGTTCTCAACAAGACCCAGAGAAAGACTCCAACCGTCATTCGTCCTGGGTTCAAGATCTCCCGTATCAGGGCGTTCTACATGAGAAAGGTCAAGTTCACTGCCGATGGGTTCGTGGAAAAGCTCAACGAAATGATCAGTGGCTTCCCTAACATCAACGATGTCCATCCATTCCACCGTGACTTAATGGACACTTTGTATGAGAAGAACCATTATAAGGTCTCCTTGGCTGCCGTCTCCCGTTCAAAGACTTTGATCGAACAAGTGGCTCGTGATTACGTCCGTTTGTTGAAATTCGGTCAATCCTTGTACCAATGTAAGCAGTTAAAGCGTGCTGCTTTAGGTCGTATGGCCACCATCACCAAAAAGTTGAAGGATCCATTCGTTTATTTGGAACAAGTCAGACAACATTTGGGTCGTTTACCAAGTATCGATCCTAACACCAGAACCTTGTTGATTTGTGGTTACCCTAACGTTGGTAAGTCCTCTTTCCTCAAGTGTATCACCAAAGCCAACGTCGAAGTCCAACCATATGCTTTCACCACCAAATCCTTGTATGTTGGTCACTTTGACTACAAGTACTTGCGTTTCCAAGCCATCGATACCCCCGGTATTTTGGATAGACCAACCGAAGAAATGAACAACATTGAAATGCAATCTATCTATGCTATCGCTCACTTGAGATCCTGTGTCTTGTATTTCATGGATTTGTCCGAACAGTGTGGTTTCTCTATCGAAGCCCAAGTCAAGTTGTTTGACTCTATCAAGCCCTTGTTTGCTAACAAGTCCGTCATGGTTGTCATGAACAAGAGTGATATCATTAAGGTCGAAGACTTAGCACCTGAAAAACAAGAATTATTGAAGACCCTTGAAAACTTCCCTGGTGTTGAAATCATGCACACTTCTTGTTACGAAGAAACCAATGTCATGGATGTTCGTAACAAGGCTTGTGAAAAGTTATTGACGGCCAGAATCGAACAAAAATTGAAGGGTACCGCCAGAGTGAACAACGTCTTGAACAAGATCCATGTTGCCAGACCTCAAGCTCGTGACGATGTTGACCGTTCTGCATTCATTCCTGAAGGTGTTAAATTGATGGAGAAATATGACATCGAAGATCCTAACAGAAGAACCTTGGCTAGAGATATTGAAGCCGAAAATGGTGGTGCTGGAGTATACAACATCAACCTTAAGGACAAATACTTATTGGATGACGATGAGTGGAAGAACGATGTTATGCCAGAAGTCTTAGACGGCAAGAACGTTTATGACTTCTTGGACCCTGATATTGCTGCCAAGTTACAAGCTTTGGAAGAAGAAGAAGAGAAGTTGGAAGCTGAAGGATTCTATGACTCCGATTCCGAGATTGAAGATGAAGAAACAGAAGACATCAGAGAGAAGGCTCAATGGATCAGAGATAAACAAAAGAAGATGATTATTGACGCCAGACACAGAAAGACATTGAAGAACAGAGCTATAATGCCAAGAGACCAAGTCAAGAAGTCCTTTGGCGAAATGGAAGATCATATGTACCTGTTGGGACACGATACCGACAAGTTGCGTGAAAAGGCCGGTAAGCAAAAGGCTGCTAAGGAATTATCGGGTGTTGACATTTTGAAGAAGAACCAAGGTATCAGATCTGCTAAGCTCAATAAGAAGCAAGCTCCATTGAACCAATCCAACAGACTCAATGATGGTGTTTCTGATGGTGCTATGAGATCGCAAGCCGAGAGAATCCACAAGATTCAAAGAAGAGATAGAAATAGAAATGCTAGACAAGGTGAAGGTGACCGTCATAGCACCGCTTCCTTGCCAAAGCATTTGTTCAGTGGTAAGAGAGGTATTGGATCTACCGACCGTCGTTAGGTTTTATTGTGTATTAGGATTAATAAGCATGGAATATCATTCGAAAATATTGTAGAATCGAAAAGAAAAGTGATTCATGATTTGGGTATAGATTTTCTTCAGGCAGGAAAATATTGTAAATCTTTTGTGTTTGAGAACGAAATCAATAAATCCAATGATATTACTAGGTTGTGTGAGTTTTCTTGTTCAAATTAACCACGGATTTCCAAAACAGATTAATGCAACTATGATTCATCACATTTTGTACGAAATTTGTGAAAAATCGCAAAACGGAAATATTTAAACTTCACCAAGTGGTAGAAATCAAAGAATCCATTACACAGACAAAATGATGCTTCAGGGGTTTACAGGGATTCTCATATTACGTGTCAACCCTAAACTCCAATCACTATCTGTTATTGGTGGTATTCTGTAGTACCACTAACTTTTGCTGGCCGCGTCGGAGTTGGGACGATCCAGATCGGTGATTCAAACACCTGAGACCAATTGATCCCCATGGATCGGGAAATTGCCATACGGTTGTGGTCCCATTCCGGACCTCTACCAACAACCAGTTTCATCCGATTCACCTACGTCCATCCGGACCGAGGTGCTGATGATCGAGACCGACTAGCCGGTGGCTTGATGGTAAAAGAGAATTTCATCACTGACGGTATACCAATGCGAAACCGGGCATTGCCTATTAGCAATTCACATCCAGATATTGGGTGGTACACCCATGGGGTTTCGGGGTTCGGCCACGTCGATTCCCGAAATTTGGAACCACCCCAGGTATCGCAACTCTGGCAGTTTCTAGAATGGGAGGCCAACGTTCAACGGTAGGGTTTTCGCAACTAACCCAGTACGGCTGAACCCGTAGCAATGGTAAGAATTTAAATCAGGGAGTCGGACCATTCGGTGCAACATGATTTTGCGCATTTAGGGAAATGTTGTGGCACTAGAAGCTGAGTTCAACCAAAGAGAGCCACTGCGAAAGCTTAAACCCTCCTGGTGTACATATGAACTCCAGGCCCCGGAAAAACGGTCCAGAACATGGTGTTGCTCTACCATGCACTCATAGGTTGTATGGTAGGACCCTGGGGCCTAGCACCACCACGCGGCTCGTGGTAACTGACAGAATGGACCAAATCAACCTCGTGGTGCGCCCGGGCGCAGCATCGTACGAGGAAACTTCTAACGAGAGATCCGGTGGCAGGGCGGTCCAGGGTGAGAAATAACACTGTTAGATCTATGCACCCAATAAACTAGTACCTCTACATCACATCCTACTGCACCTACTATTGCCTAAATGAAACACTCACCGTCTGTTTGTCCCCAGCAACCGTGAGTCATGCTGCCATGATGCTGGCAAATCTCAAACAGTTCGTAGACCAACTTCAGTGGTGGCTTTAATCCTTGTGGCTCGTCCTGCCTTTCCTCTTTCCTCGGGTCGCTGGAAACCCTTACTGGGATGCATGGTGGTGGGGACCCCCCAACGGTGCATATCCCGACTATCCGATCCCCCCGCGTTTGCCTACACCTTAAACATCCCCAACAGCGCTGTTGCGGCAATCTGGTGGTTATACGTTACCGTTACTTTTGCCATACCAAATCGGCAACTCTGGACGATCGTGCATTTCACCCCTTCCCGTATACTGTGGTGGTTCCAAATCAATATCCCGTGCACTTTTGACATCCCCCTTTGTGTCACCGTCCCAAGATAAGAGATAAAGGCTTCCCGTTCTATTGTGACTAAGGTTACAGCTGAATCAGTCAATATTAAATCACACCAAGTTCCAGTTTCAATTCCCTTCACTTCCAATATTTGCTTCCTCGCCCTTCCCACCAGCAGTTGTGATTTTCTCGCCCACTAACTGCAACACCCCACAACCACCAAGTGCTACTCACCCACCGATCGGAGGACTTTGAAACGACTTTGAAACAGTCCACCTTTGCTGGTCCCAGCTAAACTCTATTCTCATATCCCTCTGGCCCCAGGCTATGAACATCGCCATGCCTTCTGGTGAGGTTGATTCTTTGCCGCTACCCCCCAAATCTACCAAATCAAGGGGTTCAACCTCCTCAAATCGAAATGGTGAATTGTCCTCTGCCAACAAAAGAATTCACGCAAACGATCCCAGAACCTCTGATGTGTCTTCTTTGGGAATTTCCAATTTGAACTCCAGCCTTCCTCCCAATACGGGGCCTCCAGGCACTGTCCAGGTCACCAATGGCTCTTCTTCAACAAATAACAAGAATTTGAGCCATGTCCCCTGTAAATTTTACAAACAGGGTATTTGCCAGGCAGGTAATTCCTGTCCCTTTTCACACAATTTAGATGGTACCTTGGCTGCCGACAAATTGCCTTGCAAGTATTTCCAAAAGGGAAATTGCAAGTTTGGATTGAAGTGTGCTTTGGCCCACATTTTGCCAGACGGTACCAGAGTAAACTCGAAAAATCTCCTTGCCAGCTCTGGCCACCACCATTCCCACCGTCGTTCCTCCAACCACCATTCAAATCTGTCGAACAATAGTAATAACAATACCTCTGTCAACAGTAACTCACACACTCGGTCAAACTCACATTCCCATGCTATGAATGGAAATGGTTCCTCCTCAAATCAACCAATGTTGAACAATTCAATGATTGGAGATTCACCTTTGCACAAGACGCTAAACAATTCCGGTGGCCCAAACTCCTCTCCTCCAACTTCTCAAATGCTTGGGTTTATTAACAACGGAATGGAGCATATCTCCCCAACTAGACCAAAAAATTCAGATATCGCCAAGTTTTTAAACGCAGGCACCCACGGGTCAAACTTTAATCAAGAATCGAACTTTTATGCCCCAAATACCTCCAACGCATTTGCACCCAAATTTACAAGTTCTTTTTCAACGAATGGATGGGCAGAGGTGAATACCCAATCAATTTCACTAACAAGCCCTCAAAATAATCAAACTTGGTATCGCTCTTATTCTGTATCAAATACTTCACCAATCAATTTGTCTTCTCCTTCGAAGTTGTCGTCGACAAACCAATTGATGCAATCACCTCCTGCGGCACCATATAATGGCGTGTCAGGTAGAATTCCATTAGGTTCAAGAATGCCATCACTTACTTCAGTCACTTTACCATCGTCTTCTCACTATCAATATCAGAGCACTTCTGCTATTGTTGATGACGATGAACTGTCAAATCAGGAAGAGGATAGTGCGGTTTTCGAGGAAGATTACGTTCCTGGGTCTCTTAGTGATATTATCCTTACTCCCCAAGAATTGGTCAGAAGAGATTCAAGATCTCAATCTGGTACTTTGTTGGTTAGACCCAATTTAAACAACTTTTTATTTGTCAAAGATGAACTTACACAAGATACCCCAAATCACATCCACAATTTTCAAAATGACGCCTTTAAAAAAGGCATTAACGAATTTCCTATTAGCGAGCACAACGAAGACGTTTTCATTATGGATTAAAAAATAAATACAAGACAGGATCTCAAGAGAGGATTAAAATAATTTGGAATTTAAAAGTACGATAAGGTAGAATGGGTTGGGAAGGTCTTTTATTAAAATAAAACACAATACAATCAAAGATAACAATAAAATATAATAGTAATTTTCAATAATTTAGATGGATAAATGGATAACAAATGTTTTTGTGGAATATGTAGTTTCGTAAATGGCGATTGTAGTACTTTATTAAAGAGTTGATATATTCATTATCGTTGGCTATTTACTGAGAATGCTGACTATTTACGTTGAGGAATTGCCTCATTTTGATTAGCTACCAATGAATTGGCCACCTTATTCGATCTTCTTGCGAGGGTTTTCCCTGTATATATCACCACTGGCTTTGGTGAATGCCATCATGTACTTGACGTTGGTAAATTTCTCATCTGGAGTAACCTTTCTGATGTGATCCGATTCAAATAAGGTACCGGCCAAGTAAATTTCACCTGTGTAAGGATTAAGAGTGTAAACCAAGTAGTCTTGGACGGTTCTGATGGTATCTTGAGGTTGGCCGTTTTTCTCGATCGTCACCTTCTGTTTGGTCTTAGTTTTCAACACGAATTGGATGTACATGGTAATCTCATTAGCATCAGGTAAAACGTTGAAAGACACCACCTTTGGGTTAGATTCAAGAGATAAAAGTTCCCATTGTAGTTTGGAGTCGCTTGGGAAAGTTTTGGCACGGGCAATCAAGCTGTTGGTCACTTCAACACAACATACTTCGTTCAACTGTTTCTTCATGTAACTCTCCCTTTCGGCAATTCTTTTGTTGCATCCACTGGCAAAGATCTTATTGGTCTTCACGAACAAATCAATTGCATTGTCTTTCCACTCATTGAAGTGCAACTTCAAGCCAGTTTCCCTTCTGTACTTGATGATACTGTAAGTGTTGACCACAAAAGCACCAAGTCTTCTGAAAACCAACTTATGCCATGAGCTAACAGGGCAATCTCTGAATCTGGGGGGTACGTAGAAATCAGCCATCACCCCAATGTAGTTCAATGGAACTTGGGAGATATCACCTGATTTTGGCATTTTTCTTTTGGCTGGTGTGGATGATGCATATCTGACCAAAGGGATGGAAGGCTTGCTGAGTACGAAGCCTCCTAATCTAGGACCAGCAACTCTAAACATTGTTGTTGGTTGTGTTATTAGTGGTGAAAAATTTTGGGAATCGATATCGATCACGTGTACTTTTTCCCACGTGATCTTCACCTTTACAAAATTTACCGATGAGATAGCACCCCAGGATACCCTACAAAGGCTGATTAGTGATATCTATTACCAAAATAGCTCTAGAGCATTTTCAGGTATCTCAAATTAATCTCTCACGTTTGCTGGTCAAAACAGAACTTCTTCCGAATCATTTGAATCGGCATAGCCCCAGACAAATAGGAGAATGCCTTCTGCACAACCAAAGTCAGGAAAGCAAAAGCTTGCTCCTGAAAAGGAGAGATTCCTTCAATGTTGTGGAGATATCTCTCTTGAGCTCGTTGCTTCGCTCAAAACTTCCAAAGATATCAACTTGAACGGTCTTATCATCAGATATGCAAAGAAGTATAAGCTTAAGCAGCAACCCAGATTGACCGATATTATCTCATCCATCCCAGACCAGTATAAGAAGTATCTCATTCCCAAGCTCAAAGCCAAACCTGTCAGAACTGCCTCTGGTATTGCGGTCGTTGCTGTAATGTGTAAGCCCCACAGATGTCCACATATCGCATACACAGGTAATATTTGTGTGTATTGTCCAGGTGGTCCAGACTCCGATTTTGAATACTCCACCCAATCTTACACTGGATATGAGCCGACATCCATGAGAGCCATTAGAGCTAGATACGATCCATATGAGCAATCCAGAGGAAGAATCGAACAATTAAGGCAATTGGGGCATTCCATCGACAAAGTTGAGTACATCATCATGGGTGGTACTTTCATGTCGTTGCCTATCGAATATAGAGAAGAATTCATCACCCTGCTCCACAATGCATTGAGTGGTTACAACGGAACTGATATCGACGAAGCTATCAGGTTCTCTCAACAATCGCAAACAAAGTGTGTGGGTATCACTATTGAAACCAGACCAGATTATTGTACCGAAACACACTTAAGTGACATGTTGAAATACGGTTGTACCAGATTGGAAATTGGTGTACAGTCTGTATACGAAGATGTGGCTAGAGATACCAATAGAGGACACACTGTCAAAGCAGTATGTGAAACATTTGCAGTTGCTAAGGATGCCGGTTACAAGGTTGTATCGCACATGATGCCTGATTTACCGAACGTCGGTATGGAGAGAGATTTGGAACAATTTAAGGAATACTTTGAGAACCCCGACTTCAGGACAGATGGTTTGAAATTATATCCAACTTTGGTTATTAGAGGTACCGGATTGTACGAATTGTGGAAAAAGGGACTTTACAAATCTTATAATGCCAATGCTTTAATCGATCTCGTGGCTAGAATTTTAGCCTTAGTTCCACCATGGACTAGAATTTATAGAGTCCAAAGAGATATTCCAATGCCTTTGGTGACTTCAGGTGTTGAAAACGGTAACTTGAGAGAACTTGCTTTAGCAAGAATGAAGGATTTCGGAACCTCATGTCGTGATGTTAGAACAAGAGAAGTTGGTATCCAAGAAGTACATAATAAGGTGATTCCTGATCAAATCGAATTAATCAGAAGAGACTACTATGCCAATGGTGGTTGGGAAACATTCTTATCTTATGAAGATCCAAAGCAAGATATTTTGATTGGTTTATTAAGATTGAGAAAGGCGTCTAAAAAGTATACTTACAGAAAGGAATTCAAGAATCAACCTACTTCTATTGTCAGAGAATTGCATGTTTACGGATCAGTTGTTCCATTACACTCCAGAGATCCAAGAAAGTTCCAACATCAAGGTTTTGGTACTTTGTTGATGGAAGAAGCTGCAAGAATTGCCAAAGAGGAACATGGATCTCAAAAGATCAGTGTGATCTCTGGTGTTGGTGTCAGAAACTACTACGCCAAATTGGGCTATTTCTTAGATGGTCCATTCATGTCCAAAATGTTGGATGATGAAGAATAAATCGCATGTTAATTAATCTCGTAGGTTGATTACTTTGTTTATAATTGATACCATTTTAAGGTACTTATGTAAAATACTATAAAGTTCAATAATACATTCTATCATAAAGGGATTTCTATAATTGTGTGGAATCATCTGTTCATGAAACTTCTGTTGACATTTACGAGTCCACCTTTATGTAAGGCAGGTGGTTTCACTTTGTTCTTCAACAATGATTGAACATTCTCAATATTTGGAGGAGTTGGACCCGATGATGCTATAGTTTTCTTCACACTTCCAGATCTACTTAATGAGTTTTTGTTCTTTTCCTCGGCCTCCTTGATTCTGGCTTTTACCAGGTCTGCCATGTGAGGATCAACGCCACGATACCTCACTAGCCAACTGTTATTTAACAAAGCTGCGTATGATGGTCTTAACTCTGGGTTTTTGTTAAGACAAGATTTCACAAACATTTGAGCCTCTTTCGAGTAAATGCTTGGATCCAACTTAGGAGTGTCTCCATCGACAATAGCACTTAATTGAGAGAAAATGTTGCCATAAGTTTCACTTGGATATGGGTAATGACCTGCAGCCACTTCTAATATTGTTAATCCTAAAGACCAAATATCGGATTGAACTGAATAACTGACATCATCTGGACTCATTGACTTAATTCTTTCAGGTGCCATGTAAGATTGACAACCAATATTTGTTTTTGCTAATGATGCCACCAAGTTACCAGAAACACCAAAGTCACAAAGTTTCACTTTGCCCATACTATTGATCAAAATGTTGGTTGGTTTCACATCTCTATGAATAATATTATGCTCATCTTTAAGCTCTTTTAATCCACGAATTACACATTCAGTGATGTAAGCTAAGCAAGCTTCGTCTTTAACTCCATTGTCTTTTCCGTACAACTTATCAAGTGAGCCACCATCCATGTACTCCATGCACATGTAAACAGCTCCCTCAACAAAGAATGCACCATAGAAATCCACAATGTATGGGGAGTCACATTTATGTAAAATTTCCAATTCCATCAAGATTTGAGTGAATTTCGATTCATCTAATTCAAGACGAACTTCTTTCATTGCCATGGTTACTCCAGTAGGCTTATGTATCACTTTTGATACTGAACCATAATTACCTCTACCTAACTCTTCAATATATTCCATATCCTCTAAAGAAATACGGAATGAAGAACCAGATGAGAAATCAACACCTTCAGAATGCAAGGATGCCTTTCCAGCAAAATTCAATTGACCTGATTTAATATCCACATACTTAGAGTAGTTTGCAAATAATCCTTGTAATTGAGGTTTCT
Organism: Suhomyces emberorum; assembly: GCA_003707835.3. Taxonomy (NCBI): domain Eukaryota; kingdom Fungi; phylum Ascomycota; class Pichiomycetes; order Serinales; family Debaryomycetaceae; genus Suhomyces; species Suhomyces emberorum. Next base: position 136,778 of record PPLQ03000013.1, read on the forward strand.
TCGAATCTCCATTTGAACCTAGTTGATGCTGTTCACCCGAGCTATTCGAACGATTGTGTTGTGGAAGGTCACTGTTACTTGAATCAAGACTCAATTTGAAGTTTGGTTTATTCTTACGTTCAGATAATCTCCTTGATAAACCACCGGTAGTTTCTAATGCATGAGGTTTAAGGATTGAATCGTCAGCTTCGTTAATATCAAGGCTAATTGGTGGGCTCAACTCATTTTCAGGTTGATTTGGTGTTTTGGTGATATCGTTCATGTTCAATTTCATTCCTCTTCTTTGAGACAATGAAGGCTTCTTTTTGAGATCAACAGAATTAGGGATTTGTGGGCGAGGAGAGTTTTTCAAACTTTCGGGTAATCTTGCAATAGATTGCGGGGTGACGCTAATGCCACTTAAACCAGTCTTGGGGGTATTATATGATTGAGGGGTGGTGGAACCCTCGTTGTATGCTTGAGGAGAAGGAATCAGACCTAATGAAGAAGAGTCATTTGCAGACATGGATCTTTTATTCATCAATTGTTCTCTGGTAAGAGAAGGAATGTTTGGTAAAGGTTTGTTAATGCCGTGTTGTGAAGGGCTTCCAGGATTCGAGTCCAAGCCTGGATGACCGTTTGGAGAAGAATTATTAGACGACAATGGAGGAGAATTCATTGCCATGGTTCTTTTCTGCTGAAACGCCAAAAGTCTTGCTTTTATGTCACTGCTTAACTGGGGAGCCGATGATGTTCCTATTGGGGGTGACTGAGGAGGTTTGGATGACATTAAGGAGGCAGGGGCCAGGGAGATGGGAGTGGAGTCATTGGAATCGGAGTCATTGGTTGGTGCCGGATCCACGTCGGTATTCAAGGAGAGATTCTCCAATGCAGGGGGATCATGAGGGTGAGACATGGTGTTCACGTAGTTAGCATAGAATGAAGTGACTGGATATAAGCAATCCAAGCTTATAGGGGGAATGGAGGAAAGATTGATGGATCAATGTCGAGGGTAATCCAAATTACTAGACAAGTGTAGCTAGGCCAAAAGGGGAGGTGGGCACGATGGATGCAGCGGGAACCGGGAACGGTGGAGGAGAGCAGTGGAAGAAGCACTAGCGACCGATGTTGGAGCAAAAATGGCACAACGGCGAAGACAACGTATGGGATGTCTAATAAGAAGAACTTGTCAAACTGGAACAACCGGTGGGGACGAAGGTTCCTAGACAGCTGAAGTTGTTTGGGTCTGTGATGGGGAACGGTCAGAAAGAACTGGTGAGACGGTCAATTCACAGAGGAGGTAGCACAAATGAAGGGGGCTACCAGCACGGAAGACGTTTTCGAAGGACCGTTGGGAATTATGTGTGGATTCCAACCAGGCGGTCTTGTTGCTCCCTTGTTGGAGGTGACAATTGGCATATGTGCAGGAGGCCAACCATTAGAATTTTCGTGTCTAACATTGCTACTAACCGATCCCTGACTACGGGGGAGGCGTAGGGTCTGGTGTTAGGGGTTGAGGCGGCATAACCAGGAGGCTACGCATATCTATTGACCTAGGTACGGGATCCCTAACACAGAAGGTTTGAGGGTAAAACTATGTGACCTTTGGGCCCATGGCCGTCGTGGGGAGTTTGGCCATTTGGTGCTGTGGTTAGTACTTGTGGGAGGTAAATCGCGGTACCTGGCGGAAGTTCATGAGCACAGTACCACTGGCCGCGGAACGGGGATTTTGTACGGTAGTGACATTTGAAGCTAGGAGAGTGGTGGAGCCATGGGTTATGGCACTGGAAGGCATTTTGTCGGTGGTTATGGCATTGGATTTGCGGTATTAGGCTTTTTGGGCACAAATATTTGGCATTGGTGTTGGGAGGTTTGGGGGGTTGCGGGTTCGGGAGTGGCCGAAGCCAGCCGGGCCGAAGTTGATGTTGGTTCTTTGCTGGTTTCGAGTGGTCCATTTCTAATTTCCCATGAGAATATCGAGTGAATTAACTAGTTCCTGCGTTTTTAGTTGCAATATGACGGCTCCAGGCCGGACTCTTGCATTCCCGAAATCTGACAGGTCATGGGGGTACATGTTGATGTTGGGGTTGGGGATGGATCGCGGTATTGAGTGGAGGTGGAGGTGGAGGGGGTAGAGGGGGCATGAAGGCATGCAAACTAAGGGGCTAGGCGCCGTGGCCTGTGAAACGGGATAGTGTTTGAGCGGTGTTCTATTGACCCATCACAACCACCCACCGCAGTTTTGGGCCAATTGAACGGCACTCTTCGCTGTAGCACCGTCCCATGGCACTAGCATATACGCAACAATTTTGTGCGTCACTAAAAGCGGCCTGACACCAATGCAACACACCATTAAGTATGACACGCAGAATGGCAAAACGGCAAGCAGGTAAACTCAAGAACCCAAGAACCCAAGAACCTAAGTACCCAAGAACCCAAGAACCCAAGTACCCAAGAACCCAAGAACCCAAGAACCTAAGAACCTAAGAACCTAAGAACCTAAGAACTCTTCGAGAAGGTGTGTGTATTCACAGAATGGAAAGGATACGGCGTTCAAAATTTGTGCCACTAGCTGTCTCCAGCTAGCTGGTTGGTGGTACAAGAACCCACTGGTAAACCAAGCTGATACTTATTTCTTGGTGGTGGAAGACATGCATGGCATACCTGTGCGGGCATGTACGGCGGTAGATTCACTCGCAGCGTTCGGCACAAACACGTACCTGCCGCGAGAAATTACAAAGTCACCACCAGGAACCATCAAGGTACTGTACTACAGTACCGTCCTGTTCTGTAGAACCGCACATCGCTACCGCCACTACTATCCATTGCAGACCAGGGGAACTTGGCAAACGGATATATGTAGCTGCTGGTATGGCAGAGGATCCGATGGCTCACGGAGGTCCCGCCACCAATCATCACAGTCCATGGCTACCATTAGGCGAGTGCTCAAACAGGAGGTTTGTGGTAGTACGAGAAAGTCCCGATGGTGAGGTGGGAAGGTGGTGTAGTGCCGTTCGATGCGAGATTCCGCACCACTCCACCAGATCCGTCCAGTAGCACTCGGTGAAATATCTACACATAACCATACGGGGAGTGGTCGCTACAAACCTGGAACGGCCAATTGCATGCTCGTGTTTATGCTGGACTCCAACACCAGGACCATGTTGGCGGTGGAACGTGTCAAGGAACGTTTTGCAAGCATTTGCTGGGGGCCTCATCGCGCACAGAGGTTTGGGATGTGATGTGCTGAAAATAGTGACAATATTGACAGAACCCTGCGGCTTTTTTGTGCATGATAAACTCCGATTATAATTGGGTGGAAAGATTGTGGAAAGATTGTGGAAAGATTATGGAAAGTGGTGCAAAGTGATGCAAAGTGATGCACAGTTATACAAAGCGGTGATGACTGGCTGTTGGTTCGTGTCAGAAACAACGGGTTCATTATTGGTGTTTGATGTAGAAAAGAAAAGGCGCCGTGAAGAGAACTGAAAATCCATATATTGAGCCATGTCCTAATTCGACAGAATTAGTCCGGATCGAGGAGTCGAGGAATCAACGATCGGGGGTTCAGGGGATCATGCCAACGTTGTTCCTGAAGGTGACCGACCACCGTTGCCTTTGGGGGAAACAGCTGATTTTATTTTACATGCTTTTTGTTGATGCTACGGTTTTGTGGCATTTCACACCCAACATGATAATTTTTGTAATTATAGTAAAATTTTCAGCTTGCGAGGTATTTTCTGCATCAAAAAGAATTAAGGGCACTTGATTGCATCAACGGAGCTATTGGCCCGAACATTTCCAATCTATGTGTGAATATTCACCAGTTTCGTCCCTGCGGATCAATAAAAGAACGTGTGTCCCAATGTAGTCTTATACTAGCTCAATCACGTGTAATTCCAACCATCAAGGTACTTATTTAATAGCAACCAGTTTATACTAGCCTTATTATCAGGAAAGCTACAGATAATGGGTTACAATTTCGACGGAAAAAGATCATTTTTCCTGACTTTTTGGGCAGAAGTTTTCAGTTTTTGAAAAATTTTACATACTCAATTGCTAACTTGGAAAACTTGAAGGTAGTTAAAACAATTGGAAATTGGAATACAAATCATAATTTATAATTCACTCCTGGGTAAGTTTAGAATATTTTCGATTAAAACAGATTATAAGCTACAATTTGGATCACGAAATATCTAGGATGCGTATTCCACTAAACTAGTTGAAAGCTCAAGAAATCTTAAATTACCGTCTCATATAACAATTACATCGAGAATACACATTTTCAAAACTCTGAAATATGCTGCCTTTAAATAAAGGTGCTATATGATGATTTCCTTACAGTAGTTTAATCATTTCTTGACATTCCTTCGTATTATCAATATACCTTGTGATAGTTAATTTTCTGGCTCTTAGTGCGACTTCTCCACAATGTATAGACAGATAGTAAAGTTGCCACTGACAAAAGAGTTCCCCAGAACCAAAATGTCCAATGGCCACAGTCTCCGAAAATCTTTCGATTCAGATTAACGATTATGACTCGTATCAAGCAAAGCCGTGCAAACTTGATCAATTATACAGCAAGGTCTCTCAGGTGCCCATCATTAGAATCTATGGTTCCATCACTGTGCCCAACTTAATCAACAAAAAGAGAGAATATGAAGCTAATATACCCATAAGCAGACCCCCAGATTCTTTCAATATCCTCGTACACGTTCACAATTTCTATCCTTATATCTACGTGGACTGCCTTGAGGATAGTCCTGGCGATGACCACTTAGCCTATCTCACAAGGCATTTGGAAAACGCGTTGTCTGTGTCGTTTGCCAAAGCAAGAAACCGCAATGATGACGAGGAAGAAGATCTCGAACAGAATGAGGATTTAAGTGCCTCTAATCTCGATAATTCGAACAGACGGTATATCGCCAGTGTTACAGTGGGTAAAGCGACTCCAATATATGGGTTTCAAATAGGGTTTCAAAAATTTTATAAGGTAAACTTATTATCTCCAAAGTACAAGAACCGACTCATCAGACTAGTTCAGGAGAAAGCTATCGATTTTTCAAATTCGGAAAAAAGCAAGTCCAAAGGGCCCTCAAGATGTGTATACGAAGGACATTTAACTCATCTTGTTCAATTTCTTACTGACTTTAACCTATTTGGATGTGGATGGATGAATTTGAAAAAAGAAGGTGTTTATTATCGGTCTCCGATTCTTAACCCTATCCATCAAGAATTTTTCACAATTCGCCAGATACAAAATTTGAAATCATTCTTATACACATACATTGGAAAATCGAATGTTCTTGCTTCCCTGGATCAAGAGAACCCCATAAATTTTGATCGAATTGGAAAGTCCATTTTAGAAATTGATATCCAAACTAGATCCATCACTAATCGTGGTCTCTTGGTGCAAAGAGACCTTCATCTGGACTTTCATGAACTCAGAGACTTCAAGCAGCGTTTGAGCAATATTTCATTTCATGATGATTCATTCATTCCTCCACAAATTTACTTATCATCTCTTCAACATGTTGATTCAGATTTGAAATATCAATGTGAATTGAAAGATGCACCTTTGACCAAGGCACCTACAATATATATTCGCTCGAATTACCAGTTTCCTTTTGGTTTACCATTTCTAGGGACTGGATCCACAAAATGGACAAATCAAACTGATTTGGATGAACTATTAGACTATTCTATTAAATTGAATAAACCCACATCAATGGATATTGAAAGCTACTCGAGAAAGATTATAAATAAACCCCAGCAATCACGGTTGGAGATGCAAAACAACACTAGATCAAAGTACAAAACATGCTTTGAACTAGTTGATCATGAGTGCCATCTCAATTATCATACATATGAATTGACTTTCGGATCAGATTTAATAAAGTGGGTACATTATCTGTCGTTGTTTACCATAAGGGAAAGAAGTTACAAACTGCAAATATCTACCTCATTGAATACCACTACACTATCTGAAGCTAACAATACTACTGAAGTAGACCTTCCGAAATCAAATATTCTTCTTCCTTCAGAGATAACAGAACTGATTTTGAACATTAGTTTTAATAGTAATTTCAGTGAGAGCACTGTGAACACCGAAAAGGAAGTTCATTCCACCCAAGAGGATAATATTGAACAGGGTGCTTCTAATTCGTTGGAAGTCGCTCCATTTCAGACAATACACTCCAGCCCAAATGATGAAACAGATATATCTCTGGACAAACTTTCTGAATCACGATCAGATGAAATTGACTGGAGTGAGGATGAATTGGTGTCCGGCAAAGAAAGTGAAGATCTTAGCTGCGAGGAGATTGATGATTTGGAAGAAACGCAAGCTAATGAATTCGACAAAAGTATTATGTACGAGTTGACTCAGAGAAGAAGAGATGTTCAAAAAACTCAATCAGCATCAAATTCAGCTCGAGTAGATGTACCAGATGCTAATTCTTCCCCTACGCTACAAATTCCAAGCTCATTTGATATTAATCAAAAGGAGTCCAATGGATTAAATTTTGCACATGGTCCGAATACGTATGAAGTAACAGTCCCACCAGAGCTTCTACCATGTAATATTTCAAATTCCTTTGATGAACTAGGAATTCTTAAGATTAATTATGTCGATCCATTTTACGATAGAGATTCCGATGTACCGTCCAAGGCAATGATTTTTGCTAATAAGAAAATTCAAATCCCTTTGATGAATGAATCAAGTCTTAGAACACTACCAGTTAGTGCAATGATTCAAGAAAAGATCGCTTCACAAAAAAAAAAAGCATTCACGATTACTAACAAGCTGAGCACCTGGGAATATGCTATGCAAGCTCCTACGAAGTCTGAAGTAACTAAATGGCTTTTAGAAGAAGAAGAATATAATAAAAAGAAAATGCTTAAATTCAAATCACAAATTGAACCAGGAATCACCCAATCTCATTTCAAATTCTCATATAATTCAAATAAAGTCGTTAGGAAACCTGACAATTTCAATAATTTAACAAACTTGTTCATCGAAATTCATGCCAATTCTAGCTCTGAGGATCTATTACCTAATCCAATATCTGAACCTGTCAGCCTAATTTTATATCATTTTGATGATGCAAACGATATGTTTTTGAAAAAGTCATGCACGGGTGTGTTAATGCTAGATGGAAACATAAATCAGAAATTTTCAAATCTTTTGCTGTCCTCTTTAGATGTTGAGATACAACATTTTGACTCAGAATCTGACATGTTACAACAGTTTATCCAGGTGGTGGATCTTTTCGATCCTGATATTCTCTCTGGTTATGAAATTAACTCTTCTAGTTGGGGATACATAGTGGAGCGGTTCAGAGTCGAATATGATATAAATCTTCTTTCGAAATTCAGCCGTGGAACTCAAAAAAGTAATGGAAAGTTTGGAGATAGATGGGGTTATACTCATACTTCGAACTTGATGGTCAATGGTCGCCATATGCTAAATGTCTGGAGGGTATTGCGATCAGAAATAAGTACTACTTCTTATACATTTGAAAATATGTGCTATAACATATTACACCAAAAGTTTCCGAACTTCTCGAATCATCGTTTATCTGCATGGAATAGAAGTAAGAATTTTCTGGATAAGTTATTGGTACTTCGTTACTACCTTCAAAGAATTGACCTAACTCTTAAAATTATAAATGTGCGAGAGCTTATCTCCAGAAACGTTGAACATTCAAGGTTGATTGGAATTGACTTTAACTCAAATTTTTACAGGGGTTCGCAATTCAAAGTTGAATCAATTCTTTCAAGAATTTCGAAGCTGGAAAATATTTTGCTCAATTCACCATCAAAAGATGAGGTTCACAGAATGAGACCCATTGAATGCATACCATTAGTAATGGAGCCAGACTCCAATTTTTACAAATCACCTTTGGTTGTATTGGATTTTCAGTCATTATACCCTTCCATCATGATTGCATACAACTACTGTTATTCGACTTTAGTAGCAAAACTTCATAATTTTGATCCTAAGAAAAATATTCTTGGGTACTTGAGCAATGTCAATTTACCATCAGGAATGATAGATTTACTTCATAAGGAAGATGGGCTCAATATCTCGCCAAATGGTTTTGTGTTCGTCAAAAGTCATATACGAAAGTCTGTATTAGCCAAAATGTTGGAAGAAATTTTGAATACAAGAATTCTTGTAAAGACAGTCATGAAGTTATTCAGAGATGATAAGGAGTTGAACAAACTTTACAACGCCCGACAGCTAGCCTTAAAATTAATTGCAAACGTTACTTATGGTTACACGTCTGCGTCTTTTAGTGGAAGAATGCCTAATCTGGATGTTTCAGATGCTATTGTTGCCACTGGACGGGAAATATTGACACAATCAATAGATTTGATCGAGAATGGAGATTTTGGGGCAAAGGTAGTTTACGGTGATACAGATTCTTTATTTGTCTATTTCCCTGGAAAATCAAAAGATGATGCTTTTATGCTAGGTAAAAAAATAGCAGATTATATCACGGATCAATTTCCTGATCCAGTCCTACTAAAATTTGAAAAAGTCTACCATCCCTGCGTTTTATTGAGTAAGAAGAGGTATGTTGGTTATAAATATGAATATGAAGATCAACTTACTCCAACCTTTGAAGCAAAAGGAATAGAAACAGTTAGAAGAGATGGAATTCCTGCTCAAGCTAAAATGGTAGAAAAAACACTAAGAATTCTCTTTGAGACAAAAAATTTATCTCAAGTGAAGGAGTATACTTTGAATCAGTTTTTGAAGATCGCCACTAACAAGATCCCATTAAATGATTTTTGCTTTGCAAAAGAAGTCCGATATGGTACTTACAAGAATGAAATGCATCTACCTCCAGGGGCTATTGTTGCCGAAAAGGAAGTGTTGAAGGACCCTAGAAGAGAACCCCAATACCGTGAAAGAGTAGCCTATGTTGTTATACGTGATTCAAGCAAACCGCGAATCAAAGATAGATGTATCACACCCATGCAATTTTTGAACAGTTTCAGAACCCCAAATCCATATAATTTGGATTACGAATATTATATCACTCGGGTTTTAATTCCACCCTTGGAAAGAATTTTCAACTTGATTGGTGTTGACATCAAGGGGTGGTATAAAGAAATTCCAAAATTCATCAAAGGAACCTTAGTTAATAGAGGTATGGATACATCTACTCCGAATGATCTTTTCATGTTTTTGAAGGTGTATTCCTGTTTAGTATGTGGTTGTGAAATGCCAATTAATTATAAATCATCTATTTGCAAAGACTGCAAGAAAAATGAATTGGAGATTTTGTCAAGGATCAATATGGATAAGAAAGTCAGTCAATTAAAGAACATGTGCATAGATCAGATATGTGACTCCTGTGTTGCCAAAAATCTTGGTATACCTGGTGGATTTCTTAAAAAGCAATCCACAGAAAATTGTGTAAACTACAATTGTGAAACTTTGTACCGTAAGGCTAGTGCTCGAAATGAAAATCGGCTTATAGAGGAATTTAGCAGGAAGACTTTATTAGACCTAGAATGGTAAAAATAAGTTAATGTATATTTAAATACTTGTATATAGTGCCGTTAAAGATAAAAAATTCCTTACTAGTTCTTCTTCTTGTTCTCTTCCTTCCAACTTCCCTCAAACATATGTTTAGCATAAGCCATGGGGTGTTTGGTATCTTGTGCACCCATTTGTTCGACATCAGGACTGAATGAGGTAATAGGCAAGATCAAGACATCATCGATAGCAATTGGCATTTCCATTCCAGTAAATATTTTCCAGTCTATAAGTTCTTCTATCTTATTACTCTTGAGATTTTCAGGTGATTGCAAAATCTTGTTTAAATGCTCGAAGATGGAGTCGGTCCAAATGCCAGGACCAGTCCAGTTCATAATGTCACCACCGGCATCTTTACCCAATACCTTCTTTAATTGTCCTTTTTGATCTCTGTCTAAAGTTATCTCGGTTATTTTACTAATCAACTCTCTCAAAACAGGATGTCCCCTCTTGGATTGAATCGTCCATTGACAAAATTGAATTCTTCTTGCGTACCATTCGGCCCAATCAGGTCTGTCAGGATCAGCCTCAATACCAATAACAAGTCCAGGGTTATTGGGTTTTCCATATAAGGTCTCGTTGTTGGAGGCCCAAACATCAATTGGTTTAACACCAATTGTGTCAATATCAGAATACACTCCACCTCTGGCAAAAAGAATCAAGTATCTGAAAAAGTCCGCTTTAAGAATACTCTTTGGCATGATTTTATATGCCTTGGCGACATCTGGAACACCTTCGAACAAACGACTTATCAATTCGGCACAGTCTTCATCTTTCATTACGAAATGCTTGTAGTCTGGATTCTTCTCTTTCCAGGTGTTCTGAAATCTTCTGAATACCGCTGGGAACGCAGGATCTTCCAAACCAACTTTCCAAGTTTGCCAAATAGTCTTAGGAATTGGTTTATCGGATTCATATGGGAAATTTGATGCCAACTGTAGTCTTACTGGTGAAATTTCAGGGATGGATGCCAATCTTGTTGGTTGGAAATTCAATCCTTTCTTTTTCCAGTTGGTGTTAGTATCTAACTCCCTTTTCAACTGTAATTTGGGTGAGTTTATGGAAGTCTTGTGAGAAGCACGAGGTGATGAAAACGAATGGCTAAGTAAATAGAAGCAATAGACTCCTAGAAGGAGTCCTATTAATAATTTATTTCGACGTCCCAACATAATAGCTAAACAGATATAATTTGAGGATCAATGTTTGCTTCTTTGACAAACTTTCTCGGACTAAACAGCTTTAAGAAGATCAACTTTTCACTTTCTTAAGATCAATCTTAGATCAAGAGTTTTTGCTATGTATTCAGATAATGTCACGTATCACGTGTGAAAAAATATCTACAATCGCGTATGTGGGAGTGGTAATCCACTTCTACAATTGAATAATAATTAAACTCAATGCATTTAATGTAAAACTGTATAAATAACCCAATGTCTAAATCCAATAGCAATAACTTGATAACTAACAACTTTTCAAAAAACCCAAGAAAACAAAAAAGATTTATAAATTAACCCATTAATAACTTTTCTATAATCTGTTTTTCTATCTCATAAAAAAACTTGGACGCCTTTTTCTCTTTGTGAATATGAATATTAATACAAAATATGATTTGAACTGAAAATAAAACAGCATCAATCATAAATTAAGAACTTGTTTGAATGCTTTCAAAGTACACTTAGTCCTTTGAAATTCAACCAAAACTTTGAAGCAGCAATTCAAAAAGAAAAAGCCTGTTTTGATTTTTGGAAACAAAAAAACCAAAAGTGATTAATGCAAATATGATGATAATCTTTTCCTTTTTCCTGACGTGAATAGATCGAGACATGGAGTAAAAATAAACGAGTGAATAAATAGGATATGAAATGCACAATGAAGTGATCCTCAAAAACAAAAAGAACAACAAAAAAAATCAGGTTAGATCGATATGCATCGAATAAACTCAATGCATTTAAATCTTGTGAGCTGAATCACAAGCTTACCACCAAGAGTTAGAGGCAGAGGAGCTTGGGTTACCGTAGCTTTGTTCACCTCCGTATGAGGAGCCACGTCCGAAACCACCAGAGCTGTAACCGCCAGAGCTTCCCCAGTTGCTGTTGCTGCTAGAGCCCCAACCACCGCTGGAAGATCCACCGTAACCACCACCTTGTCTTCTGTAGTCTCTGGTAGGACCTCTTCCACCACGGGAGCTTCCGCCACGAGCGCCTCCTCTGCTTCCACCATAGGAACCTTCTCTGGCAATCTTGTTCAAGAAATCTGGCATTTCTTGGTTGGATTCACTTAATAATTCAGTCAAACCCTTGACAATATTCTTGTTATTTCTGTTAAAGAAAGCGGTTGCGATACCAACGTTACCAGCACGACCAGTACGACCAATTCTATGAACATAGTCATCAATATCACTTGGCAAATCATAGTTGACAACATGCGAAACATTTGGAATATCTAAACCTCTAGCGGCAACAGCAGTAGCAACCAAGATTGGTGCGGTACCACTCTTAAAAGCAGCCAAAGCCTTTTCTCTTTCGTATTGGGATCTATCACCGTGAATAGCAGTGGCTGGGAAATTTTGGTCGTACAAGAAATCAGCCAAGTGGTCAGCCATTCTCTTAGTCTCAGTGAAAATGATGGTCAATCCTGGGTCACCAGCAGATAATAAGTCTAACAAGACGGATTTCTTTTCTTCATCTTCGACGTATAAAATCTTTTGGGTAATGTTTTCGGAAGTGGAACCAACTCTACCAACAGACAAGAAGATGTAGTCCTTCAAGAAGTCTCTGGCCAAGTGTTGGATGTCTCTTGGGAAGGTGGCAGAGAACATCAAAGTTTGTCTATCTTGAACTTCTGGCATGTCACAGTCTTGGACGATGTGTCTGATTTGTGGTTCAAAACCCATATCCAACATTCTGTCGGCTTCATCTAAAACCAAGTACTTGATGTTAGCCAAGGAAACTCTACCTCTTTCTAACAAATCCTTAAGACGACCTGGGGTGGCAACCAAAAGGTCACAACCTTTGTCCAAGTTTCTGATTTGGGAACCGATATCGGCACCACCGTAAACAACGCAAGGACGGACCCAAGATCTGTAGGAGAACTTTTTAGCCTCATCGAAAATTTGAGACACCAATTCTCTAGTTGGGGCCATGACCAAGGCGGTTGGGTAGACCTTGTGGGAGGAGAAGGCACCAGTTGGAGCTGGAACTTCAGCAGGACCGTTCATGTAAGATTCGGACAAAACTGGGAACAAGAAACCACCAGTCTTACCGGAACCGGTTTGAGCACAGGCCATCAAATCTCTACCGGCTGCGACAATAGGAACGGAGTATTTTTGGACAGGAGTTGGCTTGGTGAATCTGGACAAGGTGATGTTTTCCACCAATAATGGGTCCAAAGGAGGAGCAGTGAAAGCAGTGATTGGTTCTGGGACACCATCACCAGAGGCTTCAACAGGGATTTCATCATAGTTGTCAAAGTTGATACCGGACGATTGGAAGGAGGAGTCATCGGCGGTTCCGAACAATTCCAACTCCAACTTTTCGTTACGTTGGGCTGGTTCATGGGCTCCATCGACCCATCTTCCCACACCTGGTCTTGGGGCACCTCTACCGACGCCACGACCACCGAAACGGTCGCCTCCACGACGGCCAGAACCGTAGCCTCCGTTTCCACCGAAACGGTCACCTCCACGACGGCCAGAACCGTAGCCACCACCGTAAGCTCCGCCAAAGTTTCCACCACTGGCAGAACGGCGTGATCCTCCAAACACTCCGTCTGGGTTATTACGAAGGTGTGGTGGGATGTAGCCTCCGGTTCTTGGGGCCGAGCCACCGGCGTTCTGCTGGGACCCGTTGTCTTGAATAGAGAGGCTGTTTAATTGTTGAGTGAAATCAGTCATCTTTAGTATCTATACTTGTAGTGAGTAGATAGCGGCAGTGCTTTTTATATATAGGCAACAGAAAATTTTTCGTGGATGGTTGCGTGGTTTGGACACGACCAAGACCCCTAGTTGGATCAGCAATAGCGACTTTTCGAGTTTCTTTTGGACACGTGACCCGCGATAAGGTCATGGATGGCGATAGGACGAGGACCGAATGCACGCCACCGGCAGCGGGAAATTCGGAGTTTCTCCAGCCCCATATGCGAATGCTGCTGCCAACAGCTGCAGGAATGGTGTGAAATTGCGAGCTTTTTACTGCAGAAATCGCCAGAATTGGCCCCAGTCGAATAAAGAGCCCGCGACATTGCGACATGGGAATACTGCGACATCGCAATGCGCGACATTTCTTTTTGCTTCCGTGGGATGTGGTGATCTGCACGATGATAAGGCCACATAGTTAAGGTGCAGCACGGATGCAGTCCCGAAAACAGCAGGTGATTTTTCCTGTGACGTCAAAGACGTGACACGGGTAACTCCCAAAGCGTTTTGACGGTTTCAAGTCGTATTGTGAAGAAATACCAAGACGATTGGGGTGGAAGGTGCGGTTCATTTCGTCACATGTAAGTAGAGAGGAATGTCGCACATCGATGTCGCACATCGATGTCGCGTAACGGGTCACAATGTGGTCGTGTGTCGTGTGTAGTTGTAGTATAGCAGTGTCGCCTATCGGTGTCGCAAGTTGCATCCACCTACGACATGCAAATGTACGGTTTTGGTGATTAGCCAGATACGCACAATCAATAGACAAACGAGCTAAACTCTAGAACTCTCCATTGGATAGAAACACAGAAATACTGCAATTCTCCGTAACTTTTGCTACCTACACACGGCTGAACGGACCGTTCTTAATAAATAATTTCACCTCGTTAAGTATACTTCTAGCACAATAGGGACCAGAGCCCATGTCTCTGATGTTGTTACTCAATATTAGACTCAGAACGCGAAAGGTATAAATCGCTGGTAGAACTGAACGACGAGCTGATTCCAGAGGGTACAGTATTGGATGCGTTGCCATTGATGGAGATCTTGGCCTTGGGATGTGCAAAGCACGTCCGATCATATGAATTAGAGAATGTGGGCAGATGGCCTGTTTCGTAAGGTATGGGCTCTGGGTCGCCCTCCGATGGGGTAGAAGAAAGGTCATCGCTGCTATAATTTATGTCAAATTCGTTAGGGTCGTTAAAAGAATCGATGTGGAGGTTTTCAAGGCTAACTGGGTTCTGCTTACGGTACCTCTTCTGGTTACCTTCACTCAAAAGATGACTGAAAGGTTTCTGGGTCTCACGGGCATTCCAATTCAAGTTTCGACTCACACTGTCGAAATACTCCGTTTTGGATGAAATCACTGTAGGGAATGGAAACTGACTGGCCTGGATAGTCACGTAGTCTCCTTTGCAGAGCTCTGTTCTTACTTTGCCGTCAAATGAGGCCCATGCGGTTGCTCGACTTGTTTCTGGTACCTTGACCTTTAAAAACATTCCATCGGGCAATAAAATCGGCCTGAAGGATAATGTATGTGGACAAATAGGCGTCACACTGATGGCACTGACGCCGGGATGTACAAGTGATCCTCCAGCAGATAACGAATACGCAGTGCTTCCTGTGGGTGTGGCAATAATTAAACCATCTGCTTGAGCAACCGTCAACAACGAGCCATCACCATATAATTCCAATTGCGTCACATACGGGCTGGGACCTCTGTCGACCACCAACTCGTTTAATACTTGTTGGTCACACACCACAGTTCCGTCTGCTTTGTGGACCCGGCATGTGAATCTCATACGTAAGTAGGCCCGGACCCCAGAGTCCAACACCGATGTCATGGTGTCCCTGAAGCTTTCAAATTGAAAATTAGTCAAGAAACCCAAAGATCCCAAAGCGAATGAGATGACTGGCGGTACCACACGCTGATACAAGTTCGACACATAAAGCACAGTACCATCTCCACCCAACGTAAGCACCAAGTCAAACGTTTCGGGATTCTTGGAGGCAAACTTCTTATCCCAGAATTTGAGACAGTCCTTCGCTTTGGGATGGAAATCACATACCTCTTGGTAGTTAAATCTTTTCAGTTTTTCCAAATGTTTATCAACATAGACAACGATATCTTTCAGTCGCCCCATGAGCCATTCGACTACTTCACGAGTCAAGTATATAAGCGAGTTATCCCTCGCCTTGGTTACTACCATGATGGCCTTTACATCCAACTGGATGGTAGCCCTGGACAAATTTTTCGCCAACATTCTAACCCCATTTGCGGTCTCGGCCAACTCAGTATGGGACTTCACTGAACGAAGATCCTCGTTGCTAAGCTTCAGGAGAACGGTGGACGACACTCTTCGTTTCACTTGGTCACAGTAAAGCTTGTTATGTATTTTTGGTTGTTGACGAGTAAACCCTTGTCCATTTGGACTGGTGCTGTTGTGGCTTGAAAACTTTCGCCTCAACGAATTGGCTCTTCTTGGAGTCTTCATACCATCCTTGGGTTCTTTGATGTCCTTATATTCCTTGGAGTCCTTTGAATCTTTGTTTTCCTTGATATCCTTCCCATTTTTGGTCTCTTTAACTTTTAGGTCTTGTATATCAACCCATTCCTTTGCATCTGTTTGACCCCGATGGTCCATCACCTTTATATCAGTTTCATTATTTTCTAGTTGTGTGGTTAGATAACTCTTGGCCATGGGCTTTCTGCTGACCCCTTTTTGCTGAGACATCTACCTTTGGAGCTGATTGGTATTGTAAGTAAAACCTTGAACTGAGTTGGGGAATGACTTGAAGCAAATTAATTTTTCGAGTCGCAAATGCTACTAAAAATTTATGGGGTTCACGGTGGCGGGGCACGGAAAATTTCCACGGAGTATGAGGGGATCGTGCTACAGATTTAGTTTACCGGTCAATGTAATAAAAAGTAGTGCGACTTTCGTGGTACGGATCGGATCTCAGCGAGAAATTGCCAATTCTTGTTCAACCAGTTTATTTTAAATAGTAACAATAACCCTAATTCGCGCAGAACTAGATCAAGATCAAAATATAAGGAATGATAATCAATAGACAGAGATGGAAATATAAGGCAAATTTTTATTGTGATTGGGGGAATGGAAAAGTTGTCTTTTATTTTCGTATTTTTTTCACTACAGGGAGACACGATTGAATTAGTGTATCAATTAGATTTTATGTAGTTATATTGATATTTAGACCTCAGGCGTGACCTTGTTGATACGACATTTCCAGCCCTTACCATCCAATAATGGCAAAGAGGCACCCAAACACCAACCGATTTCGTTATCATCGATTTTGCTGGCTGTCTTCAATTCTCTGGAAAGTGGGATGTCATAACCAGTATGCAAAAGAGCGGTGATGAAGGATAAATCCATACACCAGTGGGCTTCCTCCTTCAACTTCTTGACAGGGTCATCCAACAAGACATCCTTCCACATTTGCTCACCATTACAAACAACCTTGGCCAACTCGGTCAATTCTTCCACGGTAAAAGAAGATGGGAATCCAAGAGGGTTAGTCTTGTCGTAGAAATAGGAGAAAACATACATGTCGGAAGTTCTTCTGAAGGCTTTGGTCAACGAAGGTTGGTGAACACCATTGAACGAACATGGTTTGGTGGTACAGTCAGATTCCTTGTTCAACACCTTTTCAGCCAAGAAACGACATTGGGCACCTTGAGCAACAGATGGGCCTCTCATGTTGACCACATACATGTCCTTGTTGTCGAGCTCAACAAACACGTTTTCAGCAACGGAACCAGGTGGAATACATGGATTATTGATGGTGATGGTGGACTTGAAACCCTTGGCCTGGCCCTTAGTGGTCAATTTGCTACCGGCCAATTCAGCATTAGTCTTGATTGCAGATTCCACGATCAAACTGTTGATCTTGTTTCTTCCTTGCATCAACCCGTAACCCAAGTGGGAAAATTGGTACAATGTGAAGTCTCTGTTACCGAACAGGAATTCGTATTTATATTCACTATCGGCCATCTTTTCGTTGGAGCCGAATTCAGGTTCGAACACGATTTGGGTGGAGCCTCCACCCAAGTCGAAAACGGCAGCGGTAGGAATCTTTTCGGAAGAGCCGATGTTGCCTAACAAGTAGTTGGTAGTAACCCAGGCGTAAACACCTTCGTCCTTACCATCCATGATGGAAACACCGTCGCCTTCGACCACGGCGAAGGGGTAGTCTTCTTCGAGGTGACGTCTGACTTCAGCCAAGATGTTGTCGGCCTTTTCCTTACCCAACATTCTTAAGCCGGCGGTGGCCTTGACTGCGATGGGGGTACATGCCTGCTTGTCCTTTGGAACGGTTTCCAAAGCAGTCTTCAACAAGGGATCCAACGAGGCAGCGGCGCCAACAGTGTCGGTTTCGAAAGAAGACAATCCAGGCTTCAACATCTCGAACTTCTCGTTCAACAATCTGGGAGGAGTGACACAAGTGTCGAACTCGTAAACGTGAACACGCGATCCGGTAGAACCAGCATCAATCATCACCACATACTCCTTCTTGTTACAGGCACTGGAAGAGCTACCAGAGCCTGGATTCTTAGGAGTGGCATCTTTTGTAGGAGGAGCAGCGGCGTCTTTTGGAGCAGCGGCAGCAGCATCCTTTGGAGGAGCTTCCTTTGCAGCAGCTTCCTTTGCAGCAGCACCAGAATCAACCATGGCGGCATTTGGTACCGCCATGTTGGGGAGCTCGCCGTGCTTACCGTTCTCGGGGTTTCCTTTACCGGCGCTGATCTTGTCAGCCATGACCTTGGGCTTGGTAGCGCCATCGGTCTTACCCTCTTTGGAATAGGGTGGGTCGGCACTGGGAGGAGTGCCCTTGATGTTTTCTGGTTCTGGTCTTTCAATGAACGGAACATGTTCCCCAGAACTTGCGGGCTGAACACGTTGGATGGAGTCGCCCAACGAGTTCTGCGACATGGCGAAGAACGCCACGATACCGAAGATCGCCAACACAGAGACGATCACACGTAAGTTACGGGTGGTAATCATTGGTATCGTCATGGTGTTGAAAAGTGTTAAATATTTGATACGCGTACTAAATGGGCGTCACGTGAGGAGGATTTTTCAGGGTTAGGCACCACTGGTGAAATACAGAACACTGAAGACAACAGTTAAGAGGCTGAGAGGGAACCAGAGCCTAGAGAACGATGAAGGGTAACGGGGGGTTGGTTCGGAAGAATGACATGTGTGAACAACGAACCACCGGAATTGTGGGTGGATGTTTGGGTGGTACGCGACTGAGTATAGATAGGACACAGTAACAGTAGTGGTATTAGCCGAGAAATGGCGAAATAGCAATTTGGGAATATGGCAATATGGCAATATGGCAATTAGGGAATATGGCAAAATAGCAATATGGCAATATGGCAATTAGGGAATATGGCGAAATAGCAAAATGGCAATTTGGGAATATGGCAATATGGCAAAATGGCAAAATGGGCCCAGCGAGACGTTTGGGCGATGCATGTCGAGGCAGCAGGATGCAGAAGGTTTTTCCGTAGAGATGATCAGGTGGATTTGGGGTATTTTTGGAGTTTATGGGACCGCTGGGGCTTGGTGGTTGGTGTGGTGGGTCTGCGGTGATTCACGACATTTTCTGTGTCCTCTGTGTGGTGTTAATTTGCGACATCGCACCCCCAAAATCCCACTTGCCGACCGTGGGGGATCCCGAGCCGTTTGGCGATGCACGACATCCATGGGGAAGAACCCCGACATTTTCGACAGGCCCGCGCGACATGCGACATTGTGACACCGTTTCAGGAGCCCTGGCCACCCGCCCAACGAGCGAAACTACCTTCGGTGAAGGCGGATAGGAACCATTCCCTACCGCACCTTTCTCCAGCGTCTCGGGATTACCTTTCGTAGAATGCACCCCGAAACTACCGGCCAGCCTCCATTTAAAATCATCAATTCCCATCCACTTGTCTCCGTTCTCCTCCGCAAACAAGCCGCGACATCCCGAGATCGCGACACTGTGACATGGTGAATTTGTGACATTGGGACATTGTCTTCAACAATTGTTCCTATTATTTAGCCGCAAAATCCCCCACATTACCCGTTTCCCGAACGTCCTCCACCAACGGCCGGGTTCACTTTCCACTGCTGTTGTGGCTACTGTTGTCCCTAGGCCTTCATCTCGTCAATTTTCCACCAACTTCCATTGGGTGGCTGCACTTGGAACTACCTCTTCCTGCACCTGTCAACCAGTTGAAACCTACTGGCTATCCTGTGGACTAGGCCTTCAAACCTCCCTTTTGCCGGTGTTTCTAGCGCCTCATCCCATCGCCTCGACCTTCACACGATCTTTGGCCAATACCGCATCAAGTCGGGCCGTTTGCAGGCCGTTTCCAGGCCATTTCCTCCACGTTCTCGTCTCCCTGTTCTTATCACCTGTGGGGCCCCCATATCTTTACTGGCTCCCGCTTTTGTACCATGGCCACGGTTCCATCCACATTATCGTCTTCATTATGTGAAATTGATCCCGACAGCACATTGAAACTGTCCTGCCGTCCCCTCCATGCCCAATTTCCGTTCCAAGATTCCTCCATACCTTTCATCAACAGCAGTTTGCTCCGTATGGATGTCATGGGTCTGCTTGTCACCTACTGGCAAGCCAACAGGAGCCTAGACCGTTGCGTGAAGAATACATCTGACGAGTCGCTAACAGAAGTTGACGATTCCAGTGACGTGGAACCCGAATCTTCGGCTGAATCAGATCAGTCGGTGAACTTAGAGGAATCTGATAACTACGAAGTAGCTGGTCTGCAAACAGACGATTCTGATGATTCGAATTACACACACTCCTCACCCTTGACCCAGAAGCTTAATCCGAGCTATTTTGGCACCACCCAAGCGAAAATCATGTCCAAAACCAGGACGGAAACTGGGCTTCCGCTCAAGTCAATTCTTAAAGATGTCACCACCCCATTTAGTGAAAAGACGTCAATGGCAATTTCACGAGCCAAGATTGCCTCAATTGTTTCGGCCATGGTGGCCCCGACTGATCCCCAATTCAATCGTATTCTCAATTATGTGGCCAACGGGATTCTTCAGGATTACGATACCACAGACGGTTTCCAAATTTCCAGTGATTTGGTCAGTGAACGGAACCAGACGTTTGTTCGTGAGCAAGTGGAAACATGGGTGGATGAAGCCTATTTCAATATCAAGTACGATCAGTTTGTGGAAGCGCTAGTGACCACTTTTGAGGGCCGTGCTCCCGTAGCAGGAACTTCTGTGAACCCCAGCTTATATGAGCTCTACAAACGTATTTGGGCCATTGATATGCCCACCTTTACCGAATTTGGGGCACAATCGTTTCTCTATCATTCACCAGCATCACAATTTGCCAACGTGGGACTCTTTGCCAATTTTGTCACCATGAACATCCATTTGTTTGAGAGGGAGTACCGGCGTACTCACATCGATCTGTGTCAAGATGTAGAGCAGTTTCCCGTGTCACCACCGCCGGGTCTACGGACCGAAGTGAACTCCGATGGCATCGCTAGTGACAGTTCATGCGATGCATCGATCTTTTCCTATTGTTCTCCTTGTAATGGAGTATCTCACCTTGTGAAGGTACCTGAGGGGGTGGATGCTACAATGCAGGTTCCTGATATGGAAATGCCTAGTAAAGTTGAGCCAGAAGAAGTTGGAGAACCGATAAATGCTAGTAATAGTTTAGTGGAACCGGAACTTGGCAACTTACTGAAAAGGATCGACTTACTGGAACCTATCGACAATTTAGAGGAAGCTAGCACTGATTTACTGGATCAAGAAACATCAGCTTATCTCACCAACAATTCACCAAAACCCATCACCCCAATAATATCCATCGACACTTCTTCCAATCCCAATCTCCCTCCACCAGAAACAATTCCGACAACTAACAATACCACCATAATGAATTCACCAAAAGTTGACAAAATACACTCCACAAAGGACACCACAAAGGACACCACAAATAACATCACAAATAGCACCATAAGAAACTCAACAAGAAACTCCACAAAAACCACCTTACTGACCCCATCTAACTCAGTTTCTTCGTCCTCCATTCCATTCCATCTCCAACCTCTACCAACTACCCTCTCTAACCCTGCGTCCACCCACAAAATCCCTTGCAGCAAAACGCCCTTCCCCGCCATGCGTTCCATGCCCGTTTCGGACCCTCCCAAAAAATCTCTCTCCTTCGCCGACAAAGTGGACGTAGTAGAAATGTCCCACCAAGAACCTTCCTATTTTGTCTACTGCGACATTCACTCTATCCCCATAAATTCCACCCCTTGACTGCCCCCATCCACCCCAGTGTTGGTGGCTCCACCACCAACTCCCCAACATGCCAGAGTGCCGCCTTTCACGTGAATTGACAAAACCACTCGCCAACACCTGCCGCCTCCCTGAAAAGCTGTTGATCTCATCCCCAGACTGCACGTGACCGCCAAAGGTGGAGAATAACACTGTATACTGAAGGTCAACACACTACTCACCACACCCTGGGAACCTCACCACATACAGCTATCCCATCAATAGGGTCGATGATGGAATCAGAACCCGATATCTCCAGTCCCATGAAAGGACACCACGACGACCAACCCCGCAAAAAGAAGAGATCTTTGGGCACCTTTCCCTGTGCACATTGTGACAAGGTCTTTACTCGCTCGGACCATCTATCCAGACACAATTTGAACCACGAACCCAAAGAAGTGTTCAAATGTGAATATTTGATCGTGGAGTATGGCGGTAACAAACGCGTCTGTGGCAAGACCTTTGTCCGTAAGGACCTCCGAGAACGCCACATGAAACGGCATCTCGAGTTGTTGGACTCAAGACCCCAGAACCCCGACGTTCAGGGCAAGCCCGAACGTCGGATGTCGTCCGAAACCGGGTCCAGTCCCAATGACGATCTTGCGGAATCCACCAGTACCACCAGTGCCGGCATTCTGATCACAAACCTCATCCACGAAAACGAGACTAAACATCCCTCGAAGGGATTGTCGTCCACAATCCCGCCTGCGCAAGGTAATGGTGACCCCTCGAGCTCCATACCAACAGCTAATCAGATCCCGCCTCCGGCTTCGCAAAACCAACCCCCACCAGTGCACCAATTGCCGCAACATGTCCAACATTACCAACATCTCCAGAATATGCAAAACATGCAAAACATGCAAAACATGCAACACAATCAAGCACATATGCTTCCGCCTCAATTCCAACAGCAATTCCAGCAGCAGTTTCCTAACTACAATCCACAAACGTTTCCCGGACAGGTACCAGGACAGGTACCAGTACAGGTACCAGGACAGGTGCTCAATCAATTTCAGTTCCACGGCGGAGTCGCTATGAGGCCCCCATTTCAACAAAATCATTCACAGGGCAACATGGATACAAATAAGCACATAAATTCAAATAACATGGTCCCGCAAACCCAAAATGATATCTTATCCTGGCTCTTCACTGAATCTCCAAGTAATAGCATGATTCCAGGCTCTGAGAAAACCATGTCTGAAACTTCCAAAAATAATGTTGATCAATCAAGTTTGAAAAATAATCAAATGGATTTTCCACATCATCAATTCATACCTTCTCCTTATGGAGGCTCGCAAATATCCCCTCCTCAAGATTCACAACCTCCATCTAATTTGCCAGTCAACAATTTCCCCGTGCAGATGTCTCCACAAATAGATGCATTGTCACAAAGAAATGACGAGAATTTTGCCCCATTCTATCAATTCAATAATCCTGCAGTAGGATATGAATACCAAGACGTGAATATATTACAAATTGATGAGAATCCTCTTGAAGACATGTTCTCAAAAACACGCACAAATGGCTCGCAAAAATTTCTGGATTCATCAGCTGTTACTACCCCAGCTGGTGCTCCTTTGGCATCAAATGCCTCATCTAACTCTCCTACAGACTCCGTTGGCTCTCACAAAGCATCGATATCACATAACGCAGATCTTATGTCAAATGCGCATTCCGAATCACTAGAATCACAGTTATCATCCCGTGGCTATGTCAACAATGTTTCAAAAAATGCACATATCTTTATTGATAGTCTCATCATAGACCTGTTTGCAAAAGTCTGTCCAGAAATTTCAAGGAATAAGTTGACTGAAATATTTGGTACAGAAGAAATGGAAAATAAAGACACTATCGAAGATCGATTGTCATACTATTTGTCGATATACTGGCTTGTATTCCATAATCAATTTACCATTCTTCATAAGCCTTCATTCAATACGAAAAGTGCTTCACCATTATTATTGCTATCCATGATTGTGATAGGCTGCAATTACAGTTTACCAAAGGAAAGTGATGAATTGACTAAAATAGGAAAAAAGAGTCCTGAATTCAAATTTAGTATTGCAATTGCTACACCGTTGAGATTCGCTATTTTTCAACATGATGATTTTAAATCTCCTGTCCGGCTTTGGGTACTTCAGAGTTTAATATTGCTCGAATGGTCTGAAAAGAACTTCTTGCTGAGGAGAATGCATGAAAGAGGACATGTTCATCATGGAACAACTGTGCAACTTCTTCGTAGATCTCCGTGGCTAGGAGGCAATCCAGCACCTCACAATACAAACACAAATTCTTCAGGATCTGCAACCCTGGCAGGTGAGGACTCGGATACTATGACTGCTGAAATTGCTACTACTAAAGATACTTCGGACTATGATTTGTTCATGAAATGGGTGGAAGCAGAATCGATGAAGCGTATAACATTTATGACCTTCTACGTTGATATCATGGATTATATTAAATTCAGACATAATCCGCAAGTGACAATATATCAACTTCAGCTTTTAACTCTTCCTAGTGATGATGAACAATTATGGGAGGCTAAAGATATTAACGGATCATTCAGAAAGCTCGTGAAGCGCCAAAAGAAATTACAGGTACAGACAGATCAACGCAAAAAGGGAAGAATACGCCCAGGTACTGGTTTCTTGAATGTGCTCAAAAAGTTGCTTAAATCTTCCCAATCAAAGGAATCTACCCATATTAGCAAATTATCTGTATTTACTAGAAAGATACTCTTGGCTGGATTGATTTCTATCATGTATCACCTTCAACAATCTGATGATCAAAACTCTTCCAGTTTGTTGACTTCCAATGGTATTTCCTATAGTCATAGGAACAGATTTTGGAAGGAGATACTATCGAAAGCCTTCGACAATTGGAATGCTGAATTGATACATTCTCACTCAACCAAATTGTCCTTTTCAGGTAACCTTTCAATCTTCAATGATATTAATGCACCATATGTTCCAATACCAATGTACCACTTATCTCAGGTGATTGGTATGTCTGACATAAATCATTATGACATTGCTATATTCGGAGGATCACCCGCTAATCAAAGTGTTGAAGCCACATTGAAAGATCAGTACGCTGTGCAAAGAAAGCTCAACGGAATGTGGTTGAAACACTCACAGCCTCTGAAGCGTTCTGTAAATGAGTTAATCAACTTAAAGGGAATAATTCACTGCTACATAATGTTATGGCAACTAATGCTTAATCCGATGGATGATGAGGTGGAAAGTCAAGTCCAGTTTTTGGAGTGGAATGTTACTCATGACTACTACGATAGTATGTACGCAATAAGTATCTGCACATTGGTATTGTGGTGTTATTCATTCTCAACTGGAGGTCAAGAAAGTAACAGATACTCTGAGATTGAAAATCAAAACCTCAATTCTAGAAATTATGAAGAATTGGTCCAATTGAGTACTGAAGGAGGATATCAATATCTTGCTAGAGTTAGACAGGAATTCATGACTCATTTACGCAAAGATAATCTTCATAAGGTGTACACAATCTTCAAAATGGATGCTGATTCAAAGTACTCGCCCCATGATGTCCTTACAAAATATTGTGACATTTTACCTCATATTACTCACAAACAGAACATGAGTGGATTATGTTTTCTAATCGGAACTACATTATTGAATAGTCAATGGGAAGTGATCAGAGAAAATGCTAAGTTAATATTGAATTGTGGCTATCGTTCAATAGGTAAAAAAGAGGCAGGAGTCAAAGAATTATTTGGAGAATTGGCAGATTAGTGTACACTAGTGTATAATAAACCCATGCAATAGATATATACTCTGATAAAATACATACGAGCAACGTCCAAGACGATTTGCCCTGTAAAGCAAGAAAAGAAGAGTCCCGTAGACATATGACAAAGGCTAGATCAGCCTAAACTAACAAAACAGCGTTGACACAACCATCTCTGTCAGGTTCGTTGGTAATTTGGGCGTACTTACCCCAGACAACTTTACCACCAGCTGTAACCAAACCCAATTCGGAAACATTAACTTCTATAATAGTACCTTTAGTCAAAACTCCTAATTGTGTGTACATAGGAGATTGTGGGTTCTTCTTAACACCCAAAATTGGCAAAAACACGGTAACCTTCAATTCTGGGTGGGTAACGTTGGCTTTCTTTTGTCTTAAAGCTGCAGGTCTGATGATTCTCTCCATCTTCACTGGTTTACGAGTGAAACCTTCACCCACAAAGGTATGCTTGGTGATCATTCTCTTCCATGCTTTAGTCCTCGATTTACCGGACTTGATGACCTTAAACATTTCTTCTTCAGAAATACCTCTAACCTTTGGCAAAGGCACAGAAAATTTGTCTGCCTTTTCCAATCTCTTTTGTTTAATAGATGAGGAGATGGCCTTGGCGGTGTTGTTGGTTTCACGATCCAAAAGATAAGTAGGCAAGGCTTCACCGTCGTCAGCCTTTGGAGTAGAAGGTCCCTTGACCTTGGACTCTTGGTGTGCCTTGATCTTCTTTTTCATAGCGACCTTTTCGCTGTAACGCTTCTTAGCGAACTGCTTAGCTCTCCAACCAGTCAAGGTCTGAGCATCCTTGGCAATCCTGTGCCCTTCTCTTGCTTCCCTCTTTCTCTTTCTCTCCTCATGGTCTAATCTTCTACCGTGTTGCTTAATGTGCTGCTCAATATACTCGTTTTGAGGCATGGTAGAGGTGGTGATGGAGTAAACTCTTTAGAGCCCATCGCAAAATTATGCATTTGGGGGTAGTGCGCTGGCCGATTGCAATTGACAAGAGGTCGTGGTCACTATCCCTCGCCTGCAGTATGATCTCCTAAACTTTATAAAGCCGAATCATTAACCATGTTAATTCCTTGGTGAAATAAATTTTATTCAAAGGAAATCAATTTTTTAAGGACTTTGGGACACATATTTGATCTCTGTCACGAACTGAGATTCGGAGTTATTGTATTTTTTCTTCTCTACCTATGGTACAGTATGGACTGGAAGCATCTGTTCAAACTCTGTAACTTTGGAACAGTCCCTAAATATAGCATCCTAATTTTATTCGTGATCATTTGAGTTAGATGTGACTTTATTGGGAGCAAAATCCAACTATTCTTAACATAAACCATAAATGGTGTACTGCATATAGTCCGTTGGGCATCTCGCTTCACATAAAATTTGGTTTCCATCTCATCACCAAAACTAGATCCTACAACCCCATCACATTCATAGCCTCTACACCTTTGCATAACATGTCTAATGTGGACGAAATATTAACGGCTGTGTTGACTTCAATCACTTCAACTAAGGCCAGTGTTGATGAGCTTAAAGATCAATGTGAATCCGAAACTCTTCCTCAAATCGTACAATCATTACTTTCTAAGACCAATTCTGATAAGGTGGAAGGTGTCTCATTGCTTGCATTGAAAAATAACTCATTGGTTTCATATTTGAACAATATAGTGTTGGTATTGTTAAGTCATTTAGAAAGGCTCGAAGGAGTGGATGTGGACCAGGACAGACTCGAGTCTATTCAACGCTCGATTGTGCAAAGAGTGTGTTTGGAAAAGGGTGTCAAACCATTAGAGAAAAAGTTAAATTACCAACTTGACAAGATGGTTAGAGCATATAACAGAATGGAGGCAGACGAAGAAAAAGCTGAGGCCAAATTCAATGCAGACAAGGACAGTGAAGACGAAGATGAAAATGCCGATGAAAACGACGATGATTCCGAAGATTCTGAAGATGACAACTTATCATATAAACCAGATGCTGCTGCATTGGCAAAGATGAGTAAACCTAGTGAGGACCGTAAGAAGACCAGTTCCAATGAAAAGTATAAACCACCAAAGATCTCTGCTGTGGCTCCTCCTACATCAATGAACCGTGATGAATCTAAGGATAAGGGAAGAAACAGAAAGTTGCAAAGTATGGAAGAATACTTAAGAGAACAATCAGACTTGCCTGTTTCTGAGGCCTCCATCGGTTCTACTATTGTTGATCATGGTAGAGGTGGTGTCAAGACCGCGCATGATAGAAGAAAGGAAAAGGAAATCCAAGAATATGAAGAAAGCAACTTCACCAGATTATCAAACAACCAGGTAAAGAAGTCCTTCAAGGAGAAACAAAGGGATAGAGAAAACCAATTTGGAGGTGAGGACTGGTCTATGTTCAATCAAAATAGCAGAGACATCAGCGAAGGTACATCTAGAAAGAGAAAGGCCAAGAGCGTTTGGGATAGAGTCAAAAAGAGAGGTTAGAAGATCATTTTGGAGATTCTTTACTTTAAGTTGTGGTTGTGAATCAATGCTGTTCAACTTAGGATGTACGATAATTATCATAAGTATTTTTGGTTGGTTCTGGTGTTTATTTGCAACCGTGGTCGACAAATATCGCTTCAATTATGCTCAACTTTAAATGTTAAAATTATAAAGTGGGAATTGGGAATTCTAGGTGAGTCCAAAATCCATTTTTAGCTAAACTACTGTATTCTGCATCAGGCTATTTGAAGAGCATTTCGCAAAAAGAGGATTCAGGAACGATATCGTGTGATTTGCCCATGTATAGTGTTGTTTTGATAGATATTTACTAATATTTTTTAATTCATATTTTGTGACTTCGTGTAGTGGATTAAATAGCATGCAACAATGCCCTGTTCCTAATTGATCAAGGGGTGATCACATAAAATATTATTACTTTTACAAAGAAAGGAGCATCGTCGTAAATAATATGCGAAAAAGGTATTATCAGTCTTTCCGTAAGAATAAATTCTTTGTATCCAATTGCAGGAAAGATTTCTTCAGTAATCATATTTTCGTTTTTGATAGTGCTAGAAATTACCCTACATTGACAGTTCCTCCTGAATAATACGATAAATATTTTCTATTGGATTGTTTGCCTAACGAGAAATGTCACCACTTGGTGCCTGGATTGATATCGGTATATTAAGTATTTTTTTGTGGGAAAATTTAAATCAAGATAAAATTACAAATGTGCAAAAAATTGAATTCCGATTGTAATTGATTTCACGACAAGTTTCACAGAATTAAGGATGACGGTAATCTCTAAACCCATGCAATGTTCAACGAACTAATCTGATCGCTGCAAATAAAATATTTGATTAAAAGGATTTCTGTTCGAACATAACCCGATCGTCTAATCGTACCAGACAATTGTTCATCATCAATAGTAACCAAATATAGTATTGGTCGATATTTGCGTTATCGAACCTCAGCATGGCATCGTTATTTGGGGGTTTACACGATGCCTATTCAGGGATTGAAGTGTTATCTCTGTGATCGCTTTAATATTAGTCAACTACGCAGGTTCGATCGTCGTATTTTACGAGTATTTACTAACCTTACCCATTGGATCATTTCATTTGTCTAGTGATCAAGTAGCTGAAGTTCCCATCGTTATGGCCCTGTGGTACGCGAAGAAAATGTGACGGGAATCGAAGCATGTGAAGTATATATAATATGGAGCATTAATTGCTCCAGGTGTTCCCACAATACAATGTTTTATGGTGTGGTCCACATTAGATCATCACCCCCAAAAATTCGCATTGTAGTCTGATATAAGGGCGATGTCAACTATGGCATGTGGTGGAGATTATCGCTAGCCACACCGAAGGCATAGCCACACATTAGCCTTTGTTGAAATTTTTAATTTACAGTCACTGAATCAGGCCAATGGGAATCCAGGATAAGTCGTGGATATCATATACTATTCAGGGGACAGCCACCAAAGGGAATAGATAAGAATAGCAAGACAAGGCTATTGTCGAAGTAGATGAACAAGAAGAAAAATAACAGTTACTAAACTCGAGGATGGAACTACACGGTAGAAATTGGAAGAAAGTCAATCAACGCATACCAAAATTCAGGGTGGGCAGAGCCAGAATTTTTGTTCATAATCGCCGGTTTATGAATCATACACGATGTGCATCTCAGTGTAGTTCATAGTTCCGCTATGTGGGGACTTTGGGTGAAAGCCCGCACCATCTCCGAACTCGGGAACAATTGAAAAATCAAGCTGATAGAGCAACTCTGTGGGCTAGAACCACAACCCTATTGTTGTTATCCGTGGTAGTGCCTTGCTTGTATTCTTCACTACAAAATCCGGTAGCTAGGAGTTTGTTGCATTGCACATTCATTGCCACGAGGTAGCCCACGGTGGTTTTCAGTAAATTTTGAGAGGATTACGGGTATTCTGACTGAATGCGCACTTCCTCTAAAGGTTACTGAACAGACCACCAAAATACTGAACGAACGGCTGCTGTAGGCGAACAGGCCATTGTATCAGAGTTCCGGCAACTTGATATCATATTTCCAACTGTAATTCGTCCATATCTACCATTCCAATCAATGTCACCATCCTAATCAATGTCACCATCCTAATCAATGTCACCATCCTAATCAATGTCACCATCCTAATCAATGCCACCACTATTATTTGCACCTTTCCACTCGTTTCTATTCTATTATTCTTACAAGTCCCACTTTGTTCACCACAAGCCGCTTTCTTATCTCTTTCTTAGCTCCTGCTTGCCTCACAATTAAATCAACCCATGCCACAATAGGCTGGTTTGCCCTTGCCACCGATCATCCTCTGACAAACATCTACCACAAACATCTACCACTACACTAGTACTGCGCAACTGCTACCGAAACCACCACCAAGTTGGCACCACCCATCTCAATTGGTCGCCCAATGCTTGTCCAACCGTCACTACGCTGTGTTACCACTCCATCCCTGCACTTCACATGCACTGTAGTTGGTGGTACGATGAGTGGTCCCATCGCCATGCCAAACCCAGGGGCCCACTGTGGCCCCATCGTTTCACCATGAAACCCTTGGCTGTACCTGCTACCCGGCGTGCCGCCCCGGGGGGTGCCTGTAGATGCCTGAAAATGCCTTTAGTGAAGGCACATGATGTGTGGGTGAATGTGGTACCACCCATCATCATCCTCTGTGTGGTTTTCTGGCTCTCCAGCATTGACTAGAGGTGACGATGCAACGGGGTCCGATGGAATTATCCAACCGGAACCCGCGTAACCGAATCCGAAAACCGCAGTACGGTGGCCTTTGACACCACAAAGGCGCACATAGCAAAAGACAAAAGGCAAAGAGGAAAAAAGGAAAAAAGGAAAAAAGGAAAAAAGGAAAAAGGCAAAAAGGCAAAAATGCAAAAAGGCAAAAAGAAAAAAGTGCTAAATAACAAGAC
The DNA here is from genome assembly GCA_003707835.3 of Suhomyces emberorum. NCBI lineage: Eukaryota > Fungi > Ascomycota > Pichiomycetes > Serinales > Debaryomycetaceae > Suhomyces > Suhomyces emberorum. Next base: position 167,779 of record PPLQ03000013.1, read on the forward strand.
AAAAACTGTGGCGCGAGCGGCCCTAACCGCTCTACTCCAATCGGCCCTTCGCAAAACGCCACACCTCGCTGTGGCCGATAAGGTGTCAAAGTCAACCGGATGGAGCATAACCACTCCCTGTAACACCACCATTTACTGGTTCCACCGCCATTTCTGGGGCCCTATTGTGACCATTGGACCCCCAAACTCTCCCCAGTGTTCTACACCGTCCCTATCCCCACTGGAGGTGTTGATGCATTGCCTCCATCGCTATGATCGCTATGATCGCAATGATATGCGATGGGTTCGGTGGTGGCCATGGCCAAAATAGGTAGCAATTTTGTAGTCCCGCAACCCACCAACGTCGCTAATCATCCAACGGTTCCATAAGGGCCACCCCTCCTACGAGGTAGGGCTATGCCCCCAGTGGGGGTCCGAGAAACGGACCCCGAAGTGACGGGATTTTCAGGGCCTTTGGCACCCCACTGGAGTTGAACCATTGCCTTTGCTTGTGCCATTGCCTTTGGTATTCCTCCAGCCCGTGTTGTGCCACAGGCTGGAGGTGCCACGGGCACTTTACAACCATGGATATCAAGGCAGCCCTCTCCCCTGTCCCAAATCGGTACGCAAACCGGCGCTTCTAGAATTTCCACGGTTAATAATCACCCTCGCGATTTCTCAGCAACTACCGATTCCCAGTGGGCGAAGGCCGAAAATTTCACTATAAATACCCTGGGTGCCCTCCAGTTCAAAACCCGTAGAATCCACAGTATCACAATGGTTGCCCAAGTTCAAAAGCCAGCTCCATCCTTTAAGAAGACCGCCGTCGTTGACGGTGTGTTCGAGGAAATCTCCTTGGAACAATACAAGGGCCAATGGGTCATCTTGGCCTTCATTCCTTTGGCTTTCACCTTTGTCTGCCCAACTGAAATCATTGCCTACTCTGAAGCCGTCAAGAAGTTCGCTGAGAAGGACGCCAAGGTTTTGTTCGCCTCCACCGACTCCGAATACTCCTTGTTGGCCTGGACTAACGTCGCCAGAAAGGACGGTGGTCTTGGTCCTGTCGACCTCCCATTGTTGGCCGACACCAACCACTCCTTGTCCAGAGACTACGGTGTCTTGTTGGAAGACGAAGGTATTGCCCTCAGAGGTATCTTCTTGATCGATCCTAAGGGTGTCTTGAGACAAATCACCATCAACGATTTGCCAGTCGGAAGATCCGTCGAAGAATCCTTGAGATTGTTGGAGGCTTTCCAATTCACCGAGAAGTACGGTGAAGTCTGTCCTGCCAACTGGCAACCAGGTGCCGAAACCATCAAGCCAAATGTCGCTGACTCCAAGGAGTACTTCGGTAAGGTTAACTAAATTATATATATAGAGCAATAAATCATCAGTGTAATTAGCTAAATTGTAGGAATTAACAGAATTGGCCCATCAATTGCAATAATTACGTTTGACTTAACCCAGAAAATAACTGTCTTCAATCTTCTAATGGCCGAAATCGGAGAAAACGTTCTAGGGGCCAATTCCACTAGATCAACTGTCCTGTGAAAATTGATCCGCAATTTTCATCTGAAAAGTGAAAAATACTCTAAAAGATCACTTCGATGACTAAGGTCACATTGTAGCACCCATTGGCCGGTTTAAAATTGATCCTGAATAACTTTAACGTTTTATTTCTTCTGCATTGCGTTTATGTTCACTATGATGGTAACATAGTCTAGTTTCCACCCTCTTCGATGGAACTAAATGCATCCTCCGACATGTTCAACTCAGCAATCACTATTTCCATGTCATACTCTGCATCTTTTCTCAAATATTTATTATTCACCATAAACTTTCAATCGTTATACAATGTCTTTTTACAGCACCATGCTTTCAATGTCTTTCCATTCTATGCATGGTTATGGGTGCAATGAAAATTTCGTGTTTCTGTTGCACTGGCCTTTTTGTGTGCGAATTTAGAAATAGCTATCTACTTTTCAAGCTTTAGATGTCAGAATCAGTGCATTTCTACAAGTGGATTGTTACCAATCAGGTCTTCTATAAGTCCAAGTACACATTTGCATTGGTGAACCTCAAACCTTTGGTTCCTGGCCATGTGCTCGTGGTGCCGTTAAGAACCAACGTGTTAAGGTTTACTGATTTGACACCAGAAGAATCAGTAGATTACATGAATACACTCCAATTGATACCGAAACTCATCACCAAGGTATACAAAGCTGACTCTCTCAACATTGCTATCCAAGATGGACCGGAAGCAGGCCAATCGGTTCCTCATTTACATACTCATATCATCCCCCGTTACAAAAGTGACAATTATGGCGATGGAATCTACACAAAATTAGAAAGTCTTGATAATGCTGCATTATATGAAGAGTTTGAAAAACGTAAGGCAGCGTTTCGTTCGGGATTAGAGCTCAAAAATGAGTTCAATGTTGCAGACGAAGATCGAAAGCCTAGATCCGAAGAAGTTATGAAGAAAGAAGCAGATTGGTTAAATCACCAATTGAAAAGTTTGGGATTGGAATAATTCAGAAATCAAAGTATATTATAGGACAAGCCATGTTTGGAAATAAATGCCCATGGGTTAATTACATCAAGCAATCATGAGCATATACATGAATGATTAATGAGTTAAGGACTGGTAAATTGCGTTATTACATCTTCTAGAATACTAAATGACACGTATTAACAATTTACATAAAGCAGCATATTGATCTAAGTTGACTTTTATTTATCCAAATAGAGAAATGATAAGTTCTAGCATGAATTGTGCTAGTAATTTTTAGAAAGTGTATAAATCAATGAACATAGTAAGTTCTAAGCGAGTAGAAAATGTCTAGTAGGCACATTTACTTATCACATATGTTTTGTCTTCTTCGTGCATTTTGTGATGGGGAAAGTAATGATAACATTAAGCTTCTAATCTTCATACTAAAAATTCAAGATGGAGACACCTGAGAGTCCAAAAATCTGAAAATTATTGAAAAATATCAAAACAAGTTGAAAATTATATTAATTTGGATTGGAATTATAACATAACCAAATCCCCTGTGACTGTTGAATACGTCGGTGATATACTTTAATCCATGATGTGGGACTTTTAATGGTTCGTTACTTCCATAACTTCCATCAAGAGTTATATCCAGTCCTCCCCCACGCGAATATCTGCAACTCTCAAATTCGCAAATAATCAACATAAACCCCATCATGGCAGACAACCTAGATGAGATTCAGTGGAAATCTCCCGAATTCATCCAAGAAAGAGGACTTCATACCGCAAATGTGCTTGAATACTTTGCTCTTTCACCTTTCTATGACAGAACATCTAATAACCAGGTGTTAATGATGCAGTTCCAATACCAACAGATTCAGATTCCCATGGGAATGTCTTTTCATCAGTACTTCCAAAGCAGACTTCTGGAGATGACTGGTGTGGAGTTCGTGATTGCATATAATAGGGAACCGGATTTCTGGATCATTCGAAAGCAAAGACGCTTGGATGCTCAGAACACAGTTTCTCTTCAAGATTACTATATCATCGGAGCAAATGTTTATCAAGCTCCCAAGGTTTACGACGTTTTAGCATCCAGACTACTCTCTAGTGTATTGCTGTTGAAGACTTCTATTGATACTTTAAACAACATGACAAAATATCAGATTCAAGATGGAGGCCATACATACAATAACTCCCAGCAAGTGACGGCTACTCCTTCCACATCTCAGACTAAACAGCAAATTAGCGCAACTCCTGGACTTCAAACACCTCAAACGGTCGGAGGAAGTGTTGGTGCTACCGTTGGTTCCACTTCGAACCAAATGACTACCAGTGAAAGCATCGAAATCACTAGCAGTGCCTTCAATAACTTGTTGAATAATGTAGTGCTGTCAGCCCCACGTAGTGGAATTGCTACTCCTAGTGAGGAGTCCCCCAGCATATACCTAGATGATATTCCTCTATATGGAAAGGGAAGCACTGTTGAAATGTTGGGGTTGAAGGTAAATTTAGAATAATGTTACTCAAGTAAATAGATTATAGACTATGGAAATGATTACGGAACCATTACTTAAAGCTCGTCATCAACGGAAGCGTCAGTTTGGACAACCTTTTCTTCAGATACGGTTGTGTCCTTTTCTTCAGAGGACCCAACTTCAAGTTCACCAGATTTAACAATCTTGATTTCCTTGACTGGACGGTTGGCACCAGCAGTCTTGACGTTTTCAATGTAGTCAACAACCTCGAAACCTTCAAGAACCTCACCGAAAACAACGTGAGCATTGTTTAACCAGGAGGTAACCACAGTTGTGATGAAAAATTGAGAGCCATTGGTGTTTCTTCCTGCGTTGGCCATGGAGAGTCTGTAAGGTCTATCGTGCTTCAAGGTGAAGTTTTCGTCATCAAACTTTCCACCATAGATGGACTTACCACCGTAACCTTGACCGGTTTCGTAGTCACCACCTTGAAGCATGAATTGAGGAATAACTCTGTGGAAAATAGATCCAGTGTATCCGAAATCAGGGTCAGTAGAGATAGCAAGTTGTCTAAAGTTTTCTACGGTCTTTGGAACAACAGTACCGAATAATCCAATAGTGATTCTTCCAATTGGCTTATCATCCTCAGTGATATCAAAGTAGACCTTGTTGGTAATTGGTGGGTTTTCTGGAACTTCAGCTGCCCTAACGTTCAAGGTGAAAATCAAGATGCTTCCAATGAAGGCAAGGATGTTAATATACTTCATGGTGGATATGGAGATATATGGTTGAGGTGGCCAATTTTGTTCAACCTTACAGGAAATTGTGCAGGATGTCGAGCACTATATACAGGATCGCAGATATGATAGGCTTAATGTATGGAAGGATCGAAACATCTAGGTCACACTTGAGGAGAAAATGTAGAAGTTTGAAAAAGCTTCACTTGTAAAAAGTTTAGTCACAGAGACCTTTAAAGTTTATAAGTTCATTTATTGCATTTGAATATTGATTATTTGCTTGGAATAATAGCCAATTTTGACATAGTTTGAAGCTACGCAAAACATGCTGATGGTGCTATCTGCTAATTGTAGGTAAAAAAAATTCTAATAATCAATCTTGTATTCTAAAAAAGAATCCATTGTAAATTGAAAGAGAATTTGCCGATTGCATACCTGTATTTGCCGAAAATATTCTTTATTGAATCTAGAGACGCTAAATTTTGGATGTTTCAAAATACAGATCTTTGTAGTGTATTTTGGAATTCTTGTGCCTTGAATATGGGGAATTTTCAAGATGAGCTATAATTTGTGATGGTTATGATTATCTGAAAATATTGCAGATCGAACTTGATATTTCTAGTCACTGTAATGATTATCTCTAGTGGTGACATTCCTAACGATCATAGAATAATGTGAATGTAGATTGCTTTGACAATTGCATTATGTTAATATCAAATTAGGAATATCACACAACTCTTGCGACATCTCTTTTCTTTTCTCTGGCCAAATATGCTTTCACTCTTATCTTCATAATTTCGTCTTCAATCAAATCCTTTGCCGTAAGCTTATTGGTACACCCATTGATAGGGCAATTATTGTTGCTGGCAAGATGTGCTAAAATGGTATCCTTTTCGAAAGTGTGTTGACATCTCTTAGCCATTAGAGGATTGTTAAAGTAATTCAAGGATATCGGATCTTTAAGCGATATTTTACCACCGGAAACATTCAATTCTTCGTCTTCTTCATCATCTGGTATAGGTTCTTCAGGGTTATCTATCACAAATGCAATATTTTTCAAGGTTCTGTAGTCCTTGAATGTGTGAAGGTATTCCTCCAATGCCAAATGTTCATCTTCAAGCTGTACTGTTAATTTGAACTGCTCCTCGATCTCCTCCCCGAAGTTAAGTGCATGTTCTCTGGAATGAAACAAGTCCAAGTTCTCTAGAGAGATTGTAGGATCCTCTCTTCCTACTATTTTAATCTTCTCTTTGGTGGCTTTTAAAGATTTGCTATATCTTTCGAGACGGTACTGACTTTGGAGAAGCCCCTCTATACTTCTGATATTGGTATCAATTACATTGCTGATATCATTTCCTTCCGTAAGCATTCGATCAATATATTTTCGAGTATCCACAACAATCATCTCAATTAACTCCAGGTTTTGCTTCGAGAGTGCAGGTTTGAAACTTGTTGACTTTTCGAACTCATGTCTTAGTGAAGAATCGAGGGGTAGATAATCTGGAAGCTTATTCTCCATGGTCTGCAATCGTTGCAAATGTTAGTGATGATGATCTGAAAACGCGTTAATATGCATTTGCATTTGTTCCCCAAAGATCACAGATGAGGTTTACATGTTAGGCCAGATTTGACCCACCACAAGGAAAACTGCAGGTGACCTTCTTGCCAGAATATTTCAGGTTTTACATGTTCGATGCTACATTGTTTCTACAATTATGTGAATGGTCATATCTCATTACTTCCCTATGTTTCAGACTCATCTTCTCCAGTAACCGAGTCATCAGGATTGTTGTCTCCATTAGGGGTTTGTGCCGAAGTATTAGTGGTGCTTGTGGTAGTACTGGAATTACTAGGTACACACCAATTTCTGTGACAATGCCAAGCTCTCATCTGACATTCTCTAGAGCAGTATTTAGTTCGTTTGCATCTCCGACACTTCAGGAATTCACGGGGAAAACGTTCCCATTTTCCGCATTCGAGGTTGCCACATTGTCTGACACTTCCTCTAAGCTCGTTACGACGACAGGAATTCCTCATGATTACTCCTGACCAGTAGTACATGTCCGTACCGGTCAAGAAGGTGAACTTTTCGACGATTGGAAATAAGTTGACCTTTTTATACTCAATCAACGAGTCATCTTGGTCTTCATTTTTTTCATCTATGTCAAATCCGGTATATTCGTCGTAATCCCATTTCTTAGTTAAGAATTCTTTCTTCTCTTTTCTTTTTAACATGATTGTTTGTGCTAATTTTCTGCTCTCAAGCTCGATATATTTGTTCATTTTCTCATTGATTTGGAAGAGCTTGATATCTCTTTCAAGGTCGTTAATGATAGATTCACAATTGACTATCGATTCATATAATTGGTCCACGTAATCAGAACCAGCAATTTTCATTGATGCATGGGAAACATCTTCTTGAAAAATATGGTGCGTGCAACTTTCTTCGTCGAACTCGTCCCTATTTTCGTGTAATATATTGTTGACTCCAATATGGGCGGAATTTAAAGGATCTTCATCTGCTTCATCTTCTTCATCTTCATCTTCGATCTCTGCATTTTCTGTCAAACAAGTTTCTTTGGCTTTGCTGTACAACTCAAACTTGTCCTCGTCCAATAAAAATCCATCCTCATGGATAGATGCCATATCATCCAACATTTGAGGTGAACTAGAGGCTGAAGGCTGAAACCTCTTCAAATAATTGGAGACCTCGTCATTAGTATCGCATTTATCTGCTTGACTTAATTTCATTTTTCTTGATTTTGGAGTAATCTTGGGTCTAGGCTTAGACTTGAAAGCCATACTCTTCTTTATACTGATCTTCATTTGTTTCTCTAGGTAGATTTTTAATTGCTTATCCCTTATACTCATGTCGATAACTAGATGAGTATTTTGAAGAACATCTTTCAAGTAAGAATACTTTGAAATATATGCCAATAATTGTAATGACCACACGATGTCATCATCTCGAGGAATGACCACACCTGTTTCTGTAAAGTTTCTCACGGCAATCTTTGAGTGAATCAAATTTTTATTGGATTCACAGTCTTGCAAGTAGAGGTTAGTTAAAAACTGAAGGTTGGCATCCATCTCATAATCTCCATCATTCAGAAAACGATCATCGAGGATTTCGAATTGCTTATCATCTTGTAATTTCTTGATAATGTGGATGATCATGTGTCTCCGCCTCACATCGTTCAGTACCGATGAGTTGCGGTTGTAGTTCATCATGGTGATATTTTGATGAATGAATTCATTATAGTTGGAGGTCTTATTATTGATTGGATGGACAGGTTCTTGAGAGGTTTCATTCAGACCGTTGAAGGTGTTGAATCGTATAAGCTTAAAGAGTTGATCCAAGGTCAAGTTTTCGTAGTCATCATTGGTGAGATTATTTGAATGGTTGTTATTGAAGTATGAAGGAAAATGCGAGGTGGAGGTGGGGAGGCTTTGTTCTTCAGATGAAGAATTTAAATGCAAGGAGGGATGTATAGATGGATCATTAATATTTATAGTTTGTTGGGTGGTGAATGGTTGCAGGATAGTTGGCTGCAGGGGGATTTGTTGTGTAGGAATAGATTGTTGTGGTGGAAGGTCAAATCTTTGAAGAGGATTTGGAGTTGTTTCCTGATTCATGGGGCCAGGGATTAGGTTGGCGGAGGGATCCTCGGTAGCGAGGGTAGCATTTGAAGGGAGCTGGGTTTCTTGCGATGGTTGGTGGATATGGAGGTGCTGGTGGGTGGAGTGGTCGTCTTGCATGTCTGGGGCATCTGTGCGAGGAGGAGGAGCTGGGGTGGGACCCAGCACCTGGATGGTGGTGGGGACGAACGGCAGCGGTTGAGTGGTTACGCCGAGCTGGGAGACTTGATTGTGCTGGAGCTGGTGGTAATGCTGCTGGTAATGGTTCGTTTGGCGGTTTTGGAGAATGCTAGGAAGTTGTTGCCTTGGGTTGGCGTGGATGAAGGTGCGTTCATGCAACGTGAGGTAGTTGTCCAACACAGTGGCGATGATGGGGAGAATGCCTGCCTTTACCACCTTTTGGCGGATCTTTTCTGTGCCTCTGGTGCCCACCAACACCAAGCACTGGAACGCCAACGTCCATTTCCATGCGGTGAGGAGCTTTTTCTCCGAGTTGAAGATGTTGTCCGAGACGTTGAACGTAGCGTTGTGGCACTCATGGAGGATTTCCACCAACCGTTCGATGCCTCCGTCGACGCTGAGGGTTTCTCTGACCTTGGCCAGCGACGAAACGAGGTATGTGAGGTAGTTCAACGAGTTGACCAACGGTTTGTCCGAGGTGACATCAAGAGCTCGCCGGTCGTACAAACTTGTGGTGATTGTTACGGCGGCCTTGTTAGCGGCCACCGCCTTGTAGTTGGAATCGCGCATGGGGGTCGAGGGTCAAAGGAATAGATGCGTGGTGACAGTCGAAGGGCGAAGTTTTCAGAAGAACATCCAGTTGATAGAAGTGACCAAGTCGGATTTATATGGGAGGAGATGGATTTAGGATGGGAGGTTATTGACTTTTCTCCCTGGAGTTGCCACTGCGCATCACGTGGATGTAACTAACAGTGGAGGATAGGTAGAGGCACAGAGGAAAAGAGGTGGAGGAAGTGGGGGCAGGAGAATGGGGCGAGAAAAGGCAGAGGAAAGGCAGAGGAAAGGGTGGAGGAAAGGGTGGAGGAAATGGTGGAGGAAAGGGTGGAGCAGAAGACGAAGTTACTAGGAAAGTGGTGGATATCACGGGATAAAGGTGGCAAGTGTAACGGCAAATGCTGGTGGCGATTTTGTAGTGGGTGGATTTTGCAGTGAGGCAACGGCAGCACAGAGGGTAAATTTACGCACACTTTCGAATCGCAGGGTGGACGCACCGGTAACGGTAAGGCACGGAAATTGGCGAGAATGCGAACATCCTCCCTGCGCAACACACTATTGGGTATCACTCAAGGGAAGGGAGAGAACGAGAACGAGAACGAAAAGAGGAAATGGAGGGAGAGGAAAGTGAAGGAGAAATGGAGGAATGGAGAGATGGAGAAATGGAGAGATGGAGAAATGGAGAGATGGAGAAATGGAGAGATGGAGAAATGTTGGACCTAGAGGTAATATAGAGAAACATAACAAATGCATAGAAAATGCTAATGCAAACAAAAAGCAATATCAGTACGCAGAAAATGCACAGAGATCACAAAAAGTACAGTCGCAAGAAACATCAGAAAATGGTGCTATCAATCGCACTGGATGCGTAATGGGTATTGAATGATGTGTAATGGGTAATGAATGATGTGTAATGGGAGAGATACACATAGGAAATTGTATGGGGGATAGTATATGGTGCTGGAGGTTGGTGTGACCTGTAGTTGATTAGCTACAGTTATTGTTGTCAGTTGGATAGGTTGTGGGGAAAGGATCGGTGGTTGCTACCAGTGGTAGGTAGCGAGAGGGTAAGGTTGGTGGGAGCCGTGGAGCCTGGTGGTGGTGGAGTGGTAGTACCGTGGTGGTGGTGGGGGAATCATGGGATTCGGAAGATCCGTAGGTCTACGGATTGAATGGATTGGGTGAATATCCGAACCCCGTACCTGCATGAAGTTTGATGGTTGATTAGCCTCAATTATAGTGCATTATCAGAGCTCAAATGCTATACCTCGCTCCAGGGGCACAACAGTGCAATTAACCATGGACCACTTGGTAGATAATAGAATGCCACCAGGGGTAGCACCAACATGTGCATGGAGCAGGTATGGTCGGGGATTCTGCTGCATACATCACTGTAGTTCGTGTTTTAGTGTCTTTAGTAGGCATTTAGTAGGTAATTTAGCGGACAATTTCAGCATTTGGGGTTCTAATTGCATCCCATCGCAGGAATAACCAGCAAACAAAACGGCCCAAATACAAAAGGTTTGCTGGAAAACCTTCGCTATTGACTGTCCCAAATATCCGTCAGTCATCAACTATACTAGCCTATTCGAAAGCCGACGCTGATGCTGACATTTACTTCCACCCTACTGGTTGTACCAAATTGCGCAGTATGGGATTTATGCACTGTTTGTGTCTCGGGTTTTGGGTTACAGGGCCGGAACCGGCATGTTCTTATCAGATGAAGAACTGGTACAAGAACGGCACTCCATCGAACACTGTAGCCTGCAAAGTTAAGTACTCATTGGATGATGTAGGCTGTATACTAGAATAGTTTTGCAGGGATTGCCATGAAATTTTTGGTCCTTCGGCTATTACTTCCACCTTCTCGCTTATTCTCGCTAGCATCAAATACGGTGATGGAAACAATCAGGAAAGGGTTCATGAGCTGTTCACCAGCTATTCAACAGATAGTTGAATAATTATGACCATTAACATTATTTCATTTTTGCGTTTCTGCTCGTACCCTTGATGAGCAAATGACATAAGATGGAAACAATCCAAAACTAACGACCTCTATCCCACCAAAACACAGAACTCTCTTGCCATCAGAATTATTTGGTGGTGAATAAATAGTGTTGAGCTGTGAAGCCATTGTCATTCTTATCCTCCGATCCTTAATAAAGTCTTTTTGCTTCAATACTGTCGCAATTTCACAAAGATTTCAGAGTGGGGCAAGTTTCATACGTTATGGAGATCCATACTCAATAACAGTCCTAACCTCTGATATGTTCCTGAGCAATGATGAATTTATGCTACAACGAAATGGATGTTCACTGTATCCCCGAAATAAGTTAAATAATACGGTAGTCTATATCTAATATTCTATAGTAAGATCAATCCAGCAAATTCTACCATCCTTGCATTCAAAAATCACTGGAATCTTTTCTCTATATTCCACACGAATTGCATACTTTGCTCCATGAATGTCAACATCAATACCGAATGAGGTCCAATACGGAAGAATTGGGCCCAGAAACCCTTGTATAAAGCTCTGAATCCTTCGTTTGCAACAGTTTTACGAAAACAGTCAACAGGGCCCGAGTATAAGTTACCTTTTTGGTTATATACTCTGGTCAAGATAACATCCCATGGATTCATGGCCACAGCCACTGCTGCACCAGCACTGGATGAAGAAATAAGATGTAGCACCACGGAATCACTGGGTAACCAGTTATTTTGTACAAAGAAATTCTTAGTCAAGTAGTATGTGGGTAATTGTACCGATGAGCCGGTACCTGTTCTCAATGCTGCAGCATCCACTCCTCTGTATAAACCCTTGATTCCCTCATTACGATAGACCGTAGAAATACCGTCCCACAATCCACGGTAGTATGTCTGTTGTCCCACGGCATCTTGTGCTGCTTTGGAAAATGATTGCATTCTGGTCTTGATCAAGAACAATGGATTGGCTACCACCGAACCAATTACTCCAGAAACTGTTCCTGCTAGCACATTAATGTGAAGCATCTGTGGTACTTTTTCTCCTTCTTTGAAACTATCTGGATGGAATAATTGTGTGAGATGGTAACGACTTCTTTCGTAGAACCCTACTCTGCATCCGTTCAATCCAATCTGATACAAGTATCCAGAAACAAGCCCCTGTTGAAGACCGCGAATACCCTCTCTTTGAAAGATGATCTTGAATGCTTGGAATGGGTTCTTATACAAGACAGGAACGTCTTTGGATGCTTTGAGTAATTCTCCTTGTAATTGCATACGAGTTTTGATGAGCTCAATCGGATTAGTGAATGTGACGGCACCACATGCTGCCATGGCACCGGCAACAATAGACCCCACGGTTGATACCAGTTCTGCTGCTGACTTGACGTGCTTAGCTTCTTGTTGTGACATCTCTGGGTTGGTTTTCAGATCAACTGGGAAATTTCTACTATTTAAGCCGGCACCGGCTTGGAAATAACCACCGTGCACGTGAGTCGAATTACGTCATGTCAAGATGGCGATGAAGGAGAGAGATAAGGTCAAATTGATCGAGGGATGGTTGGAGGGTAAGGGATGGAAGATACTGAAACGGTCAGAAACTAGTATCAAGTCAGTCCCGTTCAACTGAAGCAGCCTCAATTCTGCGTCATTACTTGATGGATATGGCCGGAACCGGAATGATTACGTAATATGGCATCATATACTTTAGAATATCGAAGGCCCATGAAAGCACGTTACTAGCCATTTTTTTTTGCCTGAATAGTACTACAGAATAAGACTGCATATCCACATACGTGTATGGATAGTTTTTGCAGAAACAGACGAATAAAAAAATACGTGGATGTATTTTTCATTAATTCATTTGAATAACTTATTCGCCTAATATCTGTCAAATTCCTTGAAATGTTAAATGATGGATGCAGGTAAATTTTGCAATGTGACATCAATTAGAAATATGACAATATCTCCGCATTGATTTTTGATTTTGAAATAACTTCAAAATATGTGGAAAACATGCAACCCTCTTAGGATTCTAGATGTGCTACAAAAGTTATTCGGAAACTATCTACCTTCTAAATTTTCACGCAATTAGGTAATTTCCCAAAATTTAAAGATGAAAAAATGCTGCAAATCATATATTTCAAATATAATCTTCTCTATTCTTAATAACAATTTCCATAATAGAAATGATCTGCCCAGTACTATTGGTTCACGCACGCCCTTATATCACATCATCAACATTTTCAAGTAACCAGATTTTGCCACCACGTGATCCTATCTATCAAAATCACTTATGTTGAATAGAAAGCTCTTATCTAGCAGCCATAAGGCTGTAGGATTGAGAAGAAGATTTCTTGCAACAACTGCAAAGTACGAAATAGGAGAAAAAATCAATGGGTTCACCATTCGCCAAGTCAAATCCATTCCAGAATTCTCTTTAACTGCTGTCAAATTGAGCCATGAAGCCACAGGATCAGAACATCTCCATTTGGATTCCAAAACAGATACAAACAACGTGTTTCTGATTGCATTCAAGACAAATCCTCCGGATGCCACCGGTGTTCCTCATATTTTAGAGCACACCACGTTGTGTGGTTCTTCAAAGTATCCAGTTAGAGATCCTTTTTTCAAGATGACAAACAGATCTTTAAGCAATTTCATGAATGCAATGACTGGACATGATTACACTTACTATCCATTTGCCACCACCAATGCAAAAGATTTTGAAAACTTGATGGATGTGTACTTATCATCTGTACTCCAGCCATTGTTAACGTACAATGATTTCACCCAGGAAGGATGGAGATTGGAAAATGAAAACTTGGAGGACCCCAACAGTGATATTACCTTTAAGGGTGTCGTTTACAACGAAATGAAGGGCCAAAACTCAAATTCGGCTTATTTTTTCTACATTCGCTTCTTAGAGTCGATCTATCCATCATTGAACAATTCTGGTGGTAACCCCGAAAGTATTGTGGACTTGAAATATGAAGACTTACGTTCTTTCCATGGAAGGAACTACCAACCTTCTAACTCCAAGACTTTCACCTACGGTTCCATACCTCTCCAGGAACATTTGCAAAGACTTGGCAAGTATTTTGAAGATTATAAACCAAAAGAAAACTTGATTGCAAACAACGATGTTAAGCTTCCACTTTTCAAAAACCAAGATTATGTTTCAGAAGTTACCGTTCCGGGTCCAGTAGACTCCATGTCACCAAAACCATTGTCTGGTCAATACAAGACATCCATTACTTGGAATTTGGGTAACCCGTTAGCAGAAGAGAATCACTACAATATGTTCAAGTGGAAGATTTTGAGTTCTTTGCTTTGTGATGGTCATTCATCTCCATTCTATCAAGAATTAATCGAGAAAGAATTGGGAGAGGATTTCTCTCCAAACTCCGGATTTGACACTACAACCGCTTTGGCATCCTTCACAATTGGTTTGAGCAACTGTAATTCTGAAGTAGTTTCTACACTTGAAGAAACAATCTATAAGATTTTCAAAGATAAGGTCATTCCTGAAATGACAAGAGCAAAGTCATCATTCTCGGATCGTGTTGATGCATTGCTTCATCAAATCGAATTGAATTTGAAAAGACACAAACCAGATTTTGGTTTAGGATTATTGAATTCTATCTTACCTAATTGGATTAATAATGTCGATCCTATCAAGTTACTTGAAGTCGAAACAGTTTTATCAAGATTCAAGAATGACTTTAAAGTTAATGGGATGTCTATTTTCACTCAATTATTGGATGATACCATTTTAAACGAGTCAGCTCAAAAATTTAAATTTACTATGCAACCTGATGAGAATTTCCTGACTCGCTTAGTCCAAGAAGAAAAAGAAAAGCTCAAGACAAAGGTAGACAATTTATCAGAGTCTGATCGTAAGAAAGTATATGAACAAGGTTTATTGTTAGCCAAGCAGCAACTGGAAGAACAAGATGAAAGCGTTTTACCAACTTTGACAATAGAAGATATTGAAAAGCAAGGTGAGTTCTATCCTGTGTCATTCGAGGAAATTAATGGAAAACAATTGCAGCAAAGAATTGTGGACACAAATGGGCTAATCTATGCATCTGCTCTCAAAGATGTGGCATATTTACCAACAACTTACTATAAGTATCTTTCGCTTTTCAGCTCTTGTTTAACTAATTTAGCTGGTACAAATAGAACCTCAATTACAGATTTAGAGACCAAGATTCAGAAACAAACTGGAGGCATCACATTCAATTTCAGAACATCTTCTAATCCTTATGATCTTAGCAAAACTGGATTGCAATTTACCATTTCTGGTATGTCACTCAAAGAAAATTCCGAACACATCTATGAATTATGGAATGAAATTTTGACAGAAACTAAATTTGATGCCTCAGATAGTACAGTAGTGGATAAGTTGTATCAACTCATTAAGAACATGGGGCAAAATCAATTAAATATGATTGCTGACAGAGGACATTCATACGCCAGCGGTGTAAGCAGTTCCAAATTGATTCCTTCCAAGTATATCGGGGATATCATTGGTGGAATGTCACAAGTCCAATTCATAAATGAAATGAACATAAACTTGGAAAAGAATGGTAAAGACTATTTGGTTGAGGAAATATTACCTGTACTTCAGAAAATACGTGAAGAACTCCTTAGTTCAGAAGAGGGTCTGTTTAGATACAGGTTGGTCGGTGATTCCAACGTGGTTAAGCAAAACAAAACCTTGTTAGAAAAGTTCGACAAATCTATCTCTGACTACAAGGGAAAGAGTACTGGTGAAAACTTAAATGAACTTGTGAATAAATTCAATAAGAACCAATTAGGAATCAGTCACAAGAACACTTTGATTAATTTACCATATCAAGTTGGATATGCATCTTTGGCGAGACTTGGATCTAACTATTGTAATAAAGATGGTGCCAGTTTGCAAGTATTGTCCCAATTGATGACATTCAAACATTTGCACTCTGTTATTAGAGAATCAAACGGTGCATATGGTGGAGGATTGACCTACGATGGATTAGGAGGTATACTAAACTTTTACTCATACAGAGATCCTAATCCTATCAAATCTATAACTTCCTTCAAGGACTCGTTCGTTTATGGAAGAAATGGTAAATGGGAGGCAGATGATTTGCAACAAGCTAAGCTCTCTATTTTCCAAAGTATTGATGCTCCAATGAATATCGCAAGTCAAGGCTCCAGTGAATTTTTTGATGGTATTACTGATGACATGAGACAAGAAAGACGTCAAAACTTCTTGAATGTAAACAATCAAGATTTGGTGGATGTGGTGGATAAATACTTATTGAATGATGGTAACAACCTGGTTACTGTTATTGGAGACAATAACTTATTGAAAGTGAACGAGGATTGGACTTTAAAGGAATTGACTGTGTGTAAATAGATGACCATAAAATATTAATAGAATATAGATTCATAGAAACATAATCTAATTTCTGTAGCTACATTTTATTACAATTGAGCGAAGTGAGGATGATGAAATATTGAAGTGCGTGAAAAATATACTGAACTAGGACTTGACATGATCAACTTTGTATTCACTGCATGAATCCAATAATTCTGGTTTAGCTGGATCGGATTTTCAGGACGTCGGTCGTGAACATCTCATGTATAATTGGAATATGGTATCACACTAATGATCTGACCAAACACTTCCACAATCCCACAAAACATAAAATCCCAGATATTAAAAGAATACTAAATTGATAGTATTTTGTGCATTTTTGTCTCCATTCCCTAACTGTTCAGATCGTATTCTCATCACTTGTCAATCCACTCAATCCAATTTTCACCCGATGACATTTCTGTTCTTTCTGTTCTGTTCTTGAGATTTCCATTAATATATACATGATCTAGATACGGTGCTTTCTGAGAAAGTCTTTTGGTGGCTGTTCTGGTATTCTTCTCTTCTTGTCTTCGGTGAACAAGCAGTGTCTCTTTGCCCTTGGGTCGTACAAGATTAAGTTCAACTTGGGCTGATGTCTAGGAATGTTGAACCATTTTTCATAGCCAGTCTTAGCTGCCGAAACAAGTTTGACCATAGTATGTGAGGATTTAGGCTTGGCCATGTTGAAAGGTAGTTGCCTGTAATGTAGACGTTGATAGAAGTTACAAAAGTAGATTATGAGTGAGAATTTTCCTGTAATTGTAGACTTCCTAATTAGGAAAGGTGTGTTCAAACTGGCGTGGTGAGAATTATGCCCAGAGACAACTTCGAGATTCCACATACAATAGGCCCTGAAAATACGCAAAAGCCTGCTTACGCAAGCAACGCGTAAAATTTTTGTGGAGAGGACACGCACTGGATCAACAACTGTGAAACTAGTGTCCAGTTTGCTTATACCACCGAACATGAAGCTCTTCTTATTCATAGCATTGTTTAGCGCTTTCGTTAGTGCTTTGCACTTGGAAGTTCCTGCTGTTGAAAAATACCCTCAACCAGTTTGTATTCGTGACTTTGTTCAAGCTGACAGTTCTGTCGTTGTTAATATCAAAACAGATGGAAGAATTGGTGACGGACAAAAATTGAACTTCTACGTTAAGGATTCTCTCGGAAACACCCACAGATCTAAGTCCAATATCGCAGGTAAACTTAACGCTCACTTCACCAGTCACCACAACGCTGCCTTCGACGTGTGTTTCACCAACGAATTGCAAGGTGGATACAGAGGTCCATTGGCAAGAAGAATAGAGTTGGAGATTGAAAGTGGAGCTGCTGCTCGTGACTGGAACTTGTTCCAAACCGCCGAAAAGTTGAAGCCAGCTGAAGTTGAATTGATCAGAATCGAGAATTTGATTGATGAAATTTACGGTGAATTGCAATACTTGAAGAGAAGAGAAGAAAGAATGAGAGACACCAACGAGTCCACCAATGACAGAGTCAAGTACTTCTCCGTGATCGTCATCCTTTCATTCGTTGCATTTGGCGCATGGCAAATTCAATACTTGAGACACTACTTCAAGGTCAAGCACATTATTTAGATTGGGTTCGAGATCAAATCTCTAATATACATGACCTATGCAAGTCGGTTGAGAAACAAATCTTCGTAGTTAGTCAACCTAATTTCTGGCTCTGAAATCCCCCTTACAGGATAAGGCTTTTCCGATGCAACGTATTTTTGATAAATGTTCTCCCGGATTTGGTCCCCAGAACAACACTTCTTTCGGATGGATTGTTTCTGTACTTCAGAAAGTTCATCCTCATTTAAGAATATTTCGACATTCTCGAGCGTTTGATCTAGCACCCATCCTATCAAAAAGTTAACCTTTCTCCAACACTGGGAAAATTCTTGCCAGTTTCTGTATGTTTCATCTTCTACTAGTGGAAGATAAGTATCCTCACGATTGATAGCCTCGATAACGCTGTTCAATTGTACAATTGGCCAAGGTAAAGGTTCCTTTTCCATTCTCTTTAAGGGTGTAGGCTCAATGTCACTATCATCTAAAATCTCGATAATCTCACTGTCTTCATCGCTATCTTCGACAACTTCATCTTTTAAAAGATCCAGTGGATCACATCGCGAGCGAATAATAAATTGATCGTACTCCACAACTTTGGTGATATTGAGTAATAAAGTTTGGGTCAAGTCCATCAACATCATCTTACTATATTTTTGAGGGATAGCAGAGATTTGAATGAATGCACAATTGTAAAACTCCTCCAAATACTTAACATCAATTGCTTCCAATTTTTGACTCAACTCGCTGATGAAATTTGAAGGCCCCAAATAACTCATATTCTGTGAAATTGAAGTAGTTCTCTGAAATCCTAACAGCGAACCATCAGAATAAAATAAAGATCGATAGTATATCAACATTGTGAATTTAAATCTTAGGAGCATAGAATTGACATTATCATCATAGATATCTGGTTCCCAAACGTGTGGCATGTTGAATTTGTTCTTTGAACTTCTATCACTTCGAATGATAATTTTTTCTCGATTATAGCAAGACGCTGGTATTTGGTTGCTGTGAATGCCTAGTCCATTGAAAAGGTACTCTACCAATCTGTCATACCAATCTGATTTAGTAGATCCAAGTTGTGTTAACAAGCAATAAATAAGAAAGGAAGAGTCTTCTAAATGATATAACAAAAGTGTTCTTGAATTCTTGGGACTTTTGAAAAATCTGATTAAGATATCATCACTATGATCATCAAGATTCATATGAATTTGAGGTTGAGTTTTGATAGTTTGAAAAAAATTGAATGCAATTAAATCGTAAAGAACCGATATTAAACTGTTGTAGGTTGAAAATATTACGTGATAAGAAGTGAATAATGAATTTAAATGATGCAAATGGTAATGTGAAGATTGATCTGCACAATAGAAGGTCCAATTTATAAGTAACCATAAATTGAAATCTGAATTATACTTGGGATTCAACTTTTTCCCAATGAGCTCATCGTCATAAACGGTTATATATTCCCATTTATGCAAAGGGGGATCAAGTCCTTTAGCATTGCCAAAAGCAAGCTTTTTGGATTTATTAATCACCTCCAGAGTAGTTTCAGTTTGTTTTTTCCAACCATCAAGTAGACCCAACGAAGAATTTAAACCTGACACATTTTCATCTTCATTAAATAAGAAGCTTTTCTTCGGAGAGATTTGAAACTTCATTAATTCTTCTTCCATGTTTGGTGCAGACTCAAGGATCGTGTCACCATGTTCTGAATCGCTGATAAAATCATGCTCTGTATCGATGTTCACATCCTCTTTCACAGGAGACCTTTGGAAGAAGGACGTGATCTTTTGCTGACGCGTAGGAGAACCTTGAGTTGGTTTTTTCTTAATGATTGGCATAAACGTAGAAGGGTTTCGTTTCACAACCCGGGATTGATAAATAAAATCTCCAAGAGTGACCAAGATCTTTTGGTATAAGATTTGAACCGAGGGGTCTTCTAATTGTTCAGATACTAAAATATCACGGTACTTTTCTAAGATTGACATACTTCGCTTGTGTAAGGGAGCTTTAAGAATGGATGAATCATAATCTTCATTCAAAGTTCTGACAAAGTCATTCGTAGGGGCAATTCCATCAATTTTGAACGCCTTCGTGCTCCAGTTAGTGGCAGGACTTCTTGCAGCCAAAGTCCATAAAATTCGAAGAACATCGTAGGAAGGGATGGCTAAGTTGGAATATGATTTGATATGATTGGACTGTAAAGATATGGCGGTAAAGCTCGCCTCGTAGTGAGAAAGAAGCTCATCGAATTGCTTGACATTGTTGAGATTGACTGGGCGATCAAGTTTGGCTAACTCAGGGATGATTTGGTACACAAATGACTCGTGGGCATCGAGGATGGCTGTCAAGTCGAAGAGCACCAGCATTTACGCTGCACAACTGAACTCCAAAATAATCGAGAAGAATTGCAACGGAATGGTCAAACAAAGGCGTCGATGTGGAAGATTTGAAGTTGCAGCTAAGCAAAGTAATCGTATTTGTTATCAAGCCAAATAATGTGGGGTCTTTAGGTCTCGGAGTTGAGGGTTGTTTTGGTGCAAGTAAGATGATGGGTGCCCAAGATGAGGTAATGAGATACACAAGCAATAGGCTGCGAATCAGGGAAATTAAGGAGACCAAGGTAATTTCCAGTTCGGGAGGGTCACTATAGAGTAATTTCGAAGTTCTGAAGGCCTAGAGATCACCACCAACTGATTATGATAATGAATGGTCCTGATGGTGCAAATTTTAGTGAGCATATTTTTCCCGCCCTACAACTCCCACTGGCTGTCGCGGTGTAATTGGGATCAACATCCTTTTCCTAGGCAGGCTCGCGGTAATTTTACTGTCCCCCACCAATGTCTATCACAGTAAGTTACAATATAAGTCTGGTAGATGTAATGGATTCGTATTTGCATTTGTATCAAATACATCTGCTATCTGTTAAATAAATTAGGCATGTGAGAATATAAACGCTTCGAAGTCTTCATAAGAGGCCACTACATTTGGTGACTGCTTACTCATCTTTTACATCCAGATTTTACATTTTGGCCTGTCACTAACTATAGCTATCCACCAAAACTGGTCGACTCAAACTCCAACTAGAACCTCAATCTGATGCCTACGGTCGCAATTTTCTAATTCATTGTGCCAAAGGATCTTATGATGGTGTCAGGATAATACGTTACATTCCAGGGTTTATTCTTCAAACTGGGGATCCCACCAATACTGGTAAAGTATCAGAAGCAGGTGAATCAAATGTTGGTAGTTTCCGGTCCTTGAATCCTCTTGTAAAACCAGTTCCACAAAGAGGTTCTGTATACGCCATCAACAATCTTGATCGGAGTGACGGTTTGGGGTCCCAATTTTTCATAGTACTTGGGACTGCCCATGCAGAAGTGATCAATAACGGTGCTTACACATATTTAGGAAAGATTATCGATGGTTTAGATGCAATTGAAAACATAGAGCATGATTCAAAGCTCGAGAGTGGAAAGAATGGTAAGATCAAAGGGTTTTGGAAATCTGAACTTTGGATCGACAATGCGGAGATCCATTACAACCCTTATGCTTTGAAAATATAGAATCAAGAAATAACTTTGAAATCATCTTGAATATTATCAATCCAATGAAGACTTTATCATTTTATATTGGGTGACCATCGTATTTGATCCATATTTCTCTCGAGAAGGATTAAATATTGATAACCTGATCAATAATGATGGGAAGATTATAACTTCTTGGAACCTCCCACGTTTTATTCCTCTTCTAAATGAATTTTGGATGAACCTATATCCAAGAGAAACTTTAGGAAGATATAAGTGGACTAATCAACGCCTCATACATGTTTTGAATCTAGTTCTGAAGTAGAAAGAAAGTTAGTCTAATTCTCCTAGCTCACCCAAAATCTCTCCAAAATCTTTAATTCTCAAATAGGACCCTTCTTTAGGCTTTTCAAAATCAAAATTAATAACATTTCCTTCAGAATCAGTAGAACAACAACTTAACATATCAATCAAGAGTGAGTCACTAAAGCTCATTCTACCTTCGTTTTCATCCAAGTTCAATGATGTCTTGACTTTTTTCAAGTCAGGAAGGCTCAATTTGAAGCCTTCTACCGAGGATGTACTTTTACCATCCGAAGCAACAGTTACAAATAGTTTCCAGCTCTCTACGATATGATCGTAATTGTTTCTAAACTTGATGAGTTTAGTAGCATTTCGGATCAATTTATCGATATCCACGATATCTATGCAATCTTCCTCTGAAGTGGTGATAGTATAAGCTTTGAGGAATCTGATCGTCGTCTGTTGCTTCACGTTTTGAATATCGTTCTGAAATTTAGTTTGACCAAGATCGTTCATAAAATCGTAGTAGTAGTCAATGCATTGGTAAAGATCTGATGTAAAGCAGTTAGGAATATCTAAGGATTGAAGAAATTGTGGTAATTGTTGAAGAATGAAATCGGGATTTGTTTCTGTAAAAGTTGAATATGCTTCCAAAATCTCATCTTCTACCTTTGGATCAGGCTCATTGAACTTCTTTGACTTCTTAAACTCAGCTCGGTTTGACCTAGCCATTCTACTAGCCTGTTTTTATAGTGTCAGATTGCTTAATGTAGACAAATCGAACAACCTCGTGTAAGATATTATATCTTTCTTGTCTCTGGGTGAACTATCTGTATAAAGCAACGAATGATTGAGGAGCTTAATGTATCCAAACTTTTGATCAAGTTCTTGCGAGATGATTCACACAATAATGCTCGCTAACATTTTACGGGTGTATCGAGATTAATAACTAGGTCACTGGCGCAAATAAAACAAAGAAAAGAATTGATTA
Organism: Suhomyces emberorum; assembly: GCA_003707835.3. NCBI lineage: Eukaryota > Fungi > Ascomycota > Pichiomycetes > Serinales > Debaryomycetaceae > Suhomyces > Suhomyces emberorum. The sequence continues at coordinate 190,629 of PPLQ03000013.1, forward strand.
AATTTTATTATATTTAATCACTATCTTTCTGATAACAATAGACTGAATTTTGGTGAAAAGGAAGCTCTCGCCTATATGACCCTATTTTCTTGACACTGCTTCGATGTACAATAATTGCAACGAAAAGTTGAAACAAACTTTTGGATTCTAACAACGAAAAATGTACATAAAAAGAAAAAAATAAGAAATTAAGGCTGCTATTTGAAGCATTCTACGATATTTAGAAGTTTGATATTTGTTTTTGGATCCATTTATCCCAAATTGGTACCAAAAATCGTAATTCCCCAGACTGGAAATTTCGCAGATAAAAGTCCGGTCTCGACTTCGAGAATCAAACTCAACCACCAACATTAGAAATTAACAGATCTCCGAGCTGTGGTGCATCCAAACAGCAACTATTAGAATCACATAGAATATTTTAAACCCTGCTACGACCAGATCAACACATTGATAGTGGAAGTATAGTGATCTTTCAATCAATAACTACCATTAACTATTTCCACTACGAACGCTAGTTCCAAAGTAATATTAAGGAAAACAAAGATGAGCAGTGAACCATCGATATCAACGACAATAGCAGAGGTGTCTAGAATTCCTTTCCGTATCTTGTTGAAGAACGAGAATGAACAACCATCGGGATCATTCAAACTCCGTGGGATTGGTCATTTGATCGCAAAGTCCATAAAAACAGCACAATCCCTTGGAAAGTCCAATGTTCATGTGTTCTCTTCTTCTGGTGGTAATGCTGGATTGGCAGCAGCCTTTGCAAGTAAGCACTTTGGTCTTAAATGTACCGTGGTTTTACCCATCACTTCAAAACAAATCGTGATTGACCTGCTTCAAGGATTGGGTGCCGAAGTTGTGGTTCATGGAGCTCATTGGGGAGAAGCAGATGGATTTCTTCGGACTAACTTGGTGAATTCTTTAGATGATAGCATTTATCCAGTGTATTGTCACCCTTTTGATGACCCCACGATATGGGACGGTCATTCTATCATAATGGAAGAGTTTCTTCAACAATTACCGCCGCTCATGGGTTTTCCTTCTCAATTAAAGGGAGTTGTCTGTAGTGTTGGAGGTGGTGGTCTTTATAATGGTATTATTGAGGGTTTGCGAAGAAATGGTCTTGAGGCACCTGTATTGGCTATTGAAACGAGTCAAACTGGCTGCTTTAGCTCTGCACTTAAGGCTGGAAAGGTCGTACACCTTGAGGGTATCCAAACATTGGCTACATCTTTAGCATCACCATACATTTCAGAAAAATCGTTGGAAAATTATCAAAATCATTCAACTATAGTTGAGGTGATAGATGACTTAGATGCTATCCGTGGAGTAATTGATCATTATGATAATACTGGAATTTTGGTCGAGCCAGCATGCGGTGCAACCCTTGCTTACCTCTATCACAAGAGATCTGAGCTTCAAAACATATTTGGACCGTTAGAAGAAGACGATATAATTCTCTTTATTGTTTGTGGAGGCTCAGGCATTAATAAGGATATCTTGGCCCAGTATCGACAATTAACTTCTGGTCAATAAATGATTTTAAAAAGGTTTCGGGGCATTGTTCATTCAATAGAATATTTGGCATCAGGGATGGCATTTGCATCTAATTTCTTGACTAAAAAGTAGTATAATCTTTTCTTCGGGCCATTTTTAATATAAACATCTTATTGAATAGGTGAGTGTCATTATCGTTGGTTTTGAAGCTTGTTGTTTCTTGATCAATCATAGTTTCTTGCCCGCAAGGCAATATTGACTATAAATTCAAGCTAGTAGAATCTAAGTTTTAAGCACAACACATACTAATCTTGTAACCGGTAGCCCTGATATACACAGATTCTTCAATCGCTATTTTTCCTAAAGATTTCTTAGTAACCACCTTTAAAACGAATAAATAAATTCATATTTCTGTCTCATACCCAGATCCAATTACTCATTTAAAATCATTTACTGTCTAACTATCAAGACTGGAACAGTAAAATCCCACTGTATGACTACCACATGAACCTTCCAATACTAGTTTAACTTTGTATTTTGACATGTGTCAATCGTGCATGGTGCCACCGGAACTCGCTATAAGGGGTTACTTTACGCAGCCATTTTCCCACCTAGTTTAGCCTGAATACACAAGCCTGTGAAACCATGTTTCAAAACGTAAATCAGTAACCAGCAAATCCACCAACTTATTTTATTATCATTTAAGCTTGGTTTCTCTGTTTATCCAAACTTCCATCTTTCATTCTTCTTCCATTACACCACCAAATCTCGGTAATTGTGATACTCGGCCTAATTGAAGTGCTAAAGTAGTGAGAATTACCGACCCCCGCAAATCGATACGGTGCCAAAAGCGGTAGTAATATCACATTCACTCGCACCAAAGGCGAAACCAGGAACTATATCAATTAGAACTGAACCCACGGATCTTACATACTTGTTAAACATGGCGAGGTCACCGAACCCGAACAGTTGGCTTCCTTTGTGGAGCAACTCCAGTAATGTTTCAACCGTCAGCATCAACTCCACGGGCTCCAAAGACCTCAAACCAGCACCCCAGAAATCTCCGTCTAGACCTCAATCTCCAGTCAAAGATAGCCAGCCAAACGAACAAACAACGGCCGATAAGAGCAAAGAGCCATCGAATGCAGCAGCTTTGAAACATAAGGGCTCTACTACATCGTTAACTTCGATGTCTACAGGAAACTGGCTCGGATGGAACTCAAAAAGAAAAGAACAGCTGGCCGAAGAACAGGATGCTGGAGCAGTTGAAAACGACGAAAACTTTGCTGAAGAAGCAGTTCAAGCAGTTCAAGCAGTTCAAGCAGTTCAAGACCCTCAAGATGAAGAGGATTACTTGCCTGATGACAATGGCGATGAAATCGACGAGCAATATTCCAAAACAAGAAAGCGGAGCGGGCCATCCTCATGGACATTTTGGAACAGCGATAATTCAGAAAGCAATCAGCCCAAAGATCAACTTCTGAACTTTGCAAACACTATTGTCAATTCCACTCCATCCATTTTAGCAAAGCTGGACTCTCAAAGTAGCAATCCGACGAAACACAGGAAATTGGATAAAGCAAATGACGAACAATCTCCACCTCCCGAATCTGGCGAAGACGATGCTGTTTTGTATAAACCACATGATAAGTCTGCACAATTCAAGCAAATCAACACTCATAAGAACGAAAATTTGAGGGAGAACGTTATCGTTCCTGATTGGAATTTGTGTTTACCTGCACAATCATCTACTTCCTTGAACTCTAGTATTGCGTCCTCAATCTTTGGTAGCTCATCTACTTCCAGTCATAACAATTCACTGGACTCCAAAATGGATTTGAAGAACTGGAGGACATTCTTGAGTCAATTAAGCTCGAAGTTGGGTTTTAGTAGTCAATCGTTGACTAGTGTGGTAGAATCATCCAATGATGAAGGTAGTGATTCGGCACATAAGATGGAAAAGGAATTCAATCTTCTATACGAAAAAACCTATCGATTGTATGGCAGGTCTCTCGAGAAGTTACCAACTCATAAAAGAGCTTGCCTACCAAACTACAATAAATTTTACACAAAGAAGAATGACGATGAAACTTATGTGTATGAACAACAGACTCAGTTAGAAGAAGATTTGAATGACCCAAATTCGATTTCAGTTTCGAATGATCCCATGGGAAATTTACTAATCAATCAAAACAATCGTGGTCTGAAATCTTACTATTCTAATGTCATTTCGAACAAAACAGGACCTTTAAAGAAGATTAAAAAAATCCTTATCATCGGTGTCCATGGTTTTTTTCCAACTAAAATGATTAGACCTATTATAGGATCTCCTAAAGGAACCTCACTTAAATTCGCCAATGAAGCAGAAAAAAGTATTATCCGTTACTGTCTTGAAAACAATATGATTAGTGAAGATGATGCTAATAGTGTGAGTATTCAAAAAATTGCTTTAGAAAAGGAAGGAAAGATCTTTGATAGGGTGGACTTTTTCACAAAAATTCTTCAAAAATGGCAGGACGAACTAAATGACAGTGACTTTATTTTCGTTGCTGCACATTCACAAGGTACAGTTGTATCTATTATTTTATTAGCAAAACTCATCAGCATGGGTGTTCTCCGAGATCCCATCAACAAGCGGATTGGAATTCTTGGGATGGCCGGTATTAATAACGGGCCATTTTATGGTATTGACAAATCATTTCTTATGAAAGCATATTCTGCCATAGAGCATGATTCTTTAACTGAATTATTTGAATTCACAAAGTTCGACAGTGAGCAATCCTTGGTATACAAGCAATCTATCCAAATTATTATTAATGCCAATGTGAAGGTTTGCTTTATTGGGTCCATTAATGATCAACTAGTCCCATTGTACCTGGCTTTGGCGTCACATATATTTCATCCCAACATTTATAGAGCTTGCTACATCGACCATTCGTCGCAAACTCCTTTATTCATTCAGAAATTGGTATCTTTATGTTGTCATTTACAAAATCTTGGCTACTTCGATAACAACGTTCTTAAAGAATTGAGCACATTTTTATCGGGCCTGATGACCGGAGGTGGACATTCCAAGATCTATAACGATGGTAAAGTATATGATTTGGGAATCAAGTTTGTGTTAGATACAGACGATATTGTGATTCCTGGAAAGCCACTGAATAAGAATGACGTGGGACCTGTGGATAGTAATCCACGTAATCCTTCAGTAGTTCGGGAGCAAACTATCTCTGCAAATAAGCTTGTGACCAGTGGAGTGGGTACTTATGGATCAACACAAGACCTCGGGCAATTAGAAATCTCGACGATTCCAGTGAGCAATCGGGTTTATATTAAAGAGTATAATGTGGGGAAGATTGGGACCAATCCTTTTATTTTACCCTGGTGTTTGAGGGGTTTATTGTTTAATATTGAGAAGAACTGGCCCAACAACAACAAGTTATTGATGGTGGACAGTGGTAAAGAATTGGGTCGAAACGGCTATGATGAGATTGATGAGCTTTATGATCTGTTTGATAACTGGAAACCGGACTCCAAAATTTTGAAGGACCTCAAATTCAGGTTGAATGGTATGAGAGCTAGTAAACTATAGCAACTAGATTAACCCCACCGTTCCCTCATGGTGGTGTCATTTTCTCCTTCAAAATTTGATTCCTCGACCTAATTTCATCTTTTGAACTTATGATTTGCATTCACTTCTTTACCATCTGATAAACTTGATCTACTTGATTCTTGACTTATTTATTGAATTTTTTCCATCGATATATTTTAATGAACTAAATCTACTTTGGTACTTCTTTTGTTATTATGCTGTAGCACGTGAGCAACTCTGCGATAGATGTACGCGATTTCAAAACAATATCATCATCCTCTACTACTCCTCATCCACTGCTTAGGCTCTGAATATCTTGTATTATAAGACTCTAAGTTTGTACTTTGGTCAAAATTTCCTCTAAAACCTAAAAAAGGAATGGTTTCCACCAACCATTTAAGCCTGAATGAGGAATTGTTCTCGCCATTGATACAACCAGAACTGACCCCAGATACCTCCGATCACTCAACCGACGAACATTTGGAGGGCATTCCAGAAGATTCCAAGAATATTGGCATAAACTACCGCAAGGAGGGCGATAGTTTAAGTGGGGATACTCAAAAGTTCTTTTCGATGCTTGATAATGACTGTAACACGTCTTCTGAGCTCATGAAATTGCATGGTTTAAATGTGGCCGACATCTTGAATGACTCGAGTTATTTTGGAACAAATCAACATATATATACAAGACCATCGTTACTCAAACTACAGGTGTGGTTCGAACTCCATCCCCAAGAGAACCTTCTGATCCAGTCCATTGAATCCACAAAGTTGAACTCTCACTACAAGAACATCATCATAACGTTGAAAGACTCACAGTGGACTAACGAGGAAATCGAAAAGCTTTTTGCATTGGTCTCAAATGATCTCACCCTCACCAGCATAGAGAATAACTTGAGCACAAAGCCAATAGACACAGTATTACACATTATCAAGTCGTTTGACTCGTTACCCTGGACCCCCAACGAAATTTCACTCTTGAAAACGCAATTAGAAAATGGTGCTCAACTAAAAGACATATTGCAACTCTTTCCATGTAGGGAAAAAAACACTATTCAGTTCATCAGAGATGAGTTCATCGCGGCCTCCTCAAGCCAAAATTATTATAATATCAAGAGTAAGACAAATCAGTCAAAACTATCGAAATTCTTGGATTTAGATCTATGTTTAGAGACTCTTGTTCAGGTATTCCCTAATTTCACTATAAGTGAATTGGTGGAAGAGTTCAGAAATTATCGAGATTTCGAAATAGCAGATCTCACATTAGCAGAAAAGACATACTTGAAGGAGATTTTATTAAATGGTAAACCCATTGATATGGCATACCTTAATTTTCCTTGTAGATCAAGGAAGTTTGTCGATGCCAAATATAAAGAGATGAAGTATCTCTCATCGAGGAAAACTAAATTCAAAAGTCATGAGGAGAGATTGATATATGAGGCAAAATGGGTGATGTTTACGAGCAATGAGGGCACTTCTAGAAGGTCCAGGAAACGAAGAATGGAAGATTTGGATGCATTAGAAAAGGACTTGGTTGCAGCCAAACAAAAACCAAAGGTTGAATTGACCCCGGAACAGATCGCTATAAAGGAGGCGAATAAAATAAAATGGAGTGAAAGGAGGATAAAAATGCAAGAAGAAAAAAGACTCAAGAAAGAGCAACAGAAAGCAAATGTTGTAAAACGAAAGTCGGATGGAACTAATAAGGTGAGTAAAACAAGAAAAAACAATCTTTTAAATGCGATTTTAGAAGGATCAAAACATTTCCAATCGGTAGTGGGTGATAAGAAAATTGTTGAGAATGGTCAAAAAAGGAAACGAATCCAGGCTGACTACTTTACTCCTGAGTTGAAAGAGATAAGAACAACTTCTCGTTTGAAAACTAGACCCAGACAAGCAACAAAGATTGCTATGAAAAAAGCTTTGAAACTGGAAGCTAAAATATCAAAGAAATCTGTCACTAAAAAAGTTAAAGATAAACCTATCAAGAAATTAGGTGTAAAAAGTGCTAAAAAGGAATCTACAAAATCTACTAGTCCTTCCGCATTGACTTCACATGCAACAGAAGAGAAGGAACTTGAAGAGGAAGAAGTGGACTATGTATCACCTTTTGATCCCACTGATATTAACGAAGACACACTTGTACCATTGAATGGTCGAACCTTCTTTGAACCTCAATTATTCCTCGGAAGTGTACCCCTCATCGAATATGTTGAGAACAATAATACTAATAATACTGAAATCATGATTTCCACAGATAGTAAAATTTTGGTCGATGATAGTTTTGCGGTTAAAATTGTAAATGAACATCTCAAAAACTACCGTTCTTTACCAATTTCGTTCCCCTCATTAGATGGTATTAATCAATCCGATAATTTTAGAACGAAAAACATAATTCGAGTTCGATTCTTGATACATCCTAAACACACAGAGCTGTTTCTTTTGGCTTCACCAAAAAGCAATGAGTTGGATCCCATTTATGAAATAGTGAAGCTATTCATGATTCATTATGCGTTATACTTTTCACATTCAGAAGTGTTAAAAAAACATATAACTCAAGATTATTGTGAGAGCCTAGAAAAGTCTGTTGAAGAGAACGATTTTGGCTGCTTTATGAATATCATCGATAGGTGGAATCTCCTAATGCTTGAATTAAGTCCAAATGATGATGAAACTTCATTAATCAATAAGAATGATGATATCAATCCAGAAGTCCGAGAATATTTGGGCTCGGAAGAGTTAAAATTACCAACTGTTGAAGATTTGAAATTACCATTATTTTTCCAAGAAATTATGTTGGAGTACCCCAGTCCAAGTTATGATGTCATTCGTAAAGGATATTGTGCGAAACTGGATGAGTTCCTATCCTCTGATGGTATACTGCTTCCTAAATCGGTTACAAATGAACAGAGTCCTCTAAAGCCAGAAAATTTCAATTCAATATTTTTCCAACGATTAAAAGAGATGAAGAATGTATCCCGTTTTGCTATCCAACAGATATTACTCAGAGTTTATTCTAGAGTTGTTTCTACTGATTCAAAGAAGCTTCGCTCGTATAAAGCATTTACTGCTGAGGTTTATGGTGAATTACTACCATCTTTTACCAGTGAAGTCTTGGAAAAGGTAAAACTTCGACCAGATCAAAAGTTCTATGATTTAGGATCAGGAGTCGGTAACACTACGTTCCAAGCTGCATTAGAATTTGGAGCAAGTGTAAGTGGTGGTTGTGAACTCATGGAACATGCTTCGAAACTAACAACAAACCAAGAAGGTTTGTTGCAAAAGCATTTGAAACTCTTAGGAATTAATCAGCTTAAGCTCGACTTTGCTTTGCTGCAAAGTTTTGTTTCTAATGAAAAGGTCAAGAAAAGTGTTTTGGACAGTGATGTTCTTATCATAAATAATTATCTCTTTGACGTCAATCTTAATGCAGAAGTCGGAAGATTGTTATATGGATTGAGAGCTGGAACTAAAATCATTAGTTTAAGAAACTTCATTAGACCAAGATATAAAGCTACTGGTGATACTATTTTTGATCGGCTAAAAGTAGAAGAACTTGAAATGAGTGATTTTCTTTCGGTGAGTTGGACTGCAAATAAAGTTCCTTATTTTATCTCTACTGTTCAAGAAGATATTTTGCCAGAATATTTGAATAAAGATGAAAGTTCTCAAAATGCATTTGCAATGAATTCGGTAATAATAGAAACTTCTTGCTCTGATCTGTCGGAAATTAAAGATAGCATGAAAATAGAACATGCTAAACTTGGCTTATCATAGATTTGAAAAGGATGATTCGAAAGGATCTACATTAAAGTTCATTATAAAAGTTCATGCTTCAGTTTTCCCTTGTATAATAATGTATATTACAGCCTATAATACACTAATTTGATTTATACTTTAATCTTCTTCTCTTGTGACCCATTTGCTTCCTCGGCGAGACGTTTCGAGTTTCCATTAGGTTCCACAGAGCCATGCCTAGAACTCGAGTTGGAAACAGAAATATGCTTTATTTTCTTCTTTGTGGTTGTGGGGCCTTCCATTTCTCTGGTTATCGCAAGTAAAAGAGTATTAACCCGTCGTCCAATTTCCTGTGGAGTTCTTGATAACATGTACCAATCAAATTTGAAAAGATCACTTTCAAAAATCTCCTCTTTTATCTTCTCTGATAAATTTTCACTAAACAATCCAAACTTATGTACACAACACAAAATGAATCTATCTTCTAACTTAGAGTAAACTCGCTTCGAGTTATTAGGTGGATATTGTATGCTTAAATTTTCAAGTGGATCGGCAGCAAGCTCCATTTTTAGAGCCAAAAATTTCTGTTGATTCATCAACTTTGCGTATTTCTTTTCACTTGATTCAATTTGAGTCAAATATTTATCATATCCATCTATAAGTTTGTACGATTCCCAGAACTTTTTGACATATCTCTCTGTTTCTTCTTTCGTTTTATTTCCAAGTGCTTCAGCAATTTTTTCATAATTGTCTCTTCCAAATTTTGCTGATGCATGGATAAAATTTGTAAAATCTCTTCTAGACCAACTGTAGAAGCTCTCAGATAAAAGTTTAACTTTGAGTTCATTTTCTTCATCGGTCAATGGCGTTGCATCGTCAACTTTCTTCTGTTCCTTTGCTCGTTTATCTTCCCTGCTGATCTCTTGCTTAAATTCATCAGCTAAGAATTCTTCGTCACTATCTCCAAAATCACCTGCTGAAAATTTGTAGCCTATTTCTTTCTTGTAAGCTAATTGTTCTCTTTCTAGAAGCTCGGGCAATCCCTCTGGGAAAAATTGATGATCTTGTACATTATAGGATTTTGGTGCACGAGGTAATCGGACTGTCGTCTTTGTGTTTGATGGAATTTTCAAAACATCCTTATAATAATTATCGATCGAATAAACATTTTCCTTTCTTTCCCTTTTTGATGGATTGATCCACGCAAATCCTAAAGGACCAGCTTTCTCTTTCTTTGCAAAATTTTGGCCATTCCATTCATAGGTAGAAGAGTCTGAAGTAAAATTCTGAAGATCATCAAGACCTAATTTATTGAATTTTGCATTCAAGTTTGCCGTCTTTTCTGAACCTCTCTTCAAGATCTCATCAATATCATCATCCAACAAGGTTGATTGTCCCTTCTTAGATTCAAAAACTTCTTTAGCACCATGTTGAATCATTCCTATCAAATCATCCTTTGAATTACCAACATTTGCATTGTTATTACTCAGTCGTCCTTGTTGAATAACAAGTTGATCTAACCTTAACTTTTGTGCAGCTCTTTCTAGCACTTTTTCTTCGATGGCATTTTCGGTCACAAAACGGTACACTTTTACTTGTTTTTTTTGACCAATTCTATGTGCTCTATCCATAGCCTGTAAATCGGCTTGTGGGTTCCAGTCAGAATCGAATAGAATTACAATGTCTGCTGAGGTCAAATTGATACCTAATCCACCAGCTCTTGTGGTTAATAGAAAAACAAACTTATCTGAGTCGGGGGCATTATACAGGTCAATGGCATCAATTCTATCTTCATGACTTGTCGATCCATCTATTCTGCAATATTCATACTCTCTGAAAAAACAATAATCTTCAAGGATATCCAACAATCTTGACATTTGAGAAAATATCAACACACGGGAACCCTCTTGCTTAAACTTTTTCAACATTTTATCAAGAATTATCATCTTCCCGGCATTATTAACCAAATGCTCGTCCGTAGTATAAGGTGGACCAGGTTCGGCACCGTCAAAAAGATAAGGATGATTGCAGCACTTTCTTAATTGCATGACAATATTAAGTAATCGGGTTTTACCCTCTCTTTTTCCAACTGCACCATTAACTGCATCGATATCTTTATCCAAAAGCTTTTTATACCATTCAACCTGCATAGCACTCATTCCTATGTAGACATTGGTCTCAATTTTTGGTAAAAGCGATGTCTCCACATCAGCTTTCACTCTACGCAAAAGGAAGGGACTCAAAAGCTGGTGCAATTGTTGAACAACTTTATCTTGATTCTTTTCTTTCTCTGTTTCATTTTCATCGTCACCACCCTGGTTATCAAACCATGCATCGAAAACTTCGGCGTCTCCAAAAACATCTGGTAATAAAAAGTTCAAAAGTGCCCACAACTCATGCAAATTGTTTTGCAAAGGTGTTCCTGTGATCAAAAGCCTGTTTTTCGAATAAAATAATCTGATGATTTGAGAAAGAGAGCTATCTTCATTCTTAATTCTATGAGCCTCGTCAACGACGATGTATTCCCATCTAAATTTCTTTAAAGTAGCTTTTTCTCGTATAACCATTTCGAAGGATGTAATCAACACGTCAAAATCAGCCTGCATGAGCTTGTTATTGATGATTTCGGTACGTTCTTCCTTATTACCCTGAAGCACCACAGCGTTAACTTCCGGAGTCCATTTCGCAAACTCTCTTCGCCAATTATCTAGGGTAGATTTTGGTACGATCACAATGAATGGACCATCAATGTGTTTAATGTAGCGTAGATAACCGAGAAACGATATGGTTTGCAAAGTCTTACCCAAACCCATTTCATCTGCTAGGATTCCACTGAGGCGGTTTTCATAAAGCGATATCAACCAGTTAAGGCCCTGTACTTGATATTCACGCAAAGTACCTTCGTTGATGTAAGAAGGTGATTCCGTCAACACCGTAGGCTGGTGGTCTTCATCATCCTGATGTTCTTCGTCTTCAAGCAATTCTGCATCCTCTTCCTTCTCTGTTTTCCTGCGTCTACCCTTGGGTTTCTTTGTTTGGGTAAATGCCATTTTAGAGTCTATTTCACGAATACGCCGTTTGAACTGGGGATCTTTGGAAGCATTAAGGTCGATAAAATAACGAAACAACGGGGTCAAATTCAAAAGATACTTGAAACGCTTGGTGGAGTCGTCCACATCGTTTTGCTTTGCTACTTTAGGATCCACATCCAAGATGAACCGCTGTTTTCGCTGTTCCAGCGTTTCTGGAACATGGACCTTTTTGGAGCTTTTCACACCGTTGCTTTCTTTAATGGACGCGTTAGATGTATCATGTTCGCTATCTTCTTGCTGTATGGCCTTTTTACGGCCTCTTCGGCGTCGGGTATCGGTCATCTGAGAATATTTACCCACAATGTTGTTGCGATTTATTGGGGGTGATTGTCATATTATATCAGTTTAGGCTCTACACTATATACAAACCTCCAACCGCGAAAAATTGTCCTACGCGGAGCCAGTTGAAATTGGCTATTACTTGGGCAATTACAAGGACCACAATAAATGGAAGAAATGGGGCATGTTTGTACTCGCTATAACACCAGATTATTGTCTAATATGCCCCAGTCAATTTGGGGGCGCTTGTGAGACTTGAGCCACGAATTGCATTCGATGAACACCTTCAGTTGAAAAAAACCCCGATGGGCAGAGAGGGGCGATGGATGCACGGTCTTAAGCACCAAAAAATGGGGATTGGAGTTTAAAGCAGACCCCATCCTGGCCACTCTAGATTGGGCAGGAGACCCCCAGGCCATAATGACAAATCCAGTCCCATTTCTGGTATGGTGGTCGATTGCCACGCGAATGACCTGTTCAGTGAACGTTTCCCAGCCCTTGTTGGCGTGGCTGTTGGCCTTGTGGGCTTCCACTGTCAACGCAGCATTCAACATCAATACCCCCCGTTCGGCCCACTTTGTCAAGTTACCGCCTCCTGGGCGGCCTTGCTTCCGCAAGGTGTTGAAGTCGGGAATTTCGAATTGTGGATAGTCGATCTTAATTGTTTTGTAGATATTCACCAACGATGGAGGAGGTTTGGTGGGCTCCAATACGGAAAACGCCAATCCGTGGGCTTGGTTGAAGTTGTGATACGGATCTTGACCCAAGATCAAGCACTTGATGTTGGGCAAGGGCGTATAATGAGACCAAGAGTAAATGTCCTCTTCCTTGGGGAAGATGGTCCTAGATGCCTGCGAACGTAAAAACCGTTTAAGCTCAAGAAAATATGACTTGGTGAGTTCCTTATGAAGTGGTTCAAGCCATGATACGTGCAAATGTTTGATTTCAAGATCAAGAAGGTCTCGCTGTTCTGGAGTGAGTGAATCTACCCAAGCAGATTTATCAAACAGGGTTGCAAAGTGCTTTAATTCGCTCTTTGCAGTGCCATTTTGGCTCACAGTAGTTTTTGTTTTCTGATTGGAAACTTTATCTTCATTTAAAATCAGCCCTTCAGAAGCCAAGGTATCTGTATTACTTGAGGTGGTCTTCTTGTTTTCAATTGGTGTATAAGCATGTTTAATTTGGTCAATTGAGTCTGATTTTTTTATTAGTTCGGTGGTTTTGGAATCACTGGCGTATTGTACCTTTTTGGAAGATACCTCCCTGCTAAAAAAATCCGTTATAAGTCTCTTTGGCTTGCTCTCTGATCCGTCGTTGGCTCTCTTCATTACGCGTCTTGAGTATTTATGACAGTGATTTTGTTTCTGCATGAAAAAGTGCGATTTAGTGGGGACACAGAAGGTACGATTCACATATCTGGATGCCTTCAACTTTTACAGATAAAAGCTCTAGTCCATCACTCATACAATCCTTGACGCAATTCGACTTATTTTCTCTACTTAAAGATATTTAGTCGATTTATAATGATATTGATACCCAGCAAATATTTGAAATTTGTTTCTTTAAAACATGATGAATTAATCAAGGAGTTTTTACTGTTGATCGTAGTGATAATATGGATGAAGCAATGACTCTTGAGGTTTTAAATGAGTGTTTTAAACCATGTTGTGCTTTGGGGTTTTTAATTTGTCTATAAATGTAACATTGAATGTAAAAGGGCATTCCAATGGCCATGAGCTGCATTTTTGACGCAGATATTAAGTTTAGATGAATTTGTGTTATTCAAATAATTTTAAAACAAGATCGGCAAATAGCTTGGATAATTATGCTCTTTTCTCAAGAACATACTCATCAAAACACTAAATAAAAGAAATAGAGTGGTGTTAGCGACGAAAATCAAGGATAGCTTGCTTGCTTCCGAAGATATCCTGCTCTTTTCAGATACTTTGTAATTCCCCAAGTAAATTAAGGTCACGACGTTCATCGCCAATACGAAGTAAATAAGAGAGACCATCACCACTTCAATTCCGAACTGATAGTAAATACCTCCACTTATGTATATCATGCCCTCATCGTTACGAGCAACAAATGGAACACCATTAGAAGCAGTGAATTGATATCCACTGATGAATGCCAAAGTCAATATTATGAAGAAGAACTTATATCCAGAGGTCTTGCTGAAGCCTTTAATGAACAGGGGGCCCTTTTTCTTGAGGAGGACAATAAATAAGAACACTGCGATGAAAACCTTTGCAAACTTAGATGCTGAATCTTCATCCCTGATGGTAATATTCTTTTGAAGCATATCAGTCAAAAATTTGGCCAACTCCATCACCTGCTCATTATGCGAAGTGATGGGGAGCTTGAACTCATAGTGGCTATCCAGAAGTAGAGAATCTTCATGATCTTCGGCATATATGTTTGGGGGGAAAAGCCAAATGTGTGGAATGGAGTCAATCTGGACTTTCTCGAAGATTTCAATATTGCTGCGATCAATTATATCGACAGAAGCGAAAGTAAGCAATCTGCCGGGGTAGTCAGCATTCCACGAAGTTGCAACTGTTGATATAATTGACGGTAAAGTAGTACACACAGTACATTCATGAGTAGGATCGGTGGAGGTCAACACTAATAATGTGTAGTAGTCCCTAGGGCCCGTGAAGAGTGATAAATTGGCCCCACTAACAGGAATGACAAAGTCAGGATATTTCGCAGACTCATCGAATACGTCCATGCACCTCACCGGGACCAAGCAGGCCACTAGTGCTAACAACTGAAGTATGAATGGTAGCATGGTTATTTAGTAGCTGTGTTGACGATAAAATGCGATACTGAAAAACTGGGGACTACGAGGCGAAAGTGTGAGGGTGTGGATTGAATGAAGGAAAATTTGTGTAAACAATACATCCTATTTAAAGAGCAAGTGTAGATCCTCAGGACTTTCTATCATAGTTTGACCAGATAAAGATTTTATGTCGGCTATAGTTGTGTATAATACCCGGGCCATTAGCACTTGATATTCAATTTTATACTAGAGATGCATGTAATAGTTTGAATTTACTATGAACGAAAAGATTGAGGTATCCATTACCTTTTTGCGTATTAGTGCTTTTTAAAAACGGAAATATGTAAAATCTCCAAGCTTAATTATTGGAAAAAGGTAGATCTACCTATATTAGTTCAATGGAATACTTTTTGTTTGATTTCTTTGTTTTAGTAGATAATTTTTGGAAACAATATATGTTTCAGATCGTATGGATGTAATCCTTGTACCTGATGAGTACATATGTTTCAATGTAGTGGTGTGTACCTCATCATCATAAGCTTGACCTTAGTGACCACAGTATCCTTTATACGTTGAAACCTATTTTCTTGCCATATCATAAATTAATTTATTGGTCTATTCCGATATCTATATGCTATTCTTCTCTAACGAAGTCCTCCTTTTCATCCTTATTAATAATGAAAAATCCTAATGTCACGATTGAAGCACCAAATAAGTACCAAACGTTGACATTAAATCCCTTAAAAACCCAATCACCGACCATGGCCAACGGAATGGTCATTGATAAACCAACCGTTACGGTAAGGGGACTGGTCAATAGCACAGCCTTACACCAACAGAAGTCGCTGATGAAAGTGATGAATGCATTTATAAGCAAGAGTGTTATCACTGGTTTAGTCTGTGGTAGTTCGAACTTCTCGAGACCAGTTACGTGGAGCAAAATCAAAACCGGCCACAAGAAGACAAGACAGAAAATACCCACAAATCCAAAGAACAAATGGGTGTTAAGTACTCTTTCTTTTTGAGAATGCTTGATGGTTATTTTGAACTTTAAAAGAATGGTATAAATCCCATAAACCAATGCTCCCAAGAGGGCTAAAGCATTTCCCCAGAGAACAAGAAGTCCAGAGGTATCTGGTCCAGGAACCTTTGTGTCGATTTCGGTGACAATCAAAACACCAGCAAAACTCAATAATATGCCCATGATCTTATTCTGGTTGATTCTCTCTACCAGATACAAAAATCCAATGATCAATGTGAAAAACGATGAGGTGGATGAAAGAATGGTCTGCAGCGCCACCGATGTATATGAGAGAGATGCGTTGGTGACGAGGTTGGCCAGGAACCACAACACAATAAACTGTAAGGATAACAATACTGTCTCGTACAAGTTGATCTTGTCATCCACAACGGGCTCGCTGGCGATACTAGTCCCATCAATACCAGCCAAGTTTGAGCTAGACCCGTAATTATCTATAAGTCCCTCCTGGTCTTCGGTACGAGAAGGCTGATGGTAATCGGTCCTCAAGTTCTCTATGAATTGTGACACGGTAAGCTTCTCATACTTGAGGTATGGAATGAGGTAGAATGAAAAGCAACCTGTGTTTATATATGTGATGAAAAACGGCTTTCGGTAGCTGTCGTCTTCTACCAAAGCATTGACTAAGAATGAGGACATCACCCAAAAGATTACCACCGACGAAAGGTTGATGAGCCCCAAAACCCATTTCTGTGATGACGAGAGGTTATTCTCCGGTAGGAAGAACGCTAGCACATACTTCTTTAGCGTATTCTTCATGTTCATTACCGCTGACATCGTAAGGAAAGTAAGTGCTTATCAAATTGGCGATGTTTGAGAATGGCACGCATTGCGGTACGACAGACTTGATGCCACCAAAAAGGTACGGCCCTACCCTGGAATCACACATGGGATAACAGCCCATTGACTATATCAATGATGCTGGTTCGATGTGAAAAGAAATCTGGTTCGAATAAATTCGATGAAGGAATGTTTCTTCGTTCCCTTTCTCCAACTTCTGCAAGAAGCATACACTAACTTCAGAATCCCAAAACCTAAGGCCCCCGCCAAAAAGGCCACTAAAGCGACACCTAAAGGTAAGGTGGATCCTGCTAACTTCAGATATGTACGTAATGATACCAGCAAATACAAATTCGGAGCACATGTGGGCATGGCTGGAGGAATTTCCAATAGTGTGCTCAATGCAATGGACATAGGAGCCAATAGCTTTGCTTTGTTCCTCAAGTCGCCTCGTAAATGGGTTTCTCCACCATTAAAAACCGAAGAAGTGGACAAGTTCAAGGAACTTTGCAAAAAGTATGGGTACGACCCTCTTAAGGATGTTCTCCCTCATGGTTCTTACCTCATCAACATGGGGAACCCAGACCCTGAAAAGGAAGAAAAAGCATACGAACTGTTTGTAGATGACTTGAAAAGATGTGAACAGTTGGGAATTGGGCTTTACAACTTTCATCCAGGGTCAAGTTTGGGATCTGACCATGGTGAATCTTTGGCCAGGTTGGCGAAGAATATAAACAACGCCATTAAGGAAACCTCCTTCGTGAAAATCGTCATAGAAAATATGGCAGGAAAGGGCAACTTGATTGGAAACGATCTCCAAGACATCAAGGATGTTATTGATTTAGTGGAAGACAAGTCAAGAGTCGGTGTTTGCATCGACACTTGTCATACTTTCGCCGCAGGCTATGACATAAGCGATAGCACCACCTTCGAGGCTTTTTGGGCAAAATTTGATGAGATCATCGGATGGGAATTCTTGAGTGCTATTCATCTTAACGATTCCAAAGCACCATTGTCTGCGAATCTTGATTTGCATCAAAAATTAGGACATGGTTTCTTGGGCCTTGAGGTATTCCGCCTTATAGCCAACTTTCCAAAACTTCAAAACGTACCAATTGTGTTGGAGACCCCTGTGGAGGACGATGATAGTATTTACGGTGAAGAAATCAAGCTATTGGAGTGGCTTGAAGGCAAAACTGAACTGGATGCCGAATTTTTGGAAAAGAAAGAATTTTTATCACAAATGGGTGCCAAAGAGCGTGCAGAGCATCTTAAAAAGTTCGAAACTAAGAAGGAAAAGACTTCAAAGCGTAAGGCTGGGGGTGATATTGCCTCGATGGTGAAAAAACTGAAAAAGGAATCTTTGAAGGAGGAAGAAAACCCACAATACATTCCTGACACTCCACAAGCTACTGAGGTCAAAGAGGAATCGTAAATTAGACGATAAAGTGTCCAACTGCACGGTAGTGATAATTCATAAGCTGAGACACTAAGCCAAACTATATGACCTGTATATCTTTTAAATTTCAAAAATATCATGTACTGCTAAATAACGTACATTTCATCTCAGCTGAACGCCTTCAAAATGTGATCTTATTGACTTGGTTGTTTTGACAATAAATGCCACTGGTGAATCTTTATGTAGTAATTTGACAGAATCAAATACTCTGTACACATGAATTTTGTAACTTTTCACAAAAAATCGCAATATGAGTCCCTCTTCCAAGTACAATTCCACTGTACCACAAAATCAAAAAAGTGAAAACTAACTGATAACAATAAGAAAGCTTCGTTTGAAGTCTTAATTGCCAACTTTCGTAAAATTACTACCTATACACTGGAATTATGTTAAAGTTTCCCAATATAAACTAATTACACACGTGACCAAAAAATCCATCCATACACGTGATCACATCAATATTGAAAAGTAAAAATCAACATCACTTTTCATCACACTGATGTTTGGAAGTTCTAATTCTGGCTTCGGGGGTTTTGGCAGTTCCACTGCCAACACCTCGTCTCCATTCGGTGCTTCTGCTTCAACTCAAAACAATAATAATGCCCTGCCTTTTGGTGCCAGCAACACTGGAGGTGGCCTTTTTGGAGGTGCTACCAATAATGCCAACAACAATACCGGAGCCAATGCATTTGGATCTGGTGGTTCAACGTTTGGTGCCAACAATAGTGGATCACTCTTTGGAGCAAGCAACAACACCAACAACTCTGGCGGTCTTTTTGGAGGTGCCAATAACAATACTACCAATTCTCCCTTTGGTGCCAGTAATACAGCATCAAGCTTCGGAGCCAACACGGGCTCAAGCTTTGGATCCAGCAACGCCAACGCAGGAGGACTTTTCGGCTCCGCCAACAAGTCTGCCTTTGGAACTGGCGCCACTGGTGGAGGTTTTGGTGCACCAGCCAATAGCTCACCTTTCGGCGCTTCCGCTGGAGGTGGTTTTGGTGGAGCTGTTGACAGTAACGTCAACAATGGAACTGCTGCCAAGCCATTCACCCCATTTAGTGAAAAGGATACCAATGGTTCGGTCACGGTTTTTCAAAACATCTCGTCCATGCCAGAGTACAAGAATTTTTCTTTTGAAGAGTTGAGATTGAAAGATTATGAACAAAATAGAAGATACGGAACCGGTGCTGCTCAACCTGGCTTCGGTGGTGCTAACACTGGTTTTGGATTCGGCGCTCAAGCCAATAATGCCAACACTGCTTCCACTTTCGGTTCCACAAACAATCAACCTTTTGGAGCATCTGGATTTGGAGGTGCAAACAACGCCCCTGCATCAAATGCATTTGGTGCCCAGAACACCAACGCTTCTCCCTTTGGTGCTAGCAATACCAATGCCTTTGGACAGGCCAACAACTCTTCCCCTTTTGGTGCCAGTACCACAAATGCATTCGGTCAGGCCAATACCAGCAACACCAATCCAGGTTCCTCATTTGGTAACTCAAATCCATTTGGTGCCAATAAGCCCTCAGGCTTCGGCTCGAATACTGGGTCAGGTTTCGGTGCAAACAATGCTGGAGGAGGTCTTTTTGGAGGTGCCAACAACCAAAACAATTCTTCGCCATTTGGTGCAAGTAATACTCAAAATGCATTTGGTCAGAATAACAACGCATCACCTTTCGGAGGTAATAATAACAACAACACTAATGCATTTGGCCAGTCAAATAGCTCGCCTTTTGGTAATAATAATCAATCCGGTGGATTATTTGGTTCTGCTAATAATAACAACAGCACTAATAATGCGTTTGGATCAAACAACAACACTAGCAGTACGTTCGGAAACTCTAACTCAGGAGGAGGATTGTTTGGTGGAGCTCAAAATAATCAAACGGGATTCGGAGCAAATAAACCTGCTACGGGTGGATTGTTTGGACAAAGTAATACCGGAAACACTTCAGGTGGATTATTTGGTCAAAACAATAACACTTCGAATACGTCAGGTGGATTATTTGGCAATAATGCTAATAACAACGTGAACAACAACAATACTTCAGGTGGATTATTTGGAGCCAAGCCAGCAGGTGCCACTGGTGGATTGTTTGGGGGAAATGCATCTACTACCAATAATAATACTGGAGGACTCTTTGGAGGAAATCAGAATACTTCAAACACTTCAGGTGGTCTTTTTGGTGCAAAACCAGCAGGAACCACAGGTGGTTTGTTTGGATCGAATAATACTGCTGGCGGATTTGGAGCAGCCAACAACACCAATGCCCCAAACACCCAGACCGGCGGATTATTTGGAAACAAGCCAGCAACAACAGGCCAAACCGGTGGATTATTTGGTTCTAACAACAACACTTCTACACAAACCAGCGGCGGTCTCTTTGGTAATAATAATACAGGTACCCAAGGTGGTGGTTTATTCGGTGGAAATAGTAATACCAGCACTTTAGGTGGAGCTAGCTCAACTGGCGGTGGTTTATTCGGAAACAAACCTGCCGTTGGTGGTGCAACTAGTGGTGGTCTTTTTGGCAACAATAATGCAAGCAATCTCAACCATAATAATCAATCCAATTTGCTTGGAGGATCAGCATTGCAAAATAACCAACCACAGCAGTCATTGGCAAATATCAATTCTCAAAATCCTTACGGAAACAACCCACTTTTCCAAAGTCTTTCCGTTCCTCAAGCTGCGAACATTGCTTCTCCAAGTGCAATTCAAACCAATGGATCACTGAAGAAGAAGGTGTCCTTGGTGGGACCAGTTCAAATCCGTCCTTTATTCCGTCCAACTTCGATGCCAAAGAAGAAGAGTGAAAACAACAATTCATCCGAATTGATACTTCCAGCCAACAAATTATTTTCAGCTCAAACAGATGCAGCTATCACATCGTCGGAAATTTTCGCACCTAAGGTGAACTTTAAGAAGTTGGTGGTGGATGTTTCCAAAGAAAACGATACCAAGTTGCTTACTGATGGAGCTACCGACACAAGAAAAGCCAAAAGAGTATCATTCTCTGTTTCCGTTACTAGCGAGCCGAAGGTTGATGTCGAAAAAATAGTCGAGAATACTAAGGAGGAGAAGACTACGGTGACCTCTAGCACCGATGATGCTCAATTTATAGAATCAAAGGTGGAGATTGATGATAATGGGTACTGGATTTCGCCATCATTGTCGGAGTTGAAGAAAAAATCACTCTCGGAACTTCACTCAGTCAAGAACTTTACTGTAGGTCGCAAATATTATGGTGCGATCGAGTTTTTGGAACCAGTGGATTTGTCCAGCTTTGTCAACTTGGACGATATCGCAGGTAACTTGATTGTTTTCGGCACTCGTTCTTGTGTGGTTTATCCCGATGGTAATGCCCCTAAGTTGGGAGAAGGACTCAACTTGCCTGCCCAGATTACTTTGGAAAACTGTTATCCTATCAGAAAATCTGACAAGTTGCCAGTAGTGGACCCTAAGAGTGATCTTGTTGCCACTCACATCAAGCGTCTCAAGTCGTTGCCAGACATGCAATTCAAGAGCTACGAACCAGAAAGCGGTAAATGGACCTTCTCTGTGGATTCTACCGTTAGCGAGGACTAATTCGCAACTACTGAAGTAGCTGTGAAATAAAATAATTTTTGAGTTTTTGCCCTGTAGCTCATGACGCATGCTCCATACTCTGCTACTTTCCAGAAACGCCAGAATGTCAAATTCCTGTCATGTTAGTGTTGGATTCGCTGGAACCCAACAGGCCGGTCCCCCGCATCGCCCCCACAACCCCATCCACCGTATGTGGGGGGCAGGTTGTGTCTGGTGAGCTTGGTCCAGGAACTACCCGGGCTCCCAACACGCCATGCCACAAGATAAGCCTTACCTCCCTATGTATCAATTATTACACACTACTTGTATACCCCTGTACTTCTAGCCAGTATCGGAGTTATTGTACCCTGTTCTGTTGCATCGACCAAAACTTCCGCATAAACACGAGAAGTAACGCAAAAAGACCTACAGAATCACACATCAACAAATCGCCCTATTCTGGTCAGCGGATTGTGGAAGAATTTAAATTTCAAAACATTACATTCTATCCACCAGTTCTTTCCAATCAGCCATGACAAAGGCATTTATCACCCTCTTGACTCATGAAGCATACGTCGCAGGGGCATTGACGTTGGGGGCTTCCTTGAAGCACTTGAATACCGCCTATCGTTTGGCACTCTTGGTAGCTCAGGATAGTCTCTCCGAGGAAGCCAACGAGCTTTTGGCCCAAGTATGGGATGATATCATCCCTGTGGATGACAAGCAGCTTCTTGCACCATTGGATGCAGTGGTAACCAAGTTGGGTCGCCTGGAGTTGGCAGTCACCTACACAAAGCTCCTTCTTTGGGACCTCGATCAGTATGAGCAGTTGATCTACCTCGATAGCGATACACTTCCATTGGTCAACATCGACGAGCTCTTTGAGAAGTATGCTGATGTTCCTGCTACACTGGTAGTAGCCAGTCCTGACGCCGGATGGCCCGACATCTTCAACTCCGGTGTTTTGGTGCTCAAACCAAACAAAACAGTTTTCGACGAATTGTTGCAGTATGTGGAGCAAGAGTCCAGTTTTGATGGTGCTGACCAAGGCTTGTTGAATGAATACTTCAATGTTGCAACCAATGGTCTTGGATGGGTCAGATTGCCATTTGTATACAACGTCACGCCAAACATTGGTCAGCACTACCAATATCTTCCAGCATTCACCAGATTTTTTGATGACATCAAAGTATTGCACTTCTTTGGTAAATCCAAGCCTTGGCACCTGAGGGGTATCTTGGATGCAGACACCGCCAACTTCCACCACTTGTGGTGGGTCCGTTTCAACAAGCTTTACTCCGAACCCGAGGTTAGAGCAAAAGCATTGCAAGTCCCTCGTGGTGAAGGGTTCCGGTTGAAATTTGAGAAATACTCCAATGTTTGGGATAGTGATTCTGCAGATTTGAGTGCCGTTGGCGATTCAGCCGAGGGTGAGGGTAGCCCCTCTATCTTCCCATGGGAGGGTAGAGAACAAAGGGAACCAACCAGAGTATTTGAGGTTTCTAAAGAAGAGCAACCTGTTCGTCGTGGAAACACATCCAAGGTTGACTCTACCCTCACCAAAAACATAGAAACATTGTCCAGGGTTCGTGTTAGCTCTTCAAGGGGATCCAAGGCGCTCCTGAAGAATTTTGACACTGAGGAGAATTTCGATCCTCAGCAGTCGCTCGATGAAGTGTCCAAGATTCCTCTTCGTTTCTTGTCCAAGGAAGCCAGTGAGAAATCCTCCTGATTTTGCCATTTTTGTTTAGTGTTAGAATGTTAGATTTCCTTGTTTTAGATTGAACTACATTTACTTCGGTTTTGATAGACATAACTTACCTACGTGTCCTATAATTGTGAATATACGTTTTTGTATCAGGCTTTCGATAATAAATCGAGTCAGAGAGTTTTTAGGAATCTTCCATGAACTTCTTGAGATAGCATCAGTTTGGTACGAGCCAAGCCAAGCATTGCAGTTTGTAGCCAACAAAATTATACATAAAATAATACACTTCGTACCTAATATAATACCAAGGGTCCTAACGAAACAATAGGTTGTATATGTTTTTAGGAATGTGTCAAAATATTATGCAAAAAATTCTGCCGATCCCAGGAATCGAACCTGGGTTTGTTCGGCCACAACGAACTGTACTAACCACTATACTAGATCGGCATCTTATATAAGCCAAAAGCGCATTGTTTTATATACAGCGTGAAAAGAATCAACTGTGAAAACTCAAGTTCGGAAAGAACCGGCATTGGTACTTATTGGACTCTCTAAATACCAGAATCACGCCTAGAACTCCAAACCAAAACTAAACATCCATAACATCCCGCAATTTACCTTCTTCCTTAACCCTTGGTCACTGAAAATGGAAAGTTGCATCACGTGACCATATTATTTTAATACTGTTTAAACCATCCTGGCTCCAACAACAGTCCCAGTGGCCGAGTGGTTAAGGCGACGCCCTGCTATTGGCGGTTAGGCGTTGGGTTTTACCTGCGCAGGTTCGAATCCTGTCTGTGACGTTATTTTTGTTTATTTTTGTTGGATACACGGTGACAGGGCCAATTTCGCCCCATAATAAGTGGGGCAAAAAAGTTACGCGAGAATCTATTGTGAGAACATTCAAAATGAGTGGTTCCAGTTCACCGGGCCAATTGCCACCACGCCACGTGTGGAAACAGGAATTAAACCACATGACTGTGTCATGAAGAGTCCTCACATGATATGTATCGTGCCATTGACCTTTTCCGAAGGTAGAACCACCCGTTTCGGGGCGGTTTCTGTTCTTTTAGCCAAGTGTCACGTGACATGAATTATTTCCCAAAACGGCATAGTGAAATAAATCTGGCAGTTTCCTCATACACGTCCCAGTGGCCGAGTGGTTAAGGCGACGCCCTGCTATCAGCAGTTTAGGCGTTGGGTTTTACCTGCGCAGGTTCGAATCCTGTCTGTGACGTCATTTTTTGGCGTTCCCGCCAGGCTGATTTCCGTAGTTTCTCCCATTGATTCCTTGGAACGGAAATGGGTTCTCCTATGCGGTAGCTGGTACGGAACTAAACTCCAGTCAATTCCGCCAAAAACATAGCTTTGAACCGGAAACAGTGACAATAGGCGCTGCACTAGGTCAATGGACTATTTGGTGTGCTCTATAGGTATCGTCAGTCATTGGAAGGCCTGATGTCATGGTGTTTTCCAGCGGCCCTGGCCCAAAAAGGCAATATTAGTTCCAACGGGCCGATCCATCGCCTTTGTCCTAAGGGTCTTGATACCCTTAGAAGATAACTTGGTTCAGAGCTCACCAGAAAGACTAAACCATGCACCCGGGGCTAACCGTGTGACGTGCTATTTGGTCAATACAAAACGAGAACACGACAAAATATCATAATATTCCAAACACAAATCGGCCAAATCACTCGATTTTGAAGTTGAAGTTGACAGTGGAATAAGTGCAGCACCCCCAACAAACACAAACGGAATGAGTGACCAAAACGGACATGGCGATTCTTCCACGGTGCTAGCGAAGGACTGCGACTAAACGGCACTGAAATATTAATTGGCCATGCATCGGCATCCATCGCCCTTTTCCGAGCCGAAACAGGAAGGTGTACACGTTGAACCACGAAATGTCGCCAGGCACCCCAGGAACGGAACGGCACCGGCATCCAACACCAAGCCCCTATGGTATCAGAGCCGTGGGTCCACTACTGGCGATGGCGATTGCATCCATTTGGGCTCATTTAGGCCACCGGGCGATATTTTTCACGTCATTGCCAACAAAATATTCCACATCTGGCTCCATCCACAGCAGCCAAAAAATCTTTCACTACCAGCATCTGTGGGGAAGATGGTGGAAAATCCATCCAAACGAAAATACCCCCCGGCGCGTTCCATGAAAAGATAAGCCGACACCGTGGACTGGGTACCGATGATCGATCTGGTGCCATCGCGAATGCAGGAATTGTCCATGCATTTCGGGCCATTAGCCACGGCATTTGCTGGAACAATCGACGCCATGGCCACATCCGACATCTACTCCACGTCATGACGGGTTGTGCGATTGAGATTGAAATTGAATCATCAGTTTGATGATGTTATTGCCCACTTTGGAGGTGCAGCTGGTTTAGGCAAAAGTTGTTGCACCAGGTGGAGTGATTTTAACGGGGTCGGACTCGGGGAGTGTAAGCGAACGGAGGCCAGGACAGGGTATAAGCTCCGGGCCGATATTCGGGGCATGGAATCGGTGCCAGGGTCTACACACGGAATATCATCACGATTACGATTTGCAGTACCTTTGTGAACCAAGCTACCGATTACGATTACGATTACGATTACGATTATTAATATTAATATTAATATTATTATTATTATTATGATTATGATTATGACTATGATTATGACTATGACTATGATTATGACTATGAATATGAATATGATTATGACTATGAATATGATTATGATTACAGATTAAAGATTACAGATTACGATTACAGATTACTGTACCTCGGGGTATCTACACAGAGGCATCGGGGCTAAAAGCTAGAAATCACATAATCTCACGGCAGGTGTCCCTAAAAGCTCATGAGGGTTGAACACCGGCAACAAAATGGGCCAATTGACATTTCCCATGAGATCATGGACGATGGAGATGGTGCAGAGCCCGAGGTGATGGCCCAGTGGATGGGGGAGGCAAGTGGAACGATATTTTATGGAACAGCGCGGATTTAGGCGAGAGGTAATAAGCTGGAAGGACCCGAAGCCTAAGCGATTGAGGCCATTAGCATGGTGGTGTGAGTTATACTACAACTATACAAACGGGCTACAGTTAAATGAATTACGACAACTGTAGAAAAAATACTTGAGCGAGGGAAAAAAAATACCTGACAATGCAAAAATAACCACCATATTAGGAGGGAGATAGTAAGAGGACCAAGCCAAATAAGTGAGCGCAAAAAAAAAAAGCCAGAACCGGACAAAAATTCACGCCACAAAAGCATTGTAATGCAGCAGTAAAAATAGAAGAAAATATTGCCACGCTGACATTAGATCAACATGCACCGAGTGTTTATCACGCGTGGCACCGGAGTTATTGTCGGAGTTTAGTGCAATTTTATGCATGATATTTACGCAAATATACGCAATATTATGCATCCATTCCCAAAAATATGGTCAAAATCTGCATATATATGTAAGGTGGAGCAAATTATGCACGCATACCTCAGAAAAGCTCCACTGACATCCAACGACCCGCAGCAAATCAGTAGTCTATCAGTGTTCCTTCTGCAACCACTATGTACACAAGACGCACCTAATATGCAATCGCACGCAGTACCATGCACAAACCCACAGTGTTTCCTCCATGCATCCTTATGCACTTGGTGCTGACGTGTACCCATAATACAGCAGGTTAATTTGCTCTTCTTACTACAAATAGGAGATTCTCCAAGGGTGTGATGGCCTACACAATAGCCTGGACCCAAATATCGTCATCTGCCTTTTGTCCGCCAGATTGGCAAGCATGCGGGGATGGTCCCAATTGCCGCAGGCGAGCCCACTGTGGCCCTTGCCCGCATCCAACCGTCCTGTTTTGGAGATGCGCATGGCCATGGTGTGCCCAGGCCGACGCTAAAAAGGAAAATGCCGTGGCCCCGGGTTTCACCTGTGGTTAGGAAGAGTTACTACACTGACGGTGTAACCTCTTCCAGTTGAAGCCCGGTGAGTCGACAAACGTCTGTTGATTCACCCAGGCATGGTTTGGTGAAATGTCCCCCGGAAGAAAATATCCAGTAAACTCCCCGGAAATGCGTATGGAACGAGCTGGTACTAGACAGCATGTGGTGGAAGTGCTAACAATAGACACTTTGGTGAGAGTCGGGGTCCTACCATGCATGTAGTGGACTGCATAAGGCGATAAGAGAGCAGCCTAGTGCAAACTGTATGGTTGCATTGGCCTGTATTAGCGACATGTCTGAGGATGTGACTTGCCATGTGGCCAGGGACGACATCTAATGAACCCTCTGGAACCATGGTTGTATGGGGTGCTAATCTGCGCCATTGATCCAGAGTGTTGGTGCAAAGATCGGATTTCAGTGCCAATTACTGGAATGAGGGTTTCTGAGGTAATGCTAGAACCACAATAGTGACGAGAACCATTCCATTTAACAGAATATTTGTCTTTCCTGTTACTTCCAGTGAACTCCGCGATCTGTGTTGCCATGGGCAACAATCGGATGGGCTTAACACCGAGTGTCTGAAACTGCCACATCTTCCACATCGCAAACAGAAATATGATATTTACATGGTACAATGTGCTTTGGCCATTCTGTACCTTGACATAGCTGGCGATGGCGGGGTAATTTTAGCATCTGAACTTGAGATAGTAAACAGTCCATGCCAATCCCAATCCCAAAAGCCAAAGCCAAAAGCCAAAGTCAAAATACCAAAACGCTAAACGTTAATATGTAATAGCCAACCCTCAAACTCCAAAAACTCCAAAACCCCCAAACCCTAAATTAAAACCCCGAAATGCCTAAAAAGTCGCATTACAGGTGAGATTGTGGTAGCCCGATTTACGAACGGTCCAGGCACTCAGATCCATACCCAATCCAAGACAAACACATCGGCCCCTCCCTTCTCCATGCAATGTGGCCACAGGTGTAGATCTTGAAACAGACGAATTGTTTAATCGCAGAACCACATTTCCATGCATGGCATCGACAGGTTCTTCCGGCATCCCTACAGGGAAGCATGGTGATAACCATGCGGCACGGTAGTTTTCTTCCGGAGGGTTTCCGGAGAATCTTCAGTATTTTCACGCTTTTCAATTGTAATCAGAGGCTGAAATGGGATGAAATTGCATCCAGTTACCAAACCAAGCCACTGTTTACCATGAGATCACCATGCCACTTTCGCCTGTGGTACTCCCTGTAAAATACGAGCTTCCACCCTAGTTTTGCAATGACTGCGTCACCCAGGAGACTTGGATCAATGCCTTGGCCTACAGTATGCGCTATTTCTCCCCTCCACCCTTGTACTCTACTACCGATGTCCATGCCTTACAACTACGATTTTCGCCAACCTGACGTAGATCCTTCGTATTGTGGCATATGCATACGCACAATTCAATGCATTGCTACGAAGCCCGGTGCCGAGGTTGCTCCCCCACCGCGGGCTTTGTGGATGGGGTTCTGGTGGTTCACTTTGGCTGTTGCCGGTACTGAAGTATTATGCAATTACGACCCAGTGTAGTTATTACTACAAGCATGTTCTATTATTATTTGTGGTGAACTATTATATGGCATATTTCACTTGGAGCAAACAGATCTTTAGCAGCCTGCTTCACCAGCCGGTGGCACCACCTACATTGTTCATGGCTATTTACTGGTGGAAGACCCTGAGCGATAAGCGGTAGAATCGAGGTTTACCTGGGGAAAAATCCATCCTGGCCGTTGATATGGTTATGGTAGCTCCATGGGATAATTAGTGGGGGTCCCCGACCACCACAGGGTTGTCCACACCCCGGGGTGGGGGAACCCTCCCGGAGTGGAACACCGGAACAAAATAAGGTGGATTTCATCTTGAGGTTGGTAACCTGGACCCATGGTGGTTATGAAGTAGCCCCAACACCACTACGACCATTGGCGTTTTCGGGAGCTCGCCTAGCACCAACTATGGTCCTAGGGTATACCGACGATCGCATGCCACCATGAATTTCCGTTGGGTCCATCGTTGTTCATGGAATGATCATTCCACCACCATTCCACGGCGAATCTACGGCCAATGCACTGTTATCTACGCCGTAGATCAGTGAATCGATGGATCAATGCATGTGTGGTGTTATGGAGCTGGTCACGATGATCCACGGATCAACAACGCGTTGGGCCTGGGCTGGGTGCACATTTCCACACCATGGTGGCCCAATTGGTATTATTGCCCCAGTTTCGCTGACCCACCACCCTCGTCTCCTCCACCACTGGAGAATGGAACAATCGATCCGGCATTCCTACCTGAACCCCTACCTTCACCACCACCACCCAATCTAAATATAGGCAGACCCTCGGTGAGTGTCACCGTTGAACGAAGATCGCCTTCATAACACACTACGGCAATGCCTTGGTGGGAGGATTGTGGGCATTTCTCCGCCAAACGGCATTGATCAATTACAAAAAGTTTATTTCCTGGCCAAACAATTGGTATCGTATATTGTATAAAATATCAAAAATATTCCCCATTTCACTAGACATAATGCCACGACGGGGGGATCGGTAACGAAACCCTACGGAAGTATGTAGTTCAAGGCTCCAGTGGACGGAACCCCATGTTCTGTTGTAGGGTAGCTCCAGCACATGGTTGGTTCCGGCCTAGTTTCCAGGAAAACAATCCACCATCAACAGGCGAGGCAAATGCCTCGGTTGGTGACGAAGCGGGGATTGTTTCATGCTAGGGAGAGCGAGCATCCATCCAGATAAGCACCACTACAGCTAATCATCACGACATCACTATTTACCAATTCGCCAAATCACCAAATCGCAAGCCTGGGGAAAAGCCTGGGCATGTCTGGGCACCGATGCCCAGCCATCGCGTTCCAGGCCCTGTTGGTGGATTGTTCAGTGGTGCCACTGGTAAGGTCGCCTGGGAGATATGGAGATTTTGAGACTTGGATTGGATTTGGACCATTGCACATTTGAACATTTGGACATTTGAACATTTGGACCTTTTCCCAAAACGACGTTTGCCCATAAGGTCATTTCCCAAAAGGTCATTTGCTAGATGCATATTTGACCAATTGGACATTCGATAGTTCCCATCTACATTTGTTAGTTGCACATCTACATTTGCTCAATCGACCAATTGCATTTGCATTTGCATTTGCATTTGCACATTTGCACATTTGCACACACTGTGGTCACCGGTGTCGGTGCCAGTACCCGTTTTGGGCTGGTAACCCCTCCCACCACACACAAAATGCCCTGCTGCTCGTACCGGGAGATGTGCAGTGCCACCGCCTGCACCATACCGCACTGCACCGCATAGGGGGCATTAGCGAGAGAGGGAAGGGAGGACACCGAGATGGAAGGAATCACCCAGGAATGAGCCAGGAATGGAGCAACGGACGACGTGACGGAAGGAACAACCGAACAAGAAGCACTGGCAGATGTAGCGACAGGGACGGCGAAAGGCACAAATCACCAAAGGCAAATTCAACCGCAATTGTAAATGCAAATGAATGTAAATGTAAATGTAAATGCAAATGTAAAGCAGATGCAAATGCCAAACATCTCCACCTTCTAAATCACCATCGGCAACAACACCCAAAGCTCAAACATGAAAACCCTCAAGTTTCAAACCCTCAAATGTTCAAATGTCCAAATGTCCAAATGTTCAAACCCTCAAATTCACATCTCAACGTTCAAACCACTAGGACCCCTACCTTCGGCCTTTGGCCAAACCCCAAGGCCCCAAGGCCCCAACACCCCAAGTCCGTGGTAGACAATAGAATCCAAAGCCTAGCCAAAACCAAAGCCAATACGATTTGCAAAGCCAGTACCCTAACCATGGTGAGGGCCATGACCTCACCCACGGTGGCATCACCAGGCCAAAGGCGGGGCCGGTGACCAATGAAAGGCTTGGTTCGGTGGCCACTTGGTGGGCGGAAGTTTCCTACCCACAGTGACATTCCCCTATACCCTAATCCAGTCATGGCATCATATAATGCCCTTGATAGCCAGGTGGCCAAGTGTGGCCAGGTTGTTTAGCTGTAACCAGAAACGCTTCGGTGGGTAATAATATCCTTTAGTAACAATAGAATATTTTTTGGCAGCACAGGAAGCTCAGGCAGCACAGGCAGTAGGCAAAAAATAAGTTCCGTAGCTCACTAAAAAATATTATTGTGGGTCACCAAAAAAAGAAATGTTTTAGGCAATTAATGTCTCCGGCTCCCGCCATCACATCCTCTATCTCTACTCCAACTGTCGAGTCATCAGATTTCCTTTGCATCATAACCTACTTATAATTATCGCTTTACCCTAACCTAATTTTAACCTTCCCCTTCCTTCCAATCTTTGCCTTAGATTTCGCCCGGAAAATAAATATAATTTTAACTCCTGTCACCCATTATTTTTGATTTTTGTCTGCTCAGTATTATATATACCGACTTACACCTTCAAACTTCATAGCTTGCAATCTTTCTTGGTGACTTGTACAAATCCCATTCCTGAATCCTGCCCACGACTCCCTCCATCCACATCCTTCGTTCCTGCCTTTGCTTCACCTTTCATCTAGCTCCTATTGCTCCCTCCCACCCTGCCCTCCTTTATGACAAATCCCTACGACAATCTATCGTCTTCCAACAACAACACTGCCTTCTCGCATCCTTATCCTGGAGTACACTACATTGCTCACCAACAGATGCAACAGCCGTCTCAACAACCTCAGCTGAACCAACAGCAACAGCTTCAGGACCACCAATTGGCCCAACATGCGTTGAAGGAATCCAATGGCTCTGCCTATGATATCCAGCCTAGGTTCTACACCCTGCCCATGGTTCTCCAACAGCCCTCCTACTTCCCCCAAAACTCCCAGTACACCTTCAACCAATCGGTCATCTATCCTCCCAATTACCAGCAGCAACAACAACAGGTTCAACAACAAATGCAACAGGCTCAAGCCCAAGCACAAGTCCAGGCTCAACAGCAACAAGCCCAACAACAACAGATACAGCAACAACAGCAACAGCAACAACAACAACAGATGCAACAAGTCCAACAACAACAATATTTCGACCAGGTACCTGTGAATAACTACATGTTGATACCCAATAACAATGCCTCCGGCTCCAGCTATTCCAACCCTCAAACCACTAACAATAACTCCTCCACCACTTCAAACTCAGCTTCTGCCCCAGCGGCCGCCGGCTCCACCCCCATTGCATCCAATTCCTCGATCAACACCTTCTATCCTAATAACTACAACCAGTCGATGCCTCCTCACCCAATTCCAGCCCACCAGGTGGCTCCTCCTACAGCTCCAGCACCCCACCAACCGGTGATAAAGGCTAATTCTACCTCAGGTGCATCTTCATCGGTGAATCCCACCCCTGCAATGCTCTACCCTAATTTCCCTGACCGTTTACAACAACTCTTACCAGCTCCTCCATTATCTCGTTGCGGAACTAGACCTGATATCAATCTCAACATGTCTCAAAAAAGAGCAAAGAGGAAATCTAAGTTCTCGAAGTATCAGGATGAATTGATCGTATCGCTCAAGAAGAAGGGTAAATCATGGGTCGAAATTGCTGAAGCTACAAATGTCGGCTCATATCTTGCTGCTAGAAACCGTTACCAAGTTATCGTTGGCCAACAAGGTAATAACAATTCTTCCAGTTGGGATATCCAAGACAAAATACATTTACAGCAAATTCTAGATGCGGGAGAATTGGAAAAATGGCGTTTCATAAGCTTGGAATTAAACAAGGCCACTAAAAAGAACTTCTCGGCTGCAGATTGCCGCGAGTTGATCCGTCTCATGTTTTGGTCTGATCCAGCATCTTTTGGAGTGACTGAAGATACCATTAACGAATGCTTGAAGGAAAAGAAGTTGACCGAAAAAATTATGGAACAACGGGATCAAAATTTAAAGAAAAAAGATAAATCTGGAGAACAGGCGTATGTTGAGCCACTAATGAATTCCAAAATCAACAAAGAAATCAAAAAAGAAAATATGGTTGAAAACCCAAACATTAACTCAATGCCTAAAAATCAATCATCGAACCAACTTTATTCTCATCAACAAAATCAGCAAATGAACTCATCAGCAAACAATCAAAATAACATGATGAACGTAAACAATAACTATTTCACAACTAATGCTAATACTCACCCTCAACCATTGTCTCACCCATATCAAAGAGGTATCAATGGTGCTGCTAGCTCCTACAATCAGGGATCGATAAGTGGCCCTAGTGGTGCCCCCATTTCTGGTGCTAATACTTCCCAATCAAACATCAATAATCCTGGTCAATACGCCAACTATCCAAAACATTACTACTAATATAATCTGCTCCAATTAAATTCAGTTCATTTCTTCATAATTTCAATTATGTGTCCTTATGGATCTTGCTAACAAATCATTACTATGTGTGTAACATAATAAGGGCTATGTCCCTATCGGTGTTGGTTCAGTTTGTTTTTTATAAAGTTTAACTCATATATATAAATATATACTTATATATGATTTATCAATTGTAATGACCACTTATAGTCTGTAAAGTTCACTGTAGCTAAGAAATAAAGGGAAAGTTGGGGATTCAAACGCACTGTGTTCATCTATGCATTTTATGTATCTCTTTTGAGCATCAAAAGTAAGAACTAGTCAAGATTAGAGGAAAATCCAGCCAATACAAAACAAATGACCCCAATGAACCACATTCACAACAATAACTTAATATGAAGCCAGCAATTTAAATTCTTTAGTTCAATTTCTCAAGTTTGGTTTTGACTACATCGATCTTATCTTGGGGGCGCTGGACTTTATCAGTTCTGGTGCCTACTCTGATGTCACTCTGGATTCTTACCACACCACTTTCATGTAGCACTTGATGGAATTGACCAATTAAATCCATCACTTCGTTCCATGGACCATCAATCGTAGTACCAGCACTGTGAAGGGTGGTAGCTAGGTGGGACTCTTGTGCAAGTTTGGTGATCTTTGTCACTTCGTCCGAAACAGAAGCGGTTCCAGTTCCGATCTGGAGTTAGTAAGGCTCCCCGAAAATCGAGAGATCAACGTACTGGAATCAAGCACACGTCTGCTAAGCAATGAATGGTAACAGGAGACATGATTTTGGTGGGGGACTTGAGGTTGAACTTTCAAACTTGTGGCCTTCTATCTTCCGAGCACACGTGATGGCTCCGTTTAGATAAGAATTACACCCCAAAGGTCAGCAAATTAGTTGTATTGGCGGTATGTAGACGATTATGACGTTTTGCTACAAAATTGCCGGACCCCTGGCCCTATTGAATGTGGACGGAGGCTAGTAATCGTCACAGAATTTAACATCGAATTACACTCCTCTACCTCCAATTATAAAAATATGCGGTCGTGTGCTGCCTACAGCTTCTACCCCAGATGGAATAGGTACTGATGCCATGGTTTACCATTGCCTGTCCTAGGACGCCAGCCGTGGCCGTAGCTGGCCACAGCCACTTCGGGGATCGTCTTCATTCCACTCTTAAACCGTTATGTCAGATGGTGTGGGTGCATTTTTGTGCCTCTATGCCGAGGAGGTTATAGTAAGTACATCGTAGCAAAATAGATGGTATGCGAAACATCACCAATTCCAGGGTTTAACTTTTTGCGCAACACGCTATGGTCCGCATACCAAAGCACCTGTTGCTTTAGTGGCCCAAAAAGCTGCCAAAAAGATTCCAGTGGCTCACAGAGTCGAAAGGAATTGGAGTAATGATAACCACTCAATGAATGAAAAAATGGGTCACACCAAAGTGGTTGAAAATGCATTAAAAAAGTGAAATGTATGGCACTAAACTTCTTGAACCTTCCAACCACCTGCAAAAAAAAAAAAAGGTCACCGAGATCACTAGCAAAATACACATTCAGAACTCCGAAATAAACAATGTTTGACTAAAAACACTTGGTGTCACCATCCTATGTTGTTTTTGAATCACCTGTGCATGTTGGGAAAAAACAATAGGAATACCATCATAGTCGATAAGTATGTCCTAGTGCATGCCCCAAGATGCAATGGCTTGATACGATGATGGGCGAGGTGGATGAAATAAGACCCATTCTAGTGACTGGGAGCATTAACGAAAAATGTCCCCGATCTTTCATGTGCACTTTCGGATCTCGGGTACTTGATGGTGCTGAATATCTCCACACATGGGCTTTTTCATGGATGGTCCGTTTGTCCGTCTGTTGGTGTTGCAAGGTGCATATTCCAGAGCCTCAAAGCCGTAAACTGGGGTCTGTCAACTTGCATCCACATCTAACTAGGTAAACGTTCCTGTCCAGGATGAGACACCTCCGACTTTGACCATCAGATTTGCATCCAATTCGTGTAAGGTGCCGACACTGCATGCACATGTGGCCGAATATTATAATCTGTGCAGTGCATCAACCCAAATAATATCTGTAGACGGAGGTGGTTGCCTAGTCCCATCCAGTCTTATTCACTACTATGGGCTGTTTAGCATCGGGGTATTCCACGAGTAGAACACTGAGACTTGCTAGTCTTGGAAACTACTTCACATTAGTGTTAAGTGTAAATTTCTGCCATTTTAGAACTTGCACCCGTTGTGCCAATGTACAAACCTCCGTAAAGGTGCAGAGCTACAAGTAGGGTTATGAAACAGTGCGCCATGTGGACTGACTATTTGTAGTGAGAGGTGAGGTTGTGGTTAGGTGCATCACCGAACACCACGACCTCAAGTTTAAACCTTCGGTGGTGTAAAGAATTAAAACAGTCGTGGCAAATTGGACTTGAATTTTATAAAGGTGAACTTGGCAATTTTAATAATTGGAGACTTGAAAAATATGGCGTACCTGACGAAGAATAATCTGGGGACCAAACAAACACCGGTGCGACTGGACAAAACCCGCTCAAAACCCGGAGCAAATCCCGGCGATGGCCCCAGATCACATTTGATGATGGCCATTACTCTTGTTGCCCGGCTCTGTACACCATAACCAGTACCGATTGGCGAGCAGAGGCTGAGGACTTCCCAAAGCCGCTAACTTAGGCTTCAAGTTGGCGCTATACACATTGCCAAGATGCTGGTCTGCAGGGGAATTGAACATGGGTCAATATGGGTAGATTTTCATCCAAACCATTGCACCAATTAAAAAATATGCCCAATCTACAGGTGCTCAATGGGTTGAGCAATAGGACCCCGGCAAAATTTACACCTACCATGACTATGCTCCAAAAAATGTTCCTCATCAATATGCAGCCAAAAATAACTTAAGGAGCGACTAAAAATAATAGACCCTGAACTAACGAACAAAATTCACGTCTATCTCCGGGTATTATCAACTGTGACAATGAACCATTGATTACCTGCAGCTTGCACCACTCGAGGACTCTCCGTTTTCTGAAAGATCCAGACTGGGCCATATTTCCGCTATTTTAGAATTATTCTTTGGTTCAACCCAAAGAAACAGTAAGTGTAAACGAAAAATCCCTAAATTCGAGCCATATATTTGCCAATTAATTATGTTTTCCTCCTAATATGACCTAGTGTACCTGAAATATATGGGCAAATATATGAGAGGACTGGTTTCGAATGTTCTCGGGGATTCCAAGAATCATAATTATTAAAGTTACTGACGATGACGTGCTGTTTTTTTTTTTTGGAATAACTCAACGAATAGTTTCCACGGAGCCATTTGTACCTGTAACATTTCCTAAACTTGAATTAAGTGAAGGGCGGCAAATTTGTTATGGGGAACATCATAAATTTCTACAGGTTTTCAAATAATTTAGTGGAATTCAACATAGCTCATATAGTAATGATGATTAAAATTTGTAGTGCAATAACATCTACAAACTTTACATGATTCATGCAAAGCTTAATTTCCATATTTATCAGACAAAGCATAGAAAACTGGAGATGATTGAGAAATGGACGAAACTAAAGGATCCTGGAAAAAAGAAACATCTTTACTACTTCCGTAATCTCTGCGCCATTATTTTCAAATTAGCAGATGTTGCAACCTCTATGTGCTGTTTAAAATTATGCTACTTCATACCACCTCCATAACTTTAGTCTTTATGAAGTCATTTCAGGACAATCACATGGTTTTCTGGTATACTTGGGTTCGAAATGACTATAATGATAGATTAGACTACACTTGAACTTGCGCTAGATCATTTCTCAGATTTGAAATTCAGATTGCTGTATAGGATTATAGAAAGTACATCCGGTGAAGACCATCTGAAGACCGGTGGTGAATACCTAGAAAAGAAGCTAATTCCTAGAAGAGCTTTTATCCGATATAAACACTTGTGAGGCAAAGGAGAGGATCTGAAGTTTATGAATTACACAACATTTCTATAAGCATTTGATTCTACTCATTATTATTCTACATATTTATCATTACAAATGGATGATTCCACCGGTGACTAGATATGTGATTTTCCTGGATTTGTACCAGCCAAAATCAAGAATATACCAAAATTCCTGAACCTCAACTACCGATCATGATGAATCTTTTAAGTTGATATGAAAAATTATTATTATTCCACGATGCACTACATATACGAGTTCTTTAGTAATAAGATTTCCAGGTTAGTCGAAGTGTTCAATTTTTGGGCTGCCAGAATTCAGGAGCGAAACCAGAAATTTAGCACCAAATCGAGAGTCAAAAATGAGCCTACTGACTGAAAACCAATTACATATCATTCATAGTCTCAAAGATTAGTGGGTTATTTTACTCTCCAACTATCTATTATGGTATTATTACAAATCCTAGACCCCTCGGAGCCCCCTCATATCTTCTGATGTTTGGTCCGCGCACTACATTGCTCCCATATGAGTGGCCACTTTCTCGCCTTCAACCTTTGATTACTATTACTATTCCCTATATCCCACCATGAGTGATAACATGCAGATCGACTCTCCCTCTCCAAGGGAAATCGACGAGGGATTATACTCCAGACAATTGTATGTTTTGGGCAAAGAGGCCATGTTGAAAATGCAGAATGCAAACGTTTTAATCATCGGTTTGAAAGGACTCGGTGTGGAGATCGCTAAGAACGTGGCTCTTGCTGGTGTGAAGTCCTTGAGTTTGTATGACCCCCATCCAGTGGAGCTCAGCGACTTATCTTCACAATTCTTCTTGGATGAAGCTACAGACCTTGGTAAGCCTCGTGCTGCAGCCTCTGCCTCCAAGTTGAAGGAGTTGAACAGTTATGTTCCTATCTCTGTACTTGACTCATTGGACTTGGAAACTTTGGGCCAATTTAAGTGTATCGTCTCTACCGAAATCACTTTGGAGGAGCAAATCAGAATCAACAATTTCACCCACGACAAAGACATCGGTTATATCCATGCCGATATCAGAGGTTTGTTCGGATCCATGTTTGTGGATTTCGGAAGCAAATTTACCATCATTGATCAAAATGGTGAAGAACCATTGACTGGAATTGTCTCCGATATCGAACCTGATGGAACCGTTACCATGTTAGACGATAACAGACACGGCTTACAAGATGGTGATTACGTCAAATTCACTGAGATCGAAGGAATGCCAAAACTTAATGATGGAAACCCTCATAAGATTGAAGTTTTGGGCCCTTACGCCTACAAAATCAAAATTGATGAATCTTACGGCAAATACGTCAGAGGTGGTTTATACACCCAAGTCAAGGTTCCAAAAGAGATCTCTTTCGAATCTTTAGAGAAACAATTGAACAACCCAGAATTTGTCATCTCCGACTTTGCAAAGTTTGACAGACCTCCTCAATTACACTTGGGTTTCCAAGCATTACAAGCTTTCCAAAATAAGAATGAAGGAAGATTACCAAGACCTTACAACGAAGAAGATGCAAATGAATTTTTGACTTACACTAAGCAGATTGCTACCCAAGCCCCTACTATCTTGGGCGAAGCTGAAGTCGATGAAAAGTTGTTGAGAGAATTGGCATACCAAGCTACCGGTGACATTCCAGGTGTTGCCGCTTTCTATGGTGGTTTGATTGCTCAAGAAGTGTTGAAGAACTGTTCTTCTAAATTCGGTCCTGTCAAGCAATGGCTCTACTTCGATTCTTTGGAATCTTTACCTTCTCAAGATGAATTCCCAAGAAACGCAGAAACTACCAAACCATTGGGTACTAGATACGATGGCCAAATTGCTGTCTTTGGTAAAGATTTCCATGAAACTATCAAGAATGTCAAGGTGTTTTTGGTCGGTTCCGGTGCCATCGGTTGTGAGATGTTGAAGAACTGGGCTATGATGGGTCTTGGTTCTGGAAAAGATGGTAAGATTATTATCACTGACAACGATTCTATCGAGAAATCAAACTTGAATCGTCAATTCTTGTTCAGACCAAAAGATGTGGGAGGTAATAAATCAGAGGTAGCTGCTGTAGCTGTTTCTAATATGAATCCTGACTTAAAGGGTAAGATTGAAGCTAAATTAGACAAGGTCGGGAATGAAACTGAACACATCTTTGATGATTCATTCTGGAGCTCTTTGGACTTCGTAACAAATGCCTTGGATAACGTTGATGCAAGAACTTATGTTGATCGTCGTTGTATTTTCTACAAGAAGCCTTTGTTGGAGTCTGGTACCTTAGGTACTAAAGGAAACACCCAAGTTGTTATCCCTAATTTGACTGAGTCATATTCTTCCTCTCAAGATCCTCCTGAGAAGTCTATCCCATTATGTACGTTGAGATCGTTCCCTAACAAGATCGATCACACTATTGCTTGGGCAAAGTCCTTGTTCCAAGGTTACTTCGCTGATTCTCCAGAAAGTGTTAATTTGTATTTGAGTCAACCAAACTTTGTTGAACAAACTTTGAAGCAAAATCCAGATATCAAGGGTACCTTGGAAAATATTTCTAATTACTTGAACAAGCGTCCATACAGTTTTGACGAATGTATCAAATGGGCTCGTGATGAATTTGAGGTCAAATTCAACCATGAGATTCAACAATTATTATACAACTTCCCCAAGGATGCCAAGACTTCTACTGGTGCTCCATTCTGGACCGGTCCAAAAAGAGCTCCAGAACCATTAAACTTCGATCTCAAAAATGATGATCACTTCCGTTTTATTTCGGGAGGAGCTAACCTTTTGGCTTTTATTTATGGATTGAAGGCTCCAGAATCAACCT
The DNA here is from genome assembly GCA_003707835.3 of Suhomyces emberorum. Lineage (NCBI taxonomy): Eukaryota > Fungi > Ascomycota > Pichiomycetes > Serinales > Debaryomycetaceae > Suhomyces > Suhomyces emberorum. The sequence goes on from PPLQ03000013.1 coordinate 231,306, forward strand.
ACGAAGTCTATGAAAAGGTGTTATCATCTCACAACGTTGCTGAATTTACTCCCAAGTCTGGTATTAGCATCGCCGCTAATGAAGCAGAAGCAGAAGAACAAGCCAAGGCTGGATCTGGCTCAATTGATGACCAGGAGATCAAATCTATTGCTGCATCATTACCTGAGCCTAGCACATTGGCCGGTTTCCGTTTGACTCCAATCGAATTCGAAAAGGACGATGACACCAACCACCATATTGAATTCATCACAGCTGCCTCAAATTGTAGAGCTTTGAATTACGCTATTGAAACTGCTGATGCTCACAAGACCAAGTTTATCGCTGGTAAGATCATTCCAGCTATCGCTACCACCACTGCTTTGGTCACCGGTTTGGTCAATTTGGAACTTTACAAGGTTGCAGCCAAAAATGATGATATTGAACAATACAAAAATGGTTTTATCAATTTGGCATTGCCATTTATCGGCTTTTCCGAACCAATCAAGTCTGCTCAAGGAAAGTACAATAACAAGTCATTCGATCAAATTTGGGACAGATTCGATTTGGAAGGCGATATGACCTTGCAAGAGCTTCTTGATCACTTTGAAAATGAAGAAGGACTTGAAATTTCTATGTTGTCCTACGGTGTTTCTTTATTATATGCCTCCTTTTTCCCACCTAAGAAGGTTAAAGACAGGTTGAGTATGCCATTGACTAAGTTGATCAAGGAAGTCAGCAAGAAGGATATTCCGGAACATGTTAACTACTTGATTTTCGAAATCTGCTGTGACGATAAAGAAGGTGAAGATGTGGATGTTCCATATGTCTGTGTTAAGATTTAAGGTACCTCTCTAAGATATAGAATGTAACTATAGAGTATTGAACTGTAGATATTTACGAAGGAGGTTTTTTTTTTTTTCAATCAAAGTTTAAGTTGAAAAATACGAATCGCATACAGAGCTTGCATTTATTTTTTTGGTTTCGACATATAGCAAGGTTACAATAGATGCCACAAACACCCCAAGTCAAGGCTTATGGATTATTCTGTACAATTCACCTTTCGCTTCCATCAAATGGGCGTAATTTCCCTTCTCGTTAATAATCCCGCCTTTGAGAATAAACAACTTTTCACATTCTTGCATTAATTTCTCCTCATGCGTTATGATAATAATTGTTAATTTTCCTTTTAGTTTTTTTAGCATGTGAGTTATCAAGGTGGTATTGTTTGTATCAAGGTTTGAAGTAATCTCATCCAAGATCAAAATTTTGGGGCATCTAAGAAGCCCCCTTGCAACACAAAATCTTTGAAGCTGGCCACCTGACATGGAATTTTGATTGATATGGGTACACAAACCTTCAGGCAATGACATAATGAACAGATGGAGATTAACCGTTTTTAGTACCTCTTCAATTGCCTCAGTTGTGAGATTATTTTCACTTCCATAAGTCAAATTTTCCATCACAGTTCCTTCAAAAATTGTGGCATGCTGTGGAATTAAACAAATCTGTTTTCGAAGCCATTCTACATCCCATTCTTTAATATTCTTATCTGAAATTAAAATTGAGCCAGGAAAAGGGATACTCAATCTGGTCAATAATAATCCTATTGTCGATTTTCCTGATCCGGAATGTCCTAGTATTCCAATAGTTTCATCTTTTTGAATAGTCAAGTTCACCAGCTTTAATATAGCCTCCCTGCCGTTTGAATATTTGAAATTCACATCAGAAAACTTTATTAGCTCATTAGAAGTCATATTGGATTTAAAATTGCCTGCATTTTCAATTGGACAAGGATCGAGATCACTTATCAGAATCAAATGACTTCCTGCCCTTTGTCCTCTAGTAATTTCTGGCATTTGACCAAGCAAAGTTTCTGTGCTAGTTAATGTGAATGTCAAGAGGGTAAGAACTTGAAATAGCTGACCACTGGTTAACTCTTTACCACCCACCAATTTCATACCATAAAGAAGAATTATACCAACCGCCAATGAAACACAAAATTCGGATAGTCCCTGTCCTAACCCAGTGTATAAGGCTCTATACTTTGACACTTTATGAAGCAGTTTCAACTTAGTTTCAAACTTCTTTTCAAAATGCTGATGTAAATTATAAGTCAACACTGTACGGATGCCTGTCACAACCTCATGTAAACATGTTTCAATATCAGCTACTTCGTTCTTATAACTTGTTTCCCATTTCAGTAAAGCCACGCCATAAACAGTTGTCACAATTAACATCAAGGGAACAAACGAAACACCCACCATGGCTAATTTCCACCCACTCACAATTGACCAAATAATCCCGACTAAAATCAATGATACCATATTCAATAACAAAGACAAAAATTGAGATATTAACATCCTCAAATCTCGTGCATCGTTCATGATCAAAGTTGTTAGGTTGGAAGGTGTTGTCCTTTCGAAATATAAGATATTTTGATTCATCAAGTTGGCAAAAACCTTGTTTCGGAGTAATACAATCCAATTTTCACTTGAGTATGATAGCAAATAAATTGAAAGGTATTGAAGTATTCCATTAGCAATTGCAATTCCAACAACTATCAAAGACCATTTAGTTAAAGCATGACTCATGCTATTTCCTATGTATGCATCCACAATAAGATTTAAAAGCTTTGAGAAGCAAAATGAAAATATTGGATTTGCAGCTCCCTCCAAAACTGATGCAACTAAACCAAAAATGAAGATTAATTTCAGGTCCATCAGTTGAAGACAAAACTTCAATATCGAAAATAACGAAACTATTTCAACATCTTTTGTTTCGGGGTTCTTTTCTAAATCTTTAAGAATTACAGGGTTTGTTAAATAGTCAAATTTTGGTGTATCAATAATGTGATCATCTTCTTTGAAATTTACCTTTATTTTTGTGTCACTTGGCGAATAAGTTTTATCTTGATGAAAATAGTCCCTTTTTATTTTTCCATGCAGCATTTGTACAACGAAATCATTGGGCTTGATTTGTTGCGGAGTGTGGGTGATTATGATTGTGGTACGCCCTGATCTCCAATTCCTAAGCTCTTCGAAAATAGTTTCTGAAATCTGATTATCGAGAGCACTGAATCCTTCATCGATGATCAAAATTGGCGTATCACGGATTCTGGCTCTTGCCAAAGAAATTCGTTGGATCTGACCTCCAGACAACGTTTTTTGGCTAACCTCACTCTTTATTCCACCTATGATTTCAGCGAGATGGTCGAGCTGAGCGAACTCACAACAATCTTGTATCAAATTGATCGGGGTGTCTTCTGAAGTGGAGAATCTTCCCAATGCTCCCAAACAAACATTTTCTTTCAATGTAGTTCGGAATATCGTAGCGTTTTGTTCAATCATCGTAATCTGGTTTCTTAACCATATTTCGTCCATTTCCAGGATATCAATACCATCAATGCTGATGGAACCTTGGGTTGGGTAGTATAGTTTTAATAACAAGTGGCACAAAGTTGATTTTCCACAACCAGATTCACCCATTATAAAGTTCATTCTTCCAGAATATAATTTTAATGAAATATTGTTCAAGGTCTCCATTTCTCTGTCGCTATGTTGAAATGAAACATTATGAAACTCAATGGCACCTTCAAGGGTTTTTGGTGCAGGTCTAGCTTCGTCTTTTACCACTGAATCCTCTCCTATGAGGACAAACTTTTCAATTCTTTGTACAGCGGCATGTGCTTTGTTCAATATCGCAAGTAACTGGTTGAAACTGGTAACATTAGAACCAAGAAGCAAGCAAGAGCTGAAACAAGTGAAAACTTCACTAACTGTTAGCTTTCCTATCAGAACCATATGGTTCCCAAACCAAAACCCTTGGACAAACATAAACAATATAAGAATCTTAAGAATAGATGAATTGAGGGCGATAGCATTTGCCAACTTGTAGTAAGCTTTGGCTGATAATTGTATTATTTTCTTGAATTTAACAAGTTCCACATCTTTCGCACCCAAAATCCTAACCAATTCGGCAGAAACAAACGACCAATTCAATATATGGGACGCTTGAGAGCTGAAGTCATTTTCTAATTGTGCTGACTTGTAGGTCAATATTCCAAAATACCATCCAATAAGCCCCATGAATGGGGTTCCTGCCATGATAACAAGAGTTAAAACCCATGACTGGTACATTGCAGTAATGAATAAAGCTACTACTGAAGCAAGAGTATACACCAACATGGCTAAAACTTCCGAAGTTCCTGAGCGAAGTTCTTCGATACTTCTGTTCACTTGGTTAATATCTCCCATTAGACTTTTGTATGAGTTGTACCACAGTAGATGTTTGGAAAGGAGATATCGAAATACATTCTTTCTTGCTCTGTATTGCTGAATTTCACCTATTTTCATCCATATAAAAATGCCCAAAGAAGTGAACAACATTTGCAAGAAGCCTATAAGAATCACTAAAGAACAATTTAGTTTACTTTGAGACTGAAAATCTTCAAAGTTAAGAGTTCCGCTGAGGTGTTTTGTCATATTTGAGAAGATTTTTCCGTAAAGCACAGCTTGAATTGGAGACCCTGCTGCAGTGACACACATAAGAATTGTAGCTACTGCGACCAAAGGAATATCTTTACTATTAAAAAAGTAAGTAATGTTTGCTTTGGACTCTTCCTTGTTAATGCTGCTAAAGTTCTTTTCACTTTGTGGTGAAATTTGATCCATTTCAATGGAAACACTCAGAATGAATTCATTTTGATATGAAAATTTATCTTCAAAGGGGTTGGAACTTGATTCCACGAGTGTAGAAGGAGACTCTTGTTGCATCTTACTGGGTAAATTGTCTGTTTCGGTTTAGTTATATAAAGCATTTTACTATATTTCCAGTTGCAACCGCATTTCCTCATTGGGAACACGCAATGAATTGAGTGAGTCAACATGAATAATTCTAGTCAAAACAAAAAGTGGCAATAAATGCTTCTAAAACAAGTGGTATTTCAACCAGGCAGAAGATTCCTTTAAATGAAAATGTGAAACTTTATCCCGCCACAGATATATTACACGTTGTGAACAACAAATTAGAGAAATGTAATTAATTACACAAAATTTACAAAATTTATCAAATTCTGATGCAATTCAATTAATCTTGATATGAGTATTGTGACTTTGATAGCTAAATCGACTTACTTACGTTCAATCTTTTTATGTATCTGAATTATACCTTGGATAAAGGCTTGTATATTACACTATTAAAAAACACATGAACCAGTACATCAATTATGCGTTCTGAGACCGCCGACGCTTTGCAAGAAGTGGTGAATCGAATATGTGTGGAGATTGAAGGGATGTGGTCATTGCTGTGCTGTTTTGGCGAGCAAAAGACTCTTCGTAGTGTACTATTAATGCGTCCTTCTTTCTAAGTTCTTCTTGTAGCTTTTCGATACGGTCTTGGGTTCGGGTGTACGAAAGTCTGTAGTTACGGAATCCCACATTGGTAAGAACCAAAGACCCAAATATGGTTGCCCCCATAAAGATTAATGATTTCCAGCTAATTGGGCGGAAAAAACCGTTGACTATTTCTGCAAAAGTTTCAGCCGTTATTTTGGACTTACCTAATGCCTGAGGATCCCGATCCATACACTTGCTCCATGCAGTGCATGCCCGTTCCAATGCAGGTACTCTGGTGTGGCCATCTTCGATAGAACACTTGTTGCGATAGTACTCTCGTGTACAAAGCGAGATTTCCTGAAGGGCCTCTGCTATGTACATCAGCAACTTGTTGTTTATATCTGCTCTAATCGTTCGCACGAATACGTAGCCAAAATATAGCACCACTGCCACTATCACGACGTTAATGAAAAGTTGGAGGTACATGGATAAAACGTAGGGCAAAGATGGATCCTTGAGGAAATTGAAGCTAGTGGGTGCAACACCAACTTCCAGTACCGAGGGTTGAGAGTTTCTGGAGTATGAAGTAGGAGAAGCTTTGCGGGCAACCTGAAACGGGGCTATTTGGTCTGCTCCTGGCGAAAACACCGCTTGGGCTACCCGCACCGGGTTAGGGTTATTGATGAACTGGTTGTTGTATTTGCTAGCAATATTGTGATGGCCACCGTAGATGTCTTCATGGATGCCTGTTCTGTGATTTAGGTAACCGTTATTATTGTTTGACCTGGAATTAGGCGACTCGTGGTCTGCAGGCTGCAACGTATCGTCTAATCCATCAAGTACCAACAGTTCCGGATCCTCTTGCCCTGTACCTTGATCCAACGGCTCCGTTGTCATTGTTTCGAGAGGATCTTTGTCATACAGTGCCAATGCTTCCATTCCGTGGCCACTGAGTGGCGTGGAGATCTGGCGGATGCCATCTTTGGAGATGGGTGAGTGTGCTAGGGTGGCCTCGTAATACACAGACGTGTTCTGAGACATGGCTGTGTTAGGAATATCGGTGGACTTTGGAGGAATTCGTTGGTTCAGATAAAGTGCTTGATCAGCCTTTTGCTTTGATATGTTATGGAAAGTGTCGAATGGGTGGTTGGAGTAAAAATATGTCAATGTCACAAAAGAATAGTAATGTTGATGTCTGTTGGATTTATTTACCTGGAGCGCGGGGGAAAGAGATGAGCATGAAAATGGAAGGCTTACGAGATAGGATTCGGTCTTTTCGCTATGCTGACGAGCAGACATCAAAACCGACCAATGGTGATGATAAACTACAACAATCTAATAGTATGGGTTCACTAACTCTGCCACGAAAAAGATCCCGTAAGTTGGGAGTCGGTGAAGGTCCTCCTACGAATGACCCCACGTCTGAAAGTTACCCAACAGAATTGGAGCAAAGCAAAAATTACCCTGATCTCCCTCCATGTATCACCAATGAACAGCAGGTTCTTTTCGTTGGATATAATCCGGGACTAGAATCGTCGGTTCAACAGCACCATTATGCCCATCCCACAAATCTCTTTTGGAAGCTCTTTAACCAAAGTATGCTCCTTCAAAAAGTACTTCAACGGATCAAATATGACCCTGATGATCCTATATTGAGTGAAGAATTGCTCAAGGCAAATCATGATCTCGATTTAATCCGTTTCAAAATTGGATTTACAGATTTGGTGTTGCGGTGTACTCGAACAGCGCAAGAATTATCCATGGCAGAAAAGTTAGAAAATATACCTAGATTGATTCAGGAGTTTCATTTTACATCTACTCGGTTCATCGTATTTATAGGAAAGGGAATTTGGGAAATAGTAGTCAAGTACATGGCCAAAAAACTTGGAATTAGGATCCGCTTGACCAAGAAGAACTTTAAATGGGGCGAGCAGCTGATCCTACATGATACCAGTGAAGAATGCCGGCTCTACAATTTTCTTATAAAAAAGTTTAAACTCGAAATACCAAGTCATACCAGAGTCTACGTGTTTCCAAATACTTCTGGATTGGTAGCATCCATGAGTTTCACAGAGAAGCTTTCTCTTTGGCAGAGTCTAGTAAAGGAAATTTAGAATAACTGAAAGATATACTGAATCGTTTATTTCGAGGGATCCAATCTGTCTTTCTGGATCAAGTCGATTAATGTGATTTCAAGTATTAATTATTCTGGATTTTTGATGTGAATATGCCGAGCATTTAGTGTCCTGGTTTATTTCCACTCCTATAGTACTTGATTTTTTGGCTTCCTATAGAATTATAATTTCCCCAATATGAATCCAAATCACCAATAACACACATTGAAACATGGGTTTATGTGATATCACAAAATTATTATAACATACTATGCATACATAATACACGCTAAATACAATTATGCGCTTCAGGCTTTCCCCATTTACTGTAGGTTTTATGCTGATTTTTCTCATCTTAAAGTTTTTGATGCTTTTAATTATCCTATTTACAATCTATCTATAGATTCTTCAGAAATTTCCACTTTTGTTTAAGCTAAAATCATTTCCAAATCTTGCTGAAAACTTTATCCAAGTCTTTGTCAAAATTCAACTTGGTTATCTCGTTCATCTCATCTCCATATTGGCCGAAGTTTTCGGTGAAAAGTTTATCGACAATATACCGTATCTTGTCACATTGCTCTATGGTTACACAATCATCATAGTAAAGCTTTTTCAAACCTTTGTTTTGCATTTCAACACATGCGGTATTCTTCGCTATCTCAAACTTGCACAGGTTAGTGGAGGTCATATTGAACGACCGGAAACAATCAACGACCTGTTGCTGAATCTCGGCACAATTAACACCAGCAACAACCTGGGGCTTTTCACGTTGTTTGTATCTGTCGAGCTCATAAGAGTATGCGTCTTTTTCGTGCTTGAGTAGGACTTGGTTCACCTTCTTCTGGTGTGGAGTCTCTTCGAAAATGGATTGATGCTTAGCATCGGGGTTATTTTCCACAAAGAAATCTTTTAGATTATCTGGAAGCTCCTTCGTAAGCTCTGCTGAGTCTTTACCTTTGTTGATGAAAGGCCAAACCATTACTATGGATAATGTACTTTGTATAATTGACTTGACCAAATAATTTTGAAGTCGCGCACTACTCGATATTGCAAGGATGAAATGGATACTTTCATTGCTTCATTCAGTGTATTTATTTGGAGTTGCAAGCTCTTGACTGCACAAGTAAACTAAAATTTGATGAGGATACCATAAGAAGTTTATTTGGCTTGTCATACGCTCACGAAATATATTTTACTCCATAAGATATGCATTAAATTTTGATAAATTTAATCTATTAACATTGTACAAGTACTCCACGACTTTGTTATACTTCATGTTGAAGAGTTATTTACTTAAAGCACTGCTTTTAGTAGAGATTGTGTTCACGAAACAGCGGCTGAATTCATGACTAATTGTATACATGCAAAAGGTTCCTAAAATGTTAAGTTCGGGTCTGGGTTCAACTTCTCTCGAGTATACCCTCAAATAGTCTACCTATCTCAACTTCAAGGACATTCAAAAGGTCTTGTGGATCCAGATCCTTTGAGGATGCTGCCCTTCTTTGTAAGATAGCTCTGTTGAACTCCAATGACTCGATTATTAGGATTCTCAACCTTGTAGCTATGGGAATCAATCTCACAATTTGCGTATTACTTAACTTTTCCGTAATGGCTCCAGCTTCATAGCCATCTATTAAGATACTGAATTTAACGTCCAAATCTCTGAAAAACTCGAAGAATTGAATCAATTTTGATCGCTCGGTGGCATCAATTATAGGCTTTTGGGACTCTAATCTGAATATTTGCTTGTAGTGAGCCAAGTAGTCCTCTAAGTCACCCAATATTTTTATGAGGTAATCTGCTTGGCCAAAGAGAACGTTGCGTTTCGAAATAGAAATCCACAAAATTTGCATCACTTGCAGCAAATCGGTGAGAATTTGGGTCAATGAGTACGTCTCGATGGTATCCGATTGGTCTTTGATGAATTTACGCTGGATTTGCAAGAGATTCTCGTCCACATAATTTATGAGCTTACTCTGTTGCGCAGTGGTGATGATTTCTGGGGTGGCCAGAAATTGGGACTCAAGAAGCTTGTACACTGAATCAAAAGGAAGGGTGAAAGAAGGAACTTCGAATTGTTCTTGAAAGTCACTCTCAATATCTTGTGGTTGTTGTAATTGTTGTAATTGATGAGGATTGGTGATTTTAGCATCAGTAGATGCTAATGAAGAGGCCAGTGGCGGGGCCAATTTCGAGTTGGACGAACTACTTTGGACTGAAGATTGTACCTCGGGGGAATTGGTATCGGATTCGATTCTGCTGACGCCATTGCCCATTCCTGGAAACGCCTTTTCGTCCTCGGGGTCTTCAGGATGGGGATAATCCACTACCATCTGATGGGTGGCAGCAGAAGTGGCGGAAGAATCGAAAGCCGACACCGGCTTTTCGTCCTCTTCCAAATCGGGATTCAAGTCGATATCCCATGGCTGGTCGTCCTCAACATCAAGCGAATTCTGATTGTCCTGGAACTGGTGAGATGGCAGCATTTTGCGGTTCTCGGAGTAGTGTTGGTGTGGGCACTTTGTGATTCGTTGCGGTGTGCGGTCTCCATTAGGTCCGTGGGTAGTGAGGTTCTGCCTCACTACTCCAGTTCTGGGGTAGTGGTTTTAGGGGGGTTGCGCGGGAGTGGGTGCCCAGGGGTGCCACATTTGTTCCTTCCAGGGAGAAATTGGTCACCGACGCTGGCGGAGGGGAGAATCTTCAATCGGAAACCGGATCTACATCCTCACTAAATGGAGCGTAGTGTAGCGATAATTGGTGGTATTTTGTTGTTGGTCTAAATGACAATACCGCGAACTTCAACGATTATTATTAAAGTTATCTTAACTACAAACAACACAATCAGGTCAGACAATTCACATACCACACTATTGATTCGAAGAACATCAAATCACTAAAACCATCGCTACCCGCCAAATATCCCCAAACCTTCAAAACACCTTCAAACCTGCAAAACATCCCCCAACGTCCCCAAACCCTTCCCAAACCCTCATACGATCTATCTCCACACCTTCTCTCTAAGAGTCACCTCCAACCTCGCCAGCGACCACCAAAGCCCTCATCTCCGCGCTAATTAACTACCGAACTCCCCCTTGTGGCATTAGCCTCAGTATTCCATTTCCTGCGTAGTTCTGCATACCGTGGACCATCACGAGATTCCCAATTCCTTATCGTCACCATAATAACACTACACTACTCATTTCATTCACAACCCCTCCGCCTATCTAACCACAACATACTGGATCCTTCATGCCCGTGACTGAATCCAGGCCCCCACAGGACCCTAAGAGGCCCTGTATAAACACCTCCAACGACACAGGGAGCTTCATCTTCGAAACCCCCTCCAGTCCCCGGCCAACATCCGCCATCGAAACAGAATCCATTTATGGCATCCAGGCGGTGGAAGCTGCCGATGACAACAACAGCGCAGGCGCTAAGGATGTGGTAGCAATGGAAATAGACGGCAGTGTGGCACAAGCCGGCCAGGAGCCGTCCTGTAAGCTGTCGCAGCCATTGCCATTCGAGATCTCTCATTCTCAAGGCCTTCTTTCTCAGACCATGGTGGCCAAATACGAACGATTTGCTCAATTAAACAATGTGGGCCTTTCTGCTGCCACCAACAAGTACCTCCGATCCAACGCCACCTTCGTGGGTGAACAGCAATCCGATAAGCGTTACCATGTCCGGGTGGAGTTCAAGACGGTGGATCTTGTGAACTCGGTCATAACGGGGTTTCTCCAAATCTCTGGACTCACCCCAGAACACCCCGAGATCTCCACCTGTTTCAAAGGCGAGATCATCAACAATCCACTACACAAGCTACGCATGTTGACCAGACGCAATGCCGATGACAATTCATACAAAAGGTACTGTTTCATCACCGAAAACAAACAGTGGGGGTCGTACCCCAAGAACGACTTGGAACACTGGCGCATATTGTCCTCCACAGCCAGACAAGAACTGGACCGAGCGGACAAAAAGGAAACGGACGAAAGCATACTCAAGAAGAAATTACACAATATCCAGAGTGGCATGGAAGATAGCCAGTTCATATACATGCGATGGAAAGAAGAATTTTTGTTACCTGATTCCCGTGTCAAACAGATCAGTGGTGCTTCGTTTGAAGGGTTCTACTACACCGTGCTAAATATTGGCGGGTCTGAACACGTCAAAGGTCAGTCCAATAGAATATCGCCTGGCTCCATCAATGGCTTGTATTACCATAAGACCTCGGAACAGTTACAATCTCTTAATTTGCGTTACGTTGGTGAAGATACCGTGTCCGAATCCTTTGATTTCTTGTGACGAGACTGCAATTAATCTCTACTAATTAATCTTTCTTAACATCTATTAGAATATATTTTGAATAGAATTGCCAAGACCACCCCTAATCATTTTTTTTGGCCTGGTCTCTTTGAGCGTATATCTTAGCAGTAAATGGTTCTTCCAATAATAATGCAACCTTATACATCACGAACACAAATCCCGTAACTGCCAAACCAGCTGGCTTTCCGTACCACAAAGCAGTACCCAAGAAGCAGAGGGCTGAACCATTGTACATTGGGTTGTCGTTGATGTTGAAGGGGAATCCAGTGACTCTCTCTTCCATCAAAATACCAAAGTAGTCTCCAAGGTAAGTACCGGTGACACCCAAAGCATACATAGAACTTAAGACAAGGATGTTACCGAATCCGAACAGGAGAATGGCCAATGCCTTTACAATGTCCGAATCAACAAATGGTTGATATGTGGGTTGTTTCAAAAGGGCATCATGATAAACATGATCTCTGTAGATACCCAAGCTGAAAATAGTAAAGGCCAACAAGTAGCAACCCCTCTTGGCGCCACCAGCAATCTTAGTGAGGAAATGGGTTTTGTATTCCAATCTTGCCACAATATTCCAGAATACTGGGTTGAAGGCAATTGTGGCCATAGCATACCTCAAATCTGGCGATGATTCAATATAAGACTCAAAGTTTTGTGCTAAGTAGACTGAGTCATTAGCTAACTTGGTGAAATCGTCATATATGGTAGTCATATCGTTGTTTTGGCTGCTAAAGTCTTGACCGTTAGAAGAATCGTTTAAAATCTGGGGTTTATATAGGGAGGTAAAAATGAGCATGTGATTTTAAAATGTTGAATAATTGGGTACGTTAGGTTTGGCACCATGGTAACAATTTAAAACAGTTCCCAATTACTGCAGCTTCGTCTAATGCTTTCAACAAGGTTGGATTCAGTCAATTGACAGAGATAATTGAAGACTTTTTAATAGTTGTTGATATTACGTAATCAAATACAATAAAACGGTTGGGTAGATTTTGGTAGATTCTCTAGATTATATTGCAGGTACGTTTCTGGCCAGATAGCATGTAATCAGAACCAATTAACATCTATGATTGTTTGAGGAGTGTCATTTTAGGTGACACTCGTACAATGTAATTTTAATTTTTAGTTCATATATCCAAGTTTGAACAGTATGGGTTCTCTTCTATAATTACTGAGGGCCAAAGGTTGAACTTGCCCAGTTTATAGAACGTTTGGAACTTATGGAGAAAGTTCAATTGAATTATTTACAGTTTAGATCAAGTGTTGCAGCGAAAGTGTTACGAACTCCTTATGACCATAATTGAAGTTCCTCAAGTTTTGAAAAGATAAATTTGTTTATTATAAACTACGGACTGAAAAACTCATGAACAGGAATGAGAAGCTATTTCAATAATCAACGGATATTTAACTTTACAGACTCGATACAGTCTTCCAACAAAAATTGGCTAGTCATAATGACTTAAGTAACTTAAGTGCAAAGGGGGGAGCAATCAAGACCAGATCTTGTTGAAACCTGTTCCTTTCTAAAAGAAGACATTTTGAAAATTAAAAGCTAACCTCCACTAACAATAAAGGTCAATTCTTTTATCACAATTGACTTTTTCAAGATAGTTCACTTCCAAAGACTCCAATCGTGGGGTGAAAAGTCGCGCTTAACAGTAGTTTCCCAATTGAGCGATGACTCTTCCTACCAAACAACTACACAACCACGATAATATCAAATTGGAGCTTTGGGGCTATAGAATAAACATCATAGTCGTTCTTATGGGCCTCAGGTACCCTGGATAATCATCTGGTTCTTTTGACAGCTAAAAGTCGTAGTGGCGCTTGTCTTTCCTAATTGGGAACTCCGATAATGAATCATGATAAACCACTGAAAAATTATATAAATCAGCATTTGCCCCCAGATTTGATTAACTATCATAAAATGGTTAAGTAAGTAAATTGATGCAATAAAATGAATCAAAACTAACTTCAGAAACGTTCTCTTATTAGGTTCCGGCTTCGTTGCTAAGCCCACAGTTGATATTTTGGCCAAAACCCCAGATGTCAAAGTCACTGTTGCTTGCAGAACCCTCTCAAAGGCCCAGGAATTGGCTGGTTCTGTCGCTGATGCCATTTCTTTGGATGTAACTGATGAGAAGGCTTTAGATGAACAAGTTGCTAAGGTCGATTTGGTCATCTCTTTGATTCCATACACCTTCCACGTCAACGTGGTTAAGGCTGCCATCAAGAACAAGAAGCACGTTGTTACCACCTCTTACATCAACCCTCAATTGAAGGCTTTGGAAAAGGAAATCAACGATGCTGGTATCACCGTGATGAACGAGATCGGGTTGGACCCAGGAATCGATCACTTGTATGCTATCAAGACTATTGAAGAAGTGCATGCTCAAAACGGTAAAATCAAGTCATTCTTGTCTTATTGTGGTGGTTTGCCTGCCCCAGAAAATTCTGACAATCCTTTGGGTTACAAGTTTTCTTGGTCCTCCAGAGGTGTTTTGTTAGCATTAAGAAACTCTGCTAGTTACTGGAAGGATGGTAAGATCGTTGACGTCAAGTCTGAAGACTTGATGGCTACTGCTCAACCATACTTCATCTACCCGGGATTTGCTTTCGTTGCTTACCCTAACAGAGACTCTACCACTTATAAAGAGTTATACAACATTCCAGAAGCCGAAACTGTCATCAGAGGTACATTAAGATTCCAAGGTTTTCCAGAATTCATCAAGGTCTTAGTTGACCTTGGTTTCCTCAAGGATGAAGCCACCCAAGCATTCTCGGGACCAGTTGCATGGAAGGAAGCTACTGCCAATTTGATTGGAGCTGCCTCAACTTCTGAAGAAGATTTAGTTGCCAAGATCAAACAATTGACTAAGTTCAAGTCCGATGATGACGAAAAGCGTATCATTGCTGGTTTGAAATGGTTGGGCTTGTTCTCTGACAAGCAAACCACTCCAAGAGGTAACCCATTGGATACCTTGTGTGCAACTCTTGAAGAATTGATGCAATACGAAGAAGGAGAAAGGGACTTAGTCTGCTTACAACATAAATTTGGCATTGAATGGGCCAATGGTGAAACTGAAATTAGAACTTCCACATTGGTTGACTATGGTGATCCAAATGGTTATTCCTCAATGGCAAAGTTGGTCGGTGTTCCATGTGCTGTCGCCACTCAACAAATTTTAGATGGTACTTTGAGCATCAGAGGTTTATTGGCTCCAATGAGTTCTAAGATTAATGACACTATTATGAACACCTTGAAGGATGATTATGGTATTTTCTTGGTTGAAAAAACCGTTGGTTGAGATTCAATAGATTTGAATGAAATATTACTTGTACTACTTGTAGAAAAGAATGGATTTTTATTAATATTAGTACCAATCTATAATAATAATTATCATGTATAACGATAAGTTAGTGTTTCTAGTAATCATCACTATCATCACTATCATCATATCCAATGGTGTATTCATCAATGAAAGCATTTATATCTTCAACAAGTTCTGATTTATCCTCCATTATGGTTTCTGCTTCTCTTTGACGCGAATTTTCAACAACTACTTTGAAACCCTTCAAAGTATCTTTAAATTTAGTGTTCACATTGAATTCAGAATAGTACTCAAAGTTTTTGTCATCCGACAAGATTTTTGTAGGGAAAGTCTCACATTTTACAATTTCTGTCATGTAATGATTGGTATAAATGTTCCCGGGAGCTCCTTCTTTGGATAACGAATCTTTTATCTCATTGTTTTGAGGGATTACATGATTAGTGACAAAATATCTTAACGCAGTTGGCTTGACTTTCACAGGCAAATTAATCAAGCTTAAATCACTTGATTTGACTTCAGGAACCGTAGGTTCTGACAAGTTGAAGTATGCATTGATATCTACATTGGAAATCATATTCGAGATGTTCTGATGTTCAGCTTTGTATAACTTGATCTCATTGACAAATTTTCTATTCTCTGCACCCCTCAAAATGTTCTCTTCAATTGTTCCCATAGATACCCTGTTTTGCTCTTGAGTTTGTAATCCCCATAAAGAGTTAATGAATAAGGAAGTTAATGCTGATTTGTTCCATGGACTAGATCTATTGAATTTATCCGAGAGAATAGATGTAAAGTTTGGATCACTATTGATTGGAAAAAATAATGATGAATTCTTTGCCATCTCGATGGTGCTCTTGATGCGAGATATAGCTTGTAATGGCTTAGTCACCTTCAGTTCATATAATCCAAAATACCAAATCTTAGTTTTTGAATTGTTTATGCCTCCATTGAAATACTCATCGATAATGTTTTCTGTCAACTCATTTGAAAAACCTCCCCACGCGTTATCCATTTCTCCGATAACATTAAGTCCAGCGAAAGCATCACATTGCTCCAAATAGAAACGAAAACGGTCAAGTTGATCATCTATATCATTTTGACCAACCTCTTCTTTTCCTTGGTCATATGTGGAGAATTTAAGATTGGCAAAATTCTTGTGTACACCTTCGATGTTGGCATCTAGAACATAGTTTTCGAGGGCAAATAATGATTTGGGATGATAGATAAGTTTGTTGTAATCAGACCAATATTTGGTGTTTTCGTCATTTAAATTCTTCCCATCGACGATTCCCTTGTCCAAGTTAGTTTGATACTGATTTTTTGGTTTGACTTGGTTGTAAGTGGTGATTTCCGGGGAAGAGAACTCATCAAACCGAGGTGCTTTTTCATGATATTCGTACCTATTCAAAGATCCCAATCCTCCTTTAAAATCATACACCAATGCTCGAGGGGCATAGTTGGTGTGGGGACCGCTTTTGGATGTGGTCAAAAACACAGAATTGTCATGGAACACCGGCGAACCTTTCTTGTAGGGAATGTGGGACTCCTGAGTATTGTACAAGTGGGTGATGACATGGCCTGCTTGTTGGGACAAGCCAATGGTGATTGCCTCCGACATGAGCACGCAGATCCAGTAGAGAGAGATGGATTCTAACGCGATGCAATCTGGAACGTGCGTGGACTAGACCAAGATGAATCCGTTTGTGGCGGATTTAGTTTACCACGACAAGACGTATTTTGCGTGAAAAATCCTCACGATATCCGACCATGCACGTAATATATCGCATTAGGCAAAATGTAATCAAATGTAATCACAGATATATTACATGCATTTCCACTTGACGACAGTTTACTTCACACATGCAGTGTCGTAATTCTGCAGCGGATAGATGAGATGACAGGATGACCTGCGGCATGGAGCCACCAGCATGGTTGGAGGAAATCAAAACAATCCGTTTCGGGCCCGCTCCTTGGATGGCACCAGGGGACATCTGGTAGTCATGAGGGACAATCCAAAAATAGTCCCCCAGGTGCCCCTGGATGTATTTGGAGATGAAATTACCCCGTTCTAAAGTGTGTGTCCCAAGCGATAAACTTCCCCCAGCTGTTCGTTCCAACTTTTGAAATGAGGGATTGTCTCTCAGACAAGCCAACTCCACACGGAGAACCTGAAACATGTGGTGAAACGTCTGCAAACGGTTCCGACAAAGGTACAGGGGTCCGGTGGCCTCGGCGGTCGCTGTGCGCCATCATGGCCATCTGGTATTGCAACACCGTTACCATTTGTTGTACCAATGACACATCCCTTTTTTGACACCATGACAAACAAACAGCTGGGTTTAGCAGCCAGCACCATGCTTTGTTGTGGTGAACGATCCCACAACAATATCTAGTCTAGTGATGAATAGGTTCCCCAAACTGCCAAATGCCTCTTTATTATTCAGTGGTTGCCCTTCCATTATCCTTCTTAGTGCCACGCTGCCGGCCCCACGAAGCCATTGTCGCGGTATGTCCGCAAAGGGTTAAAATGATCTGACGACGGTTCAACAAGGGCCACCTCGAGATGGGTGTTTTACCACTGAACCCCGGCGTAGTGACGTTGCAACCACCGTGTGCTGTTATTGGAGGTATCTGGAGGCCGCAGCCATGCCAAACACTGGGCCCTTCCGTGCCTGTTATTCCACCGCACCACCTGGTTGGTACCACTGTACCCGGAACCGCAGGCGAAGGTCGCGGTGGAAGGTATTTTGTAGGTCCACCGGTCCCCAACGGCCAGCGAGGGATGACACAGTACCCGCGGGCGGAGCGGACGCGTGATTCCGGGGGTAGAAACAGGCCAAGGTTCGGGTGGCATCGCCTTCAAACCCGGCGCTCGTCCGCTCTTTGTTACTGCAATCCACAATCCTTCGCCTCTCGCTAGAACCCCCGTTGGACTCACCTCAAATTTGGTGGTTGTGTCGTATCTGCTGCAGAACAATGCAAGGGAACTAACTGAAATGCCCTGGCCGGGTAACACGACGCGCACCCTGATCTCTGATGGTATATAGGAGTGGAATTCTCATCTTCTGGTGAGATAGTTTGATTAAACACCCCACCCATCTCCAAGCCATCGCCACAAGCCCATCCATGACCGACGTGTATTCGGGCCCCGAAGTCCAAAAGTCGCCCTCGGTGTCGTCCATTTCTTCCAATGGGAGTACCAACTCCACCGACCAGCTCATCCAGAAATTGGAATCCACCTCGGGTTTGGTGACCCCTGTGTCGCCCACCGTGGCCTCCATCAACTCTGCCATGCCCCCTCTGCCGCTTTCGCCAACTTCCATGACCAGTACAGACAAGAAGAAACCAGTCAAGTTCACTGTTCGCAAGGTTTCCCACGAACCTATCACATCTCCCACCCTTGGAGCGGGCTCCAAGAGTAAAGGCCGTGATACAAACAACACGGCCGAGGTCAACAAAAGAATCTTGGCTCAGGACAAGTATGACCGCTGTGTATCGAAAATCAACAAGATCGACAAAGAAATCGCCTTTTTGTCCAAGCTCCTTCCCCCTTTCAATGTGGAGGTGGACTATGCTACACGGACGAAAATCACCAATGCCATCGAGAAATTGAAGATGAAGCAGGATGAGATAGAGAGAAAGAAGTACGGATTGGGTATTACCATCAGTCGTTTGTGGAGAGCTCACGATGATAGTGATATCTGGGTGCGGCAATGCAGCAAACAGTGAAATTTGCATCCTAATCCAATTATTAAGCTGAACGTTTCCTAGGGGCATTCCTCGACTCAATGCTTTGATCCTTCATTCACCAGAGCTTCGAGAACACGCAGATTCTGGCAAATAGCATTTCTTTCTTCAATACTATCGAAGGGGCCAGTCTCAAATAAGTGGATACACCAGTCCCTTGATCGACTTCCCTTTTAACCGTGCTACGCCATGTAATATCCATCGCGTCAACCCCGATTTTAACCTCTTTAAGGTATCCAACATGTTGTATATTATACGATTATTTTCCGGTTTTTGCCATGTCCAGAACTGCACCAGTTTCTAGACCTGCCAGCAAACCCGAAATGTCGATGTTCCATATTTCTCTACGTAATAAACATATCATCTGCAACCGATTCACAGGGAACTGGAATTTCCCCAGATAATCATGGATTTGGGTCCTTGGCTTAAGAGGTTTAGACTATTCTTCTGATAAGCCCCAAGCCACAATTGTAGGGCCCACGGCACCAGGAAATCCGCTTGCCACCCGAATCATTGTCATCGTCTAATGTTCTTGTCGGCTGATAGCAGCTTCAATTTCATGTAGATCCGTTAGTCATGTTGACTAATTGTGATCATTTAATGGCAGTGCCATCTGGGCCTGTTTCAAGTCGCGCGTGGTTCAATTTTTCATGGTGGTTTTGGATACACCCCGGTGCATGTTGCAGTCCCCTGACATGAAATTTATCTAGCAGGAGCATCTCTAGCTGATCGGTACCGTTCAGATATATTATCTGGATGAGTTTCGCGTCCCAAATCTAGTTTTGACGTCATATAGCTCTAACAAATTTATTGACACCTTACTCACCACTTTACATTAAAGACTAATTTTGATTGTGAGGACTATGACATCATTTGCGTGGGCATGAAGTGCACTCCGAAGGATGTTCTATTGTGACACCAGCCTCCAAAGCTAGCCACGCCCAGAACAATCCCACAAGTCCAAAGCCAAAAAGCCAAAAAGCCTAAAAGTCCAGAAGCCTAAAAATCCAGAAGCCCAGAAGCCTAAAACATGATGTTGAGTCCTAATTAGTATTCATTGTGGTCAGTAGACATAGAAAATGTCCATTCGTCAGAATGCCACCAGCTACAGTATAGAAGGATATTACCGGGTTCTCTTGCTGCGTACCCCTGAGGTACCAAACTCACAATTCTATTGTGTCAGAAATGGCATTTGCTGACTGTTCGCTATACTATTTCGGCATCCTCTTACAATAGAACCCTTCTCTGTACATTTAGCGGTGCAATGTACCAAGCCCCCCGTACCTAGTACCACCAGTACCACGCACCGCGGGTTTCTCGCGGTTTCTTCGCGACCTTCCCCCCCCAGCGTTTCTGGGGTATCACCCAGCCCACGCCCTGCCACTTCCAAAATTCAGCCCTGTGTTCCTTGCAGTGCTTCTGCCGTACCAAGAAGTGCGGAACTGTCCCTTCCGCCCACTTGACCGTAGTACTACGGTCAACCCAACATCATGTCTTGGACACTATAAATATCCACTATGGTCCCAATATCCTTAAATCCTCCTATCCCCACTATCGTGCATCGCTGTACCCGGTTTGGAGTACCCCAATTGCTGTCTCTCCACCACTAACATTAGTGCTAACCTCCACATACTCCCCCGCCGCGCTCCTCCTATCCCTACCCCCTCGCAGTAAGGAAAATTTTCTCTGCTTGTAGGTCGCAATATACACATACCTACTCCTTTTCCTTCCCAAGTCAGACCAAGTGTACGAGGTATAAGCCGTGTTCGACATCGGTGTGTTTCTTGTCATCATCAAACCACCCATCATCCTCTCTGAGGCTGTGAGCTTTTAAAATCCATCCGTTGCTACCACTCTGAACCCACGGACGTAATTGACCAATCAAGCTAGTCCAACCATATTTCATCAATAGCCAACATTGGGTGTTCATTTGGTCTTTTACAGTTTCTCTGTGTATCCAGCATCAATTGCCGAAACTTATAAAGATTTTCGACGCTGTTGCTCTTTTACCAGTCACTCCTTGAATATTTGACCCTCTGATCAGTACTCCGAAACATCAACTGGAAAAGTCACTTACCGACTCTTCACCATTCAATTCACTTCCAATAATTTCAATTTACATCAAAATCAATTGCCAAGGGAATAACTAAATCAGATCTGACGAATCCATTCTTAATCATCATCTTCTGTTCATAATGTCCACCAAGAATTCGAAACAAGATTCTCAATTCTACTTGTATGATGATACCGATGATGAGCAACCGATAAGTATCCCTAAGAGGTCCTCGAAGCCTCGGAATCAACCATTGTCATTGAACTTACCCAAGAGCTCGAGGCGACCTTCCTCATTCATCAATGATCCATTACAATTGACTCCCACAACTTCGAATAATTCTCTTTTGGGTCCAACCATATCAAATTCACTGAGAGACGGGGCCTTCAAGAATCTAGAAGATATCTTGAAATTTCCGATCGAGTCTTCGCATGCATACTCCTATGCTCATTTATCTCCAAATTCTTTGGCCTTGAGGTTGAACGTGTTAAAAAGATCCTTGGAAATCTTTAAAGACAGACCACGGTTGCTCCGTTCTATCAACATTTTAAACGAAGATATAACGCTAGAAGCTTCGGAAGAACACCAACCAAACAACAAAAGAAACTCGGTGTACAGTCTCCATTCAAACAATTCAGCTGCTTCAGTGAATCATATGACAGATTTAGAAGGATTCCAACCTCCTCCTTCTAATCCATTGTTCAAACATACGAATAACAGTTCTGAATTCTTCAACGACCAAAATAAGAAGTATAATCTCCAATCAAATGCATCTTCTGCAGCATTAGCTGCTTTATTCAGGCCTCAAATGCGTAGGTCTGACAGCTTCCCTGTGAATCAAGTCTATGGGAAAGATGACCATTCGCCAAAACAAAAAATTAATTATGATAATAACTCATCCCTGAACCAAGCAGGCCTCCGGAAGTCTTCAGTCCCAACATCTCTTACAAATCCACATGATTCAATTTTGAATGATGACTTGAAAGAAATCATCGATCTCCTAGAAAAAGATCAGGATTCATTATCAAGACACTCTGAAATCGCATCGAATTTGCATGATTTATCCCTTTCAACCAACCATCCTGACTCAGAACTTCAGGTGAAGCAGGATATGCTAAAGAATAAACTCTTGTATGCCTTGGCCACTCCTTTTGTTGAAAATGCAGTAGGAACATCATCATTACTTTTGAATAACGGTCCCAACACACCTACTAGGAGCACACCAACCTCACACCCATCATCAGTCGCATTAAATGCTCTTGCTTCAAATGCCACATCTTCATCGAATAATAACAGACCGTTCCATTCTATCTCTTCTGGTAAACATGCTCAACCACAATCTGTTTTTACTGTTGAAATTGATAATCCGTGGAGTGTAAAAGCTGCAAACGATATGGCATGCTTAATGTTTGGTGTTCTGAAAAATACCATAAAGGCATTAACCTTGATGGATTTAATTGCACCTCAATTCAGAAATTTCGTCACGGAAAGACTTACGAATTATATCTCTAGAAATTTGGATCTTTCTTTAAGACTGCGCAAGAAACCTCAAGGCAATCAAGTCACAAACAACAATATCTTGTTCGCTGGTGAAATCGTAGCGATTATACGACCTGGTGATCAAAATTATGCTTGGACTTCCATGTGGGCTAAAAGAAAAGGAGATTTGATTATCTGCATGTTCGATCAAATTCCATGTGATGCATTTGATGTAGTGATTCTGACAAAGAAACTCGATGCTCAAAATGCAACAGATGATTCATCTACATCGAGAAAGAATTCCGTTTCTCGATCTTCTTCCATTGCTACAGATCACTCTTATAGAATTGATTCCTTCACTGATGTTGCAGGTGACCTTATCAGCCAACTAGATATATCTAACATTACTTCATTGAAGGAATTAAGTGAGTCTTTGGATAAAGAAGTCAGTCTTCATAAAAGGTCTAATTCAGTTTTTTCTCAGGTTACCAGTGATTATGACTCCAGTTTTGAAACTGATATTTCACCAGAAAATAATGCAGCTATTGAGGATGATGATGACGTCCTTGACTATTACGTTTCACAAGATGTGAAAGACAGTGAAAGAATTAACCGTAAACGATACTTCACCTTACAATTTAAAGATGTGGAAAACATTCCATGTGCAATCACTTCTAATCCTTTGGAGATAGACCAACAGCGTTGTGAAATAAAACTCAAGATTCATACATTGCCTTACATTGCCGGTATTTTTGTTGTTGATTCAAACAGCTTTAATATTTTGTCTTGCAACAATGCCATTGCAAAGAATTTGTTTGGTAGATCATCTGAAGAACTAAACGATAAGTCCATCGATACTTTGATACCTAATTTCACAAAAATTTTGAAATGCGGTTTAGAACATAATAGTGTTTCATTTCAATTAACACCTGGACTTGTCTTACCTGAACACTTTTTCAGAAGATATGACGCATACCTCAAGCACATTGAGGACCCACAAAACGATGTTGAGGAACTTTTTTTCAAATCACATGGTGTTGAAGGTTTGCATAAAGATGGCAAAATGATTTACGTGGATATCCAAACTAGAGCTTCAACAAATGATACTTTAGTCATTTGGATGACCTATTCGAGGCTGATCAATAAGAGTAATTTGTCAAAGGAATTGAAGAAATTGAGTAATAATACTTCTTCTATCTCATTGGATGAGAAAAACAATGATGTCCAACCTCTGTCTATTGAAGTAAAGAATAGAACTGTTTCCAAAGAAGCAACTCCTGTTGAAGCCAAGCAATCTCCTGCGATAAAGGATTTATTGGATAATCATAGAAGAACGCCAACAGGAAAAGGTATTCCAAGCTGGCCATCACAACTCAATCTATTCACAAGAAGTCAACCAGATAATATCAACTTTGCACCTAGTAGTGATGAAATATCACGCCAAAATAGTACCAGAAAAGCTAGAAATGACTCTTTTGGTATTCCAGTCTCACGTTTGAACTTTGCCACAGAAAAGCCACATGCCCTCACTAAACTCTACGATACAAAATCTGAAAAAGATCAGAGTATAGTGAAGGAAAGGTCAAGAGTACTCTCAAGTAGTACTGGTACAGATTCTTCGAAAGAATTACATGACTCTTCCACATCAACACTGTCTGGAGACTCCCTGGAATCATCTGTTCAAAACCCATTGCAGCCTGGTTTCAACCCAGAATACAAGAAATTCTCAGAAGAAGAAATTCTTAAAGTGGAGTCCGAGTTATTGAATGAAAAAATCAGTAAATCATCACATTGGCCAAAGGCTGTTGGTCTCAAGAGAAGAACTAAGAAGTTCAGTGAGTTCAAAGTAATCAAAAATATGGGTGAAGGTGCATATGGTAAAGTCGTTTTGGCGGAGCACTTGGAAGATACAGTTTACAAAATCATCATCAAATGTATCGATAAAGAAAGAATCTTAGTTGACACTTGGGTGAGAGATAGAAACCTCGGTACTATCCCATCGGAAATTCAAGTGATGGCTTTTTTGAATGATAAACCACATCCAAATATCATGAGAATCATTGACTTCTTTGAAGATCTGAAATATTACTACTTGGAAACACCAATTTTTGGAGATCCACCAGGTATTGATTTATTCGATTATATTGAAGTTAAGAAGGACATGACTGAACTCGAGTGTCAATTTATATTCAAGCAGATAGTTTCTGCAATCTACCATCTTCACAAGAATGGTATTGTGCACCGAGATATCAAGGATGAAAATATTATCGTTGACGAGAACGGAATAATCAAGCTTATTGATTTTGGAAGTGCTGGATATACTAAACAAGGTCCATTCGATGTTTTTGTTGGAACAATTGACTACGCATCCCCTGAAGTGTTACGTGGTGAAAAGTATGAGGGAAAGCCTCAAGATATCTGGGCGTTGGGAATTTTGTTATACACTATGTTGTATAAGGAGAACCCATTCTACAACGTTGACGAAATCATGGAGGGAGATTTGCGAATCCCATACATTGTCAGTGAAGGGTCCATGGCTCTTATCAAGAAAATCTTAGTTAGAGAAATTGATCAAAGACCTTCAATTACCGATATTGTTGAAGATGAATGGCTTCATATCTAATATTGTTAGAATCATTTATATTAACAATATCAATTACAGTATCCAATAGATATGATAAACAGATATAGTATTAGTTTGTTGGATTATACAGAAACAATACTTCTAGTTAGTACATTTAATACAGTTAATTAGCATTCAATTTACCAATTAATCATTTCATCAAGAACTATTTTAGTTGATTTGGGAGTTCGCTGGAGTTTATTCTGCATAGTTTAGCTCGATGTTCGTCCTCAATATTTGATTGGAATCTCATCATCCTGGATATGAAACTATCGCGCATCCTAATAAAGTTAATCTGTATGTCACTCTAAATTACACCAGATTGATTCAGATGATGAACCACGCTTCAGCGCTTCCATTGGCGCTAGAAGTATCGTCTCTGATTCACTCACATCCACTTGTGATCACTGTTCTTCAACGACTACCCAACTTTAAAATTGAACGTGTTCCACTTCCACTAATGAAATTAACATCCTCCAAGAATAACGAGTTAAGTGCCAACCAACGCGTCTTTAAATGTTCCCAAGATATACATGATACTCTAGAATCGCTTGATAGTAAATACTTCTTTGTTAAGGTTCAGAAAAGCTCGCTTGATAAAGAACATTCATTGGGAATTCTTACGAATATACTAGGCTCATATTACCATCTTTCTGACTTACCGTCTTCAGCAAAGTACAGAGACTTACAGTTAGATATCGATCTTCCATATGCATCACATTCGATCAATTCCACAACCATTATGGCTAACATTGGACAAAACCTTAATAACCCTGTACTCACCGAACAGCAACTAGACACTATCAATTCCTTTAGCATGATACCTCCCAGCGAACCGTTGAATAACAAAGAAAAACAAATACTTCATGAGGATCCCCTTGAGTTTTTGAAGTCGAGGTATTACTCCATTTTATACACTCTCAACACCCCATTGAGTTATTTCCCAAAGACAACACTAACCAGGCTTGTCAACTTATGCAATAATGATGACAAAATTCTTTCAAATATACTAACTAAATTGATTTGCAAAATTGAAATCATGGATGAGAGACATCTTCTGAAATATGGGATATTTGAAATTTTAGAGAAGAAGTCTAATGAGTTTATAGGCTCTTTAACTAACCATGAGAAAGACGCACAGAAATCTTTCATATCTAATCACAACACCATCCTTAAAGATTACATTATGGTCACTAATAAAAGAAATGATTCGACTAACGAAGATGGTCTTACCAATAAAGAAAGTGTTTTGGAGCAACAAGGACAAAGATTGTTTATGGAACTCAAGATCCGAGAGGCACAACTCCAAGTATTAATCATATTTGAATTGCTTAAAGTATGGAAAATTTCTGAAGAAGATTTTTTGAAGAAGTGTTTGCAAAAGAGACAAAAGGAAACTGCAAAGAAAAATAAGGAATCAAAACAAGGCTTGGTAAGAAAGAAAACCAAAAAACCAAAAAAGATCATTCCCACCTTCTTAGGAATGGGATACAATGTGACTCCGGTTGTGCTGAAAGAAATAGATGCAGGCTTTTCGGTAGATAATTACACTCTTTTCAATAATCTCGATATTATTGTCGATAGAATGGGAGTATGGGATACCCTTTTGGGACGAACGAAAGGGAACGATAACGACAGTGCATACGGTTTCTTAGCTTTTGTTTTGGTGCCATATTTCAATAAAAAGCTACCGGTGATAGTAAAGTATATCATTGATAAAATCAAGGACCTGAACATGAAATTAGTTACAAAATCATTTCGTTCTTTCGAGAAAGAATTGAATAAGAAATCTCCTGAAGACTCAAGCATAACATCTGAAGTTGATTCAGAGAAAGATAGCAATTCAAAGGAACTAAACAGGCCATCCAAATTCAGGAAGACATTATTGCATCAAAAGGTACCAAGTCTCAAAAAATCTGCGACAATTGATTTATCAGAAGAAGATAATTTGAGACCAGCATTCTCGTTGAAACGTTCCAAATCAAACCTTTCTTCAAAGCATTTACAGAAGAGGCAGGTGGATATATCACTAAATACTACTGAAAAGTCAATTAAAGATTTTAAGAAGAACTCTCTTGATTTTGGAAATAAAGATTCAGAGTCTTCTCTCATTTTCACTAAGATGAATAAAGTCAAAATTGCTAAGCCAACAAAACCAATAACATCTAGATCATCTATTTCGCAAGTGCAAGCTACCCCCACTAAAAATAGAGTAATTGATGTTGATTCTAATAGAACATTAAATAAACCATACTTACCTGGATCATCTTCACAGAATGACGATTCTAGGTCAAGATCATTTTCACAGGTTGGAAGTACTCCCAT
Source organism: Suhomyces emberorum (assembly GCA_003707835.3). NCBI lineage: Eukaryota > Fungi > Ascomycota > Pichiomycetes > Serinales > Debaryomycetaceae > Suhomyces > Suhomyces emberorum. The sequence goes on from PPLQ03000013.1 coordinate 258,617, forward strand.
CAAACGTGACAGGAATGTATCTTCATCATATTCCCAAATTGCTACCACTCCTAGTGAAAGAGAAAAGGTGCTAGATTTCAATAACATTATAAATACTCCTGATGACAAATTTGCAAAACCATCTTCAATATTCGAATCAAAATCTGGAGTTTCACAAAAGTTGTTTGAGATTGCAGAGCAACCATCAACTATCCCCTCTACATTAGAAATCGATGCATTTGAAACTATAGTTGAATCACCGATGAGACATTTAGAGACTCCGAAGGATCGTATTGTTTCTTCTCCCATTTCTAGCTCCAGAAAAAGACGTCCTGGAGAACCAATTTCCATTCAAGATTCACCCTTTTTCAATCCAAATTTGGAAGGTTCACCAATGATGGGTGGTATTTTTGGAACAAGAAAACACAAATAATAACACTGCTACACATGTAATATCGTATAATGTACATTAGTATATAATAATTTTAAAGCTCGGTCAATCATTCGTAATTTATAATAATTTTACATCAACTTAGGAAATGTAACTCCAACTAAACTGATATCTCACCAAAGAAGAACCCTCTTACAATACTCTTGGCATCTTTTTGCTCCAAGACAGCGTTAGCCAATGGCTCACCTATTCTTTCCTTCAACTTCTCCTTTGCTTCATCAGAAATTTCAGAATCGACATCCATATCATCTTCGTTGTCTAAATCTACCTTTAATACTCTCAAAGTATCTATGGTGGTATTTAATAATATGTTTTGCTCATAGTCAGGTTTTCCATCTTCTGTAATCAGTTTATACCACACTTTCAAATTACCGATCAAAACCAATTTAATAACTTCGCTTCCCATATTTTTCAACCCCAACAATGCACCAAAATGTGTTCCAGTTGGTTTGGAAGAATCCAACAAAGCCCGTAATAGAGTTCTGGTAACTCTTGGTCTTAACGTGGAGTAGGATGAGCCATATACCGTTATAATATGTTTCAATAAGATGGCAGCAAATTCTCTAACAGCAAGTTGGTGCTTCAAAGCATCTTGTGCCTCATCAGTACTTGTCTCTTTTATGATGATACCTATTCTCTTAGCAAGTAACAAAGTCAAGATACAGGGCATCAAGGAATGAACATATGGATCTAAGAAGATCGTTTTATTATCGGCGAGAGCACTGATTACTTCTAGCATGGTGGAAAGAATTTCGATATTTCTGAGTTGATTAGTAATTTGTTCAGCCACAAATTGGATGAAATATGGGACCAATTGGTGCAAACCAGGATCATTCTTCAACGAGGTTAAAGCAGCATTCTTCAAGTGTTCCTTTTCTGGGTCAGTTGAAACCAAAACTTCCACAACCTTATCAAAATAAAGTTTAAGCTCTTTAGACAAAACATGCTTGACAAGTGGTTTGACTTCCGATTCCTTCTCAGATTTCTTTTCCTTGGAAGAGCCATTGGAAGCATCTTTATTGTCTCCTCCAGCCAAACTCAATATATCATTGCCTAACATTGAGGAAGTAGCACCCCTCATAATTGGTGGTAAGCTCTTGATCTCTGAAGGAAGTGGATTCTGAGGCACCATAGGTTGAACACCTTCAATGGCAAGCCAGTGTGCAGTGAATGTGGTCTGTCTGGGAACTTTAGGAAGTTCTTGATTGATTAATTTCTCAAATTCTATTTCATGGTCATCGATATAGTACAAGGTTTGGCCCCCAGCACCAACCAATGCCTCCTTGAAAGCAAGTGGCTGGGCATTGTCGTATCCATACAACGGTTCTATGTTCAAGATTCTCAATGCGTGATTGATGTCATTCGTCATGAGAAGCTTTCTTTTGGAATGTCTCATGAACTGGATGGCGGTTTCCAACACTTCATGAATACGGTACTCCACATCCATGGCGAGATTTTTAGCGGCATCGTCAGGCAAATTTATCCCCAACATCTCCGCCACATCCCGGACGGTATCATGAGGTGACCACAACGAGTGGGACAAGGGAACCTTAGAGCCTGAATTCATGATGGTGAGTTGTTGATGTTGAGATTTTGGAAAAGTAGTGTAAATGGTCACATGACCGCGACGGCCATAGTAAGACACCAGTATGATGGATGAACATCACTAGTAGACATTGAGGTAAATAAGGTCATTCTTCACGGTATGAAGAGGAATTGCTGAGAAGGTCGTGGTTCAATTCCAAAAGGCGCTTATTTTCATTGGTCAAAAGTTCCAATCGCTTGTTCTTTTTGGCTAACTCGTTCTCGTACATCTCCACACGTAGTTTATCCAGAGCTCCTTGGTGCAATTTAATGGAGTTTTTGACTGCAGTAATAGTTTCGTCGTCTTCCTTAGTGGTTTCTTCCGGTGAAATTGCCTTTTCAAATCGGGCACGTTGTTCCTTCTCGTAATGTTCCTTCGCAAGATCCGAAAGAACCTTTGCATCGTGGCCCTTGAGCTGATGGAGTTCGTGCAACAAGAATTGGCTTCTGGTGGTGAAGAGATCTGTGGGATTGGTACTTTCAGCGACGAACTCTGCGTTTCTCCGTCTCCTATCTGCCGCCTTCATGTAGTCCAGCTCGAGCTCTTCAAACAACTCCCTTACATAGATCCCGTTCAATGTAGGGAATTCCACCACCTCATTGGCAGTATCCCGTTCGAAGGCCTTAGAAAATTGGTAATTGTTGACATTGATGGCCACAATCTCCCATTTGAGGTCTTGTTGCTCTCTGCTCCACTGTAGATGCGGTAAGTGGGTGAGTACTTGGATGAGTAGAGGCTCTTCTATAAGCTTGTTGATGCGTTCCTTCTGTTTCTTGAGGTATGACCCACTGCCCTTGAACATTGCCTTCATGGCTCAAAATAACGTGTTGTTGATTTTGTTGGAAATGGCCAAATCACCTGGCGTCGTCAATATGTCAGTTAAATACTTGGGTGCGAGAGTGGCGATGTAGGAGGCAAATGCCCACCAATTGAGCAGGTTATGCCACTGATATCAAGCCTGGCCTCAGAAGTTTGGGCTAGGTCTTGTTACAGGAAGGAGGAATATCTGAAATGTTTGTTAGTTCCAGTTATGCTATTTGAGAGGATCGAGGTGTCCAATTGCGGAATCTGTCGCTGTCTACAACTTCTTGTCCAGACGGGACATTTTGTTCATGGTTTTCAACCTATCGTTACTCTGCTTGATCTTGGATTGTTGTTTGCTATAACGCTCTTCAGCAGCTTGGGCAACCGCCTCCTTCGCTGAGAGTTCCTTGTGTTGTGGATGGTCTTCGTGTGACCCCAAACGATGACCAGAGGAAGCATTGTTCTTTTGTGCCATCAGACTGGCCACTTTGGAATGCTTTCCATGAGCAGCTCCGGAAGGTTGTGAAATCTTCTTTGGTCTGGTGCGAGTGCCAGAGGCGGGATCGGGATTCTTTTCTTTGGAGGTACAGTTACCCATGTGGTGATTATATATTGTATGTACAAGTAATATTAATGTGCGATTAAAGGAGTCTCAGGTAGCTTAAGAAAGCCTGCGGTTCCAAGTGGTCGCAGTTGCAGCGCTGCGCGAGTCCAGTGAGAACCAGGGGAAATTCTCCAGAACTACCGCGGTGGCTACCGCGAAGTTTCGGTGCGAAGACGGTGTTGTAGGGAGGAATAAGCCCAGGAATGTGTCCCTGTGAATCGCTTCGTTCTCGCTAACTAGGACTGAAAGATGAAAGTTTGGATATTGGCATGAGATAGGCAAAGGGACTTTGTTGGTGCAAGATGTATGTGTTTGTTTCGATATTGACTCTATAGTATTTTCCTAACTGTATCTTCCCTGTGGATGTAGGTTAAATTGATAACTGTTGACCCTGTTGACCCCTTGCCTATTTAGCATCACCTTGACAAATCACGGTGTGCTATTGAACATTGATTCATTTTCAGCGGTAGACCTATCTTCTGTTGGAAGTGATCTCCTTGGTGATATCCGTGTAGTTGACATTTTGCTTCAAGTGCTTGAATGTAGGTACTTGAATGGTGCTTTCATATCCAAATTCAGCATTTTCGTCGGTGGTGATTCTGGAGATATCCTTATAGTGGTCTGGCTTATGGGTCCAGTTTCCGAGGAATCTGAGGCATGACTTTCTATCTTGCATGTAGTTCTTGTATACATTGACCACGCTCAAGTACAACAGTTTTCTTTCTTCTGAGAATGGAGACAAGATGGTAGCATCTCTCAAGGCAGCCCAGTCAGCAACAGGAATATAAGTGTACTTTTGGGAATCAAGTAAAGCCAAAGATTCATTCCATTTGGTCAAAATCTCTTCAGCAGAAAAGTTTTGCAAGTCACCCACCTTCTTTAAAGCAATACGGTAAGAGATTGGAGATCTGGTGACAGAATAAACACCATAGTTATCAATCAATTGTTCAAAAACAGTCTTATCACCCCAGCAGTAGTTGTTAATGATAGTGTTCAAGAAAGTTTCGTCGACAGTCTTAGATTCGGAATACACAGCAATGATTTCTCTTAATTTAGCCAAGGATTCTTCGGTTAATTGAGGGTACAATTTAAAAAATATTTGGAAGAATGCGTTATTCAAGTTGGAGTAACGAGAGTTCAAAGAGTAACTTTGCTTTTCGTTGTTGTAGTGCTTGATGGTAGAAATCCAGAAGTACATGATGTTTTCTATGGATTCGTTAGCCTCAAAAGCATTTTCCAATAAGGTAACCACATGTGGTACCTTCAATCTGATGTCATATGGCAATTCGAATTGGATGACCTTATCGAAAAAATGCTTTGAAATCTTGATATCCTTACATTGGCCAATGAAACTCAAGTGCAAATCACTTAAAGACTTCAAAACCTTTTGTTGATCGTAACGGGAGGTTTCGTAGGTTTTAAGCAAATCCTCCAAGCAGTCCAACCCACGAGAATAGTCTTCAGCGCTGATGGAAATCTTACCAATGGAGGTAAGAAGAGTATGGTTGACTGGCTTATCTGGCTTGGTGTTCAACTCATAGATTTGCAACACTTCCTCGTAGTTGAATCTGCCGTTGTTGTAAGCAATTGGAAGAATAACAGACAAGATATCTTGGTTCAAGTATAATTCACCGACAACGTCGTCATTCACACCGTTTTCCCATAAATTGATCATTTCTGGGTAGAACTGGTACTGAGCCATGGCGTAGAAAAGCATTTGCAAGGTGTGGGCGGTGAGAGCTTCCTTGAGTTCACCACTGACGATTAATTCACTCAAGTTCAACACGGCACTCTTCATGGCCATCTCATCCACGTAGTTGGAGTTATAACGTTGGTCCTTATCTCTGTTTCTGTCATTAGACAATCTGGATGTTCTGTTGTGGTACACGGACATGTTTAACAATCTGCTGTAGTTGCTCAAATCGTTCTTGGTCAATTTCTTACGGGTGATCTCGTCATCAAACATCTCGAAAAGTTGTAACACGGTGGAGTAGAACCCTTTTTGGGAGCTGGGACTCTTATCACGACCCTGTTGTGTGGCTAAAGTCAACAATTCACGGAAGTGGGTCACCTTGGTGTTATCTCCATCGTGTACTACATCACGCAAAATGGGGTCTTTCCTCGATGAGTTGATAAATTTGTCGATTTTGGCTTGGGTGGATGGCTTGGCCACATTGACGGAGTGAGTAGAGTTATTGGAGTTAGATCTGCTGAATGAAGTGGAAAAGAACTGGCTTTGACTAACTGTGGTTGGCGTATTGAGGGCAATGGGTTTATTTGCCCTGACCTTAAGGATCGCAGGTCTGAGCGTTTGCGATGAAGGAATAAGTCTGAACATCTTAAAGGAAATGTGGCGGATATGGAGAACTAGATTAACAACTAGAAGGCGATCGAGATCTTCTTATACGTAACTTTCCTAGGATGAATCTGGTGATTGTGTTGTGGTGCAGGAAAATTTTTCGATGATTTAACAAATATTTGACACGTGACTCAAGAAGGCAAAATAGAATGAAATCACTGACATGACTAGGAACAGGGGCTGAAAATAGTGTGTTAAATGGTTTAGGGGGCGTCAAAAAGATTTCCAAGTATTTGGGGGGTTGGGGCTAATTGGGGCCAAATTGTGGTGCAATTCTGTCCGTCTTCCATTAATAGAAATACGGAATTGGGGTTTAGAGCATGATAAAAGGAACGGGAACGATAGCAATGGAATATGTGGCTGAACTTGGGCTGATTCTCGCACAAAATGTGTCGTTTACGTAGCATTCAGGGACACCGAAGCAGAGCTCGGAAAATCAGGCTCCGGATAAACTTGAGAATCGGAGTGGAGTGATGCGGATTTTGGGATACATCTAAGGAAATAATAATTGCTGTGACATGAACTATACTCGTTTGAAAGATTTACTCTTAAGTGAAGGAATTTTTTATTAAACCATATGCGTGACCGACCCTTTGTTGCTTTCTTCGAAGGAGCTCTATTGGCACCACTCTTTGAAATGAGTGTGTTTTGTAGCCAGTGAAAAGGGCACTATTTGGATGGTAAAAAGCGAATGTTGGGCAATGGAACCCAAAAGACATTATGTGGCTGTGAATATGGGTTCAGATGATGCCATATCAATCAATCGGATAGGAGTTGATGTCCCTCAGTCAGTCTAGACTTGTGGTGTGTATTGTGGGCTCACTTTCGCAAACATGGGTCAAAGTTGTTGATCCTGATGAACCAGTAATTGTTGCTGTGCATTTACATAGATTCAACATACTGTTGGCTTCGAAAGTAATATCTGTAAAGAAATTCATATCTTTGTTGTTGAAACACTTGGCAACATTCGCTTAGTTCTAAACCAGTGGTGATCTAAAGAAGTCACAAAACCACAAGACATTTTGCACCCATTTTTGGAAAATATGAAAAATGTCAAAACTTGAGATATGGATCAGGATACTCAAATTGCGATATTATTCATTTGAAGATCCCAAAAAGAAAAATAAAACGAGCTACAATCATACACTTTCTTCTATGGAGACCAAATATTCTTTTCTTTTTGAATGTTGCGACCACAATCTGGTCAATTGGGTGTTTTACTAAATTTAACTTACAGTTGCTATTGGAGGAAATTCTCACTTAGCAGAAAATCAGGTATCTAAAGATCAGGTAGCTAAAAAGTAGGAACAATTGCACTGCATTAGCTGGTGCATATTAGTGCATTCCTAACCATCATCATAACTTTTCCAACCTGGTTAATCCCAGCCTCAATTCTTCACTTTTTTTTCTGGTAGTAATTTCGTGTAGTACAGCCACATTCCAACTTCAGGCATCTGGTCAATTCTATCCTACCAAAATTATACTATCGTCTGTCTGATGGCGCTGAACAAACCATAAGATGCCGTACTGCCCGTAAAAACCAAAGTAAAAATAGCCATCAGCCTCCTTTTACCTGTTAAGCCATGATTTATTTCACTAACCGTAGAGGTTCCAACCGTCAACAAATACACCAACAGTGACTTCTTATATTGACAACCGCCACACTATCCCTTGACGCAGCTAATAATTATCTTTTGGTAGCTCTAGGTGATTTTCTTATGTCACTCATCTTTCAAACCTTCGCTGCGTCTTGCATATAGCACCCTATGATAAGCACCAGTGATTAATTCTCACCTATCTTCAAGTCCTGATTAGGAGTGTTATCCATGTCATATCCAACTGAGACATCAGCTCTCCTACCGAAGCCCCGCAAATCAAAAGTCAAGAAGAATGCATCGACTGCTGGCAAGCTTGGAACGTTTGACGGGGTTTTTCTTCCCACGTCCTTGAACGTGCTATCGATTTTGATGTTTTTGAGATTTGGGTTTATCATTGGCCAAATGGGTGTATTGGGAACGTTCTTCCTCTTGATTTTATCATATGCCATAAATATCCTTACCACAATGTCTATTAGTGCCATCTCTACCAACGGCACCGTCAAAGGAGGAGGGGCATACTACATGATCTCAAGGTCATTAGGTCCTGAATTCGGCGGAGCCATTGGTATCATCTTCTTCATTGGCCAAATCCTCAACTCATCTTTGAACGTGGTGGGTTTCATTGAACCGTTATTGGTGAATTTTGGTGTTGGAAAGGGAGAAGTGGTGTCTCTCCTTCCCATGGGATACTGGTGGGAATTTCTCTATTCTTCGCTGCTTTTGGCAGTTTGTACCGGTGTGGCATTAGTAGGATCCCAATTGGTCTCTCAAACAGCCTTTTATCTATTCATTGTGCTCACATTGAGTACTATTTCCATCCCTGTATCGACATTTTTCGTGCAGCCCTTCAATCCTTTACCTACTCCACATGATACCCTTTGGTATTCTGGATTGTCATGGACCACCTTCACTGAAAATCTCTGGCCATCATTCACGAGCGGTGCTGCAGGTTCAGTTCAACCCCCTGGTCAACCAGAAACTTTCAGAAATTTATTTGGAATCTTCTTTCCCGCTACTGCTGGAATTTTTGCTGGTGCTTCTATGTCTGGAGAATTGAAAAGCCCATCCAAAAGCATTCCAGAAGGTACTCTAAAAGGTTTGCTTATCACTTTTATTCTTTATTCGTCGGTTATCATTTCATTGGGAGCGGCAGTACCAAGAGATCTTCTCCATATCGACATCAAAATTATTCAAACAGTAAACCTCCTGGGAATAGTTGTTATTCTAGGAGAGTTCTCGACATCTTTATTTTCCGTCATTATGGGAATTGTTGGTGCTGCCTCCATGCTTAATGCTATAGCAGATGACAAAATTATTCCTGGATTAACCATCTTCACTACTTTGAAAAAATCTAAATCAGCTAAGTACAAAGCTCAAGTTGCAAGTATTGGATTAACTTGGTTGATTGCCCAAGTTTTTCTCTTTGCTGATATCAATCAAATTGCTACTTTTATTACCATGGCATTTTTGATGACCTTTATTGTTACCAACATTGCTTGTTTCTTACTTCGGGTAGGATCTGCTCCAAATTTCAGACCCTCCTTTAAATACTTCAATTCTAAGACCGCATTCACCGGGGCTTTAATGTGCTTGGGCGCCATGTTCATCGTTGATGGAATTTCTGCCACCTTAGTCATTTTCTTCTTGATGTTTTTAATTTTGATGATTCATTACCTGACTCCTCCATCAAAATTTGGTGATATTTCACAATTGTTGATCTATCATCAGGTGAGAAAATATCTCCTCAGATTAAAATTGAACATGGGAGTAAAATATTGGAGACCACAAATCTTATTATTGTGTGATGATCCTAGAACATCATGGAACTTGATTGGATTTTGCAATCACTTGAAAAAGGGAGGTTTGTATATTATTGGCCATGTGGTTATCATGAACGATGACACAGACTCTAATGCAACAAATAAGGCATTCTCTGCAGATACGTACAAAGAAATTCGAGATCAAAAACTGGCATGGATCAAATTACGAGATGTGTCAAAAAGCAAAGCGTTTGTACAGCTCGCCTTGGGTCCAACGTTGCCTTGGGGAGTAAGGAATATTTATCTTGGATCTGGACTTGGAGGAATGAGACCAAATATTACGGTCTTGGGATTCTATGATTTTGTTAAGCATGGAGTTTCACTTCCTTCACTCTCATCTTCGAACTTAATATTACCTACTGACAGTTGTCGTAAGGAAAGAAAAGTTTCTATCAATCAATGGGTGCAAATAGTCGAAGATTTGATAATTCTTCAAGCTACTGTCGCTGTCGCCGCTAACTTTAGCAATATGCAGTTGCCTAAAACCGATAGTAAATCAGGTATTTGGCAGAAAGCCAAATTTTGGGAAGGAGAAACGAAAATATTTGATAAGAATTCAGAAAAGAAGTACATTGACTTATACCCTATCCAAATGTGCTCCGTCAATCAGCTTGATAATGGAAAATCTGTTTTATCTACCAACTTCGATACATATACATTGATTCTTCAACTTGGGGCTATCTTGGTTACTGTTCCTGAATGGAAATCCAATGGTTTTGTCTTGCGGATAATCGTCTTTGTTGAAACAAGTCAAGAAGTGGATGACGAAAGAAAGAGATTGGAAACCCTTTTGTCATCATTGAGAATTGAAGCTGAAATTAAGATTGTCAACCTTGATGATGGAGGCCTTAAATCATACAATTTTATGGTCAAAGGTTATAGTAAAAATGTCGCTAATGATGAAGATTATAACGAGATTCATACAATCTTGAAACATGATCAATGGTGGAAAAACTTATGTAATGCAAGAGAAACCCTTAAGGAAATTGAAAAACAAAGATTGAGAAAGCAACAGATCAAACAATCAAGATCTCAATTACAACTTAATCAGAAAGCAAAATTTGTTAATAGCATGTTCAGCCCCTTGAATTTAAACTCATCGTCACCACCACCGCTTCCAATGTCAAAAAGTTTGAGCAATAGAAGGTATACCATTTCCAACCTACATCAGCAAGGAATGTCGGTTTCGCTTAACATGAACACTCAAGGTGTTGATCAGTTCTTCAATTATTCTGATCCAGTTGACTCAAGTGATAGTAGTGATAGCGAGAAAGACTACAATTCTGAAAGCGAAGTTTCGCTCCATCCACAAATTACGAAAGAATCTTCGATGTCACAAATTCCAACACATAATAGTAGTCAATCCTTGGCTTCGAATAACCAGAAGAATTTTACAAACTCAAATATCACTCCAGTGGATAGATCTGTGAATACTTCTCCATTAAGTGCACCATCTGGTATAGAAACACCAAAAGGTACTGGAATTTCAAAATTGAATGAGTTGAGGCAAAATCGTTATTTGACTGAAGATCATATCAAAAATTATCGTTTCTCCAATTTGGACCAGGATTCCGTGCACAAAAGACTAATTTCTTCTGATCAACTCTCAATCAGGTCATCGAGATCAAATTTACGTCCTAATTTCCTGTCTGTTAAGATTCCAGAGTCTCAGATCAATGATGATGATGATGATGATGAAGCTGGTGATGGAGAAGAAGACGAAAATAAACCCTCCATCCAATTTGTAGATGATGAGGATGAGGATGACGAGGATGCTGAAGAGGAAGATGAAGAGGAAGTAGAACAAGAAGAGAATGAATATGATCAAGGGCGTAACGATGAAGAGAAAACTGGAAACGAAGAAGATTCTAAGCAACACAAAGAGTTTGATGGCTTAAAGTTGGAGGATATACGCTCGAGAACACGTCAAATTCGTGACCAAAGACTGGCAAATAGTTCGAGGGCCCCCAGCAGAAGTACATCTAGAAAACCTTCGAAGCGAGTTGCGCTTCTTTCTCCATCTATTATCACTAATGATGAGGAAATACTCGAGCAGTTCAAAAATCCACAATTTTTGGCAGGGGAAGAGGAAGAGGATAATGAAGAGGATAATAAGAAACGCATTTCTAAATCGGAAAACTCTTTAAAGAGTCCTTTCACTTTGGCTTCTGGGTCTGCCACTTCTAGATCGGAAAATTATAAGAACCATACCAAGACTGAATCTAAATCAGATGAAAATTCAATCACATATAAGCAATTACAAGAAGAACTTAAGAAATTGAGTTTTAATCATATCCCAGCTAAGGGTCAACACATTATATTGAACGAATTGATGAAGAAAAATTCGCCTAAGGAGTCTACTGCGGTAATATTCTCTACATTACCAGCACCAACTATTGGTACTCATTTAGATGATAAGGAGTCGTTCGACTACACCAACAATTTGGCTATTTGGCTCGATGACTTGCTGCCTATTCTTTTATTAAATTCTCAAACTGTCACTGTCACTACTTCTTTATAATCATGGTGTTTTTCAGTTTAATTCATTTATCATCACAAAAATTCAATTCAATACATATTAAGTATTAAAGGTATACTGTAGGAATATTGATTCTTTTTTTTCTACAACTTTTTGAAATATTTACTTATATATTATGTGTGTAGTCCACCTAGTATTCTTACTATATGCACACCAATCATAATTATGATCTCATCTCATGACCCACAATATCAACATCTACTACTGGCAATGTATGGTCCAAACAGTACAATCGATGAAAAACTTACTAACTTAAGTTCTCATGATGAAAATATATCGAAGGAGGAAAAGCGTAGGAAAAGAATAGAACAATTAGCAGCTTGGAAGCTCAAGAAAGAGCAGGCCAAAACGGGAGAGGAGCAGACTACTCAGCAAACTCCAGAGGAAGTCAAGAAGCTACAAAGGTTAGAAGAATGGAAAAGAAGAAAGGCACAGGGGGGTAACATTTCTCCTCCAGAAAACTCGTCAACTACCAAGACACTGATAAAGATTGGTGCAAAAAAGATACAAGTCCAACCCAAGAAGGCAGGTCCAATCAAGAGGAAGACTGTTTTCGATAATGATGAGGATGATCTGCTGGAAAACAAGCGTCCTACTTTCAAAATTCCTACGCTAGAAAGTATAGAAAATGTTGCGAAGGATGATAATGAAATCGATGAATTGGATGCGTACCTCCAGACTCTAGAAGAAAGTTCAATACAAAAGGATGTGCATGAGGTAGAGAAAATAGAATTTGAAGATGCTGGAGATAATTTAGAGGAAGATCTAGAGGAAGAAGAAGCCGAGCAACAACGTCTTTTATCGTCAAAGATGAAAAAACAGAATAAGGAAAAGGAACTTAATCTGATTGACCACGAAAAGCAATCATACAAACCATTTCGTAAAATATTCTACACAGATCCAATCCTGAAAATAACGAGAGAAAATCCAGAATTGCTAGAATACCTTCAAGAAGATTTAGGTGGGATTAAGGTTAGAGGTGAAAATGCCCCTGTTCCAGTTCATTCTTTTGCTCAATTAGGTTTACCAAATGCTTTCATGGCAGTTCTTGAAGAAAAGCTAAAATTTCTGAAACCGTCTCCAATTCAAGCACAAGCCCTTCCCTCAATTATGCTTGGTCGTGATTTTATTGGAATAGCGAAAACTGGATCAGGTAAGACTCTATCTTTTGTATTACCGATGCTCAGACATGTACAAGATCAAGATCCACTTTCAAAAGGTGATGGTCCTATCGCCTTGATAATGACTCCCACTAGAGAACTTGCTATTCAAATTCATAAAGAAGTCAATAATTTTGCTCCAAAGCTAAACTTAACTACTTGCTGCTGCTACGGTGGATCTCCAATAGAGCATCAAATAGCGGAGTTGAAAAAAGGATGCCAAATTGTTATTGGTACTCCTGGAAGAATCATCGATCTCTTATCTGCTAATGGTGGTCGAGTTACTAATTTGCATAGAGTTACATATGTGGTTCTCGATGAGGCAGATAGAATGTTCGATATGGGATTTGAGCCTCAAGTGACTAAAGTTTTCAGTCAAGTAAGACCCGACAGACAGACAGTATTATTCTCAGCTACTTTTCCTCGAAAGATGGAGCTTTTGGCTCGCAAAATTCTCCACGATGCTATAGAGGTAACTGTTGGCGGAATCAGCGTTGTTGCGCCTGAAATAGAGCAGAGAGTAGTACTCTTTGACTTAGAATCTATGGATGGAACACTTGAAGAAAATAAGTTCAAAATGTTAATAGAAACTATCACTAATTTCAGAATCTTGGATGAGACTGGTAAAATATTAATTTTTGTGGAAAAACAGACTGGAGCTGATGAAATCCTAGTGAAATTATTAGGTCAGAATATTCCATGCAAAGTAATCCATGGGGGGAAAGATCAGCTCGATAGAAAGGATGCCATTAAAGAGTTCTCTTCCCTGAGTAGTGGGATAGATACTTTAATTGCGACATCTATTGCAGCTAGAGGGCTAGATGTGAAGAACTTAAATTTGGTGATCAATTACGATGCACCAAACCACATGGAAGATTATGTGCATAGAGTCGGAAGAACTGGAAGAGCTGGAAACAAAGGGGAAGCGGTGACATTTGTAGCTTCGGACCAACAACGCTCTATCACTGATTTAGTTAGGGCTATGAGGTCGAGCAAGATTGCAGATGATAAAATACCCCAAGAATTGATTGAAATTAGCACTAATTTCCTCGAGAAAGTTAAGAATGGTAAAGAAAAATTTCACTTTGGCTTTGGAGGTAAGGGACTTGATAACTTGCAAGAGCAGAGAGACTCAAGCAAAGATATGCAAATGAAAGCTTATGGTGGTGATGTTGAAGGTATGAAAACGACGACTTCAAAGAAAAAACAAGAAGTATCTTCAGCTGCACGTGCAGAAGTGGATGCTAAATTGCCTGATTTCCAGATCATTGAAGGGAGAGCACCCGAAACCTCTGGTCCTGATAAATGTAAATTCCATTCCAGAATTACGATCAACGATTTGTCACAAAAGGCAAGATGGTTGGTGGTGAATCGCGAAAGCTTGTCAAAAATCATCGAAACCACTGGCACGTCTATCACCAATAAGGGACAATATTACCCACCAAATACTGTGCCTAAGGCAACTAAGAAAAACGGTAAGGAGGTGGCGCCACCTCCAGCTTTATATCTTTTGGTTGAAGGTTTAACCGAGAGTTCTGTGCGCGAAGCTAATAACATGATTAGGCAAAGGATGATTGAAGGGTTAGAAATAGCAGCCAAGGAAGAAAGTATGGCTCCTACAGGAAAATACACGGTTTGAACGACCACGTATATAATACATAGCAGCAAATTTTCAACTCCAGGTGAAACAACATTGCCATCACTGAAACTTAGCCAAGGCATCAGGTTTTCGCGAATTTTTAAAAGCTGCTAGCCGTGGCATAAATGAGGTACAGGTGAATTAGAAGTTTCACAGATAGAAGCATCCATATGCGAACCCCAATTTATGCCTGAAAAGGTTAGTTTATAGCAATTATTATGGTGGGGTTAATATCACACTCATCAAAGTCCACCCGCACAAAAGTTCTAAGCTACTTACATTTATCCATTTGCTAAAAATACGTCCAGTGTAGTGTGTGGTGGAAATATAGGTTACTGTTGAGTGGGTGTTTTCTACACCACGAAATATAGATCAAGTATAGATGGGGCGACTGACATTTTTCCTAAGCCTAAGCCAATGCCCAATATTCTTAGGATCTGCAATCGCCGATTTTCAAGTGATGCGATAACTTCGTAAATTTGACACAAGAAGTTCATGGTGGGTTTAAACAAAACCCGTCCCCCATACTTCCCCCTGTCACACCTATTCTGCATACACACCAATGTAAGTTCTTTGTTTCGGGTATCTTCGAACCTCAGGGGGGTTTGGGAGGCTCAAACAGCTTGAATTTGGGGTTAGGGTACCTTTAACCTGAATCACCCAACTCACTGAACCTGCCAACGCCAAGTACACTGATGGACCGAAAATCTCGTGTGAGCGCACAAAATCACAATAGATTTTTACTAGCAAATAATCCCAGATTGTATCTGCCCAATTGTGCCCGTGGTGAGTGGGATTTGAGTACCGTGAGATTGCGAATGTGAATGTGAGAGTGTGAGAAAGTAACAATAAGACTCACCACTAGGACCGTAGCAACCACCTCAACCAGAAAACCGTGGCCATAGGGACACCCGGAAATGTCAGGGTTTTGTTCCCCATAATACGTCACCAAGGTTTTCATCCCCTCCCACGTAGAATAGCCGAACCCAAGCGATAAGCCCAACGTTATACATGATGCGATCAATCATGCAAATGAACCAGTTTCATATGCACCAATTGACCCCACATAAATATCGCAGGATTCCGGGGATTAATAAATGCCATAATGAGTACCGAAAGCGAATTAGAGAACCTCTACTCGTTCAGAAGGGTGGAGAACTCTGCCAACGTCTCGGTGTTTCTCGGTAGAAACCCGCTCAGGCTGGTCAACAAATCCAGTGTAGCGGTGGGTAGTGGGTATTTGAGTGGACAGGCAGTGATGGCAGCGTGGCAAACGCTACCACGGGGGCAATTCAAGCTACAGCTGCTCCACCAGTACCTCGTGAGGTCGGCCTCCGTTAAGGGCACCATCCGGTGGGAGGTGGAACAGACCAGAACTTCCAAATACGAAAACCATCGTTGGGTAAAAGGTTACCAGGGGCCCAAGCGAAAATTGGTCTATTTGGCCACCATGACATTCAGGGACATTCACTCACAATTAGGAATGGATGCTTCGATCATGGGGACTGTGGCAGAATATCAACTTCTGCCTGGTGAGGAATTTTGGCATGAAAGAGAGTCTTTGGATACATATCCCTCCAAAAGAATTTGCAATGGACAATTGATACAACTGGTGGTCACAGAACAGGAGTCTAGCGACCTTAATCCACGAACTAAGTACCATGGCATCTTTGTCAGATGCTCCGATACACCCACTATAGTCAAGGACCGCAATAAGTCCAAGTATCTCCAACTTTTCCATTTGGTAGACTCCTCGGTCATTCTGGAAGCAGAACTACCAGTGGGAGTGCTTGGGAACATCGATAACACCCACTTAAGCTGGGTAAGCCAGAACTTATACCTACATGACTTCAATTTCGACCCCAGTCAATGGCATTACTTAAGGTACTGTTCACCTCGATTCGCCGACAATCGCATGATTATCCAGTGTGGAGTGTTCAACTTGGGTGGTAAGATGATAGCACTGGCAATAAATGAAGCTATTGTAACTCTGGACTCCCAAATTACAACTACAAGAAAGCATGGAAAGCTTTAGAAATGTCAGACGAAATATATACCTTCCATTCTTTGCATACTTATGACATAGAACCATTTACTACCAAGGAGATACAGACATATGTTGATAGAGGTTTTGAAATTTACACAATTCGTTGAAGGGCCGAATTAATTTTCCTCTGATTGAATTAACACCGTCACTCCAATTATAATTACATGCATTTTTTTCACTGTATTGTGATATACTATATAATTATCTCGCGCAATACTGCATTATCCGATATAAGTCCAATAGAGAAAACATTTTTAACGTAGACTTTCTGTTGCAATTGGCAGGTTTTGTCTAGTACATCAAGAAAATATACAATAAAGTTTGTCAGTTCAATCGCAAAAATTCCATTCTAGAACCCTTATGAAAGCAATTAGGCTTCAGAAACCCACACTTGCACAATTATAAATCGATAAAGCAAGCTAGTAGAGGGTATCCATGCCTATATTATGTGTTCCCCACCATGTACCAAGAAAAGTGGTCCCTTAGGTACTGTTCAACTTTGAAATATACTTTTAAGTTGCATTTTCGAAGCAATTAAGGTTTGAAAGTGATATTTTACCCGAGTGTGAAACTGCGGAATTTCGGAGTTTGGAACGTGAGATTAGATCCATTCCAGCAGTAGTTTCTATTCAACAAGTAACCGTTTTGTGGCCTTAATTAATACGTGGGAAGCATAAAGGATTCTTTCATTTTGCAGTTTAGATATGAATGAAGATATCCTACTCGTGCATTATCGAAATCTGTTTCAATTCATTAGCCACTTTCATGCAGCTAAAGTGATGTAAAATAACTTGCTAATTGGATTAATTTTGCTGCATAACAATTTAAGGTACCCAATTTCGTATGCAAAGCCAAGGGTAGATCTGATGGATATTTTTTGTGGACCCTCTTGAAATGACACGTTCATTATGGACTTATGCGATATTTGCAGGACAACTTTGACACGATGAAATTCGCCTATTTAATCATCATTCCTCACAGATGCACCCTTCCTATGTGAACTTGATGTGAAATTTGGTTTGCCAACCATTTATATCGGCCTACAAGGTGATGTCAACGATATTACGAATGTTGATGCTCTTGGTACAAACTATATGTCATTAAACTTGAAATTTGTCTATAACAGATGCTTGAAAACGACGAGTGCTAGCTTTCATAATTTCAAGCACATTAATATTGAGGTTAATATCTTTTAAGTGGTTTGATGATTATGAAATGAAGCTTGAAGCGAAAAATCAAGCCTATTGTGGAATTCAGTATGGTTGCTACTGTCATATGCCTACTAATAAACGTGGAATAACTTTTTTAATATCCGGGGAATTGCGCAAACACTTACCCGATGAAGGTATTGCTTACACTTGGTTACTTTTAATTTTGTCTATAGATGCTGATATAGAGCCACTAACAGACTCTTGGTTACTTATACATGAATGTTTTATCTGAATCCTTGAATTTTAGCGAAAGAAATTCGCCTCGTTGCTTAAAAATCAGCTTTAGCAGCCAACGCGTTAATACAATTTCAAAATAGCATGATTGTCTGATATTGTTTGTTCTTTTCTCATACTGTTGGTGTCGTTACTATTACAGACGTTTTCCACTATACCGTACTAGTGTCGACCTGCACATAATTCATTCGGTTCGCAGCCGGGTAACCATCCATATTACCGAAAAGTTTTAATCTTGACTATGTAGATAGCCATGTCACATCTAACTAGAAGGCCCTCGGGGGTTCGTATCCTCAGGAAATGTACTCGTGCTGTCTCTTCCACCTCGATACCATTATCACAGGAACTTCTCCGCGATTCGGAGGAAGTTGTGAACACCACTAAGTCACCCAAGATTAAGAATCTTTTGAATCAAATATCATCAAACACCTATATAAACTCATTCAACACCGCTTCAATTGCATCTTCCATGTCAACAAATGTGACAAGTTCGCAGAAACAAGTTATCAGAAGAGAAATCTACCGTCTCGTGGATAGCAAATCATATGCTACCTTAATGGATGTTCTACTCAAATGGTCTACTACCAGTTCTACTCCCATCACAAGCATACTCTCCCCACAAGAAATCTCATACCTCGTGAATCTTGTCATGAATCATCAGCTTGAGCTCTTGCATAAATACACCATCTCCACGCCGATTTTAAAAGCTCAGCAGAACTTAAAGCTTTCGGATAAATTGTCAAACAACGAAAAAGATGCTGGATTCGTTCAGTCAAGACAACTCATCTTTAAAATACGTGATTTCTACAGCAACTTACTCTATGGAAACTGTGGTGAGTCTATTTACGGCAAAGACAAACGTCTTGACTTGTATGATTCCAAGAATTTGACTGGCTACAAGTTAGAAGTAACCGACTACGAAAACTTGATATACATGGAACTCCATAATATGAAGATGGATTTAGCTTCAAAGTGGTTTCAAAGATTTGAAGCTCAATTCGGTGATAACTTGGCCAATTCTATGACTCAAAAATTGTGGATGTTGAAATTCCAAGTATATGCTGGCGGTCTGCCAGCACACTGGGTACTCCGTGAAACAGAATTGAATGGGGTCTTCTATAATCCTAGACAGGGTCCTATGAGTCATGAAGTGCTGTTTGAGTCTTTGTATCGTGAGTTCTTGAAACAAAATATGCAGCTAGGATCCACCCGTTTAATGATGAATAATGAAATGGTTGTCACCTTGATTTACTCAATGGGTTATACTGGAAACATCGATGCTCTCACAAATTACATAGAAGCAAAGTGGGGCATAGACTCATCAGGAACCATAAATCCTGATTTCACCGTACCATCAGCAGACCAATTAAACTTCCCAGATCTTTCAATTATCAGAGCGATCATGTTATCATTATCACGTAACGGAAAGTTCTTCATGTCTTTGAAATACATCAATACCTTCCAAGACGTTTATGGGGTGAATATTTCTGGTCTTGGATCGAAGTCATTCTGGCAAGATTTGTTCCGTTGGTGTGATATCAGCACACTGTTCGAGCCAAAGAAGGCATTACAAACCTATTTGAAGGAAAGTTTCCCTACAGAATTGAGTCGTCGTGGAGGAAAAAGTCCCACCCTCAAGGAAGTCCAAAACAATGCTGAATTCGACTATTCCGGTTACTTGACTTACGTCAAAACATTACAGCAAGAAAGATACAATAGCTACTCTGCATTATGGGATTTATACCAACAAAATAACGGCGTGTTTTCCAGTTACGTTTACAAGAGGTACATTGACTTTTTGGGCGAGGAATTGGAACCAGAACATTCTGAAAAGGACTATTATGAAGTCTTGGAGAGCTTAGCACATCAATACCGTGCTTATCGCGTTTCTCCTTGGTCTTTCAACAGAAGAGGACTCTACGGAAGCACCGTTGCGAATTTGGACAAGGCCATTTATGCATTATACACCAGCACAATGAAACAATTTATAGAATTCAAGTGTCGTGGTCTCCTTGGTGGCCACTGTGCACCTTTAATCACGAAATGGTCTCTTGACCAGTCCATGGATGCTGATTTGACCAAATGGTTTAATAAGGAACAAAGTCCAAAGTATAGAGAATACTTGGAAAAGAGAAGAGAAGAGGTCATAGCCCGCATGGGTGAAAATGAGGAAGATAAGTTTTTGGACTTGATATAGGCCACTAGATGTCATCAATTTAATGGGCAACTAAGGCTATTATATTTATTTTGAGGAAACAATATCTATGGGATTATTTATCATTATATATAGAGTATAGAATGAATCATGAATGAAAAATGGCAGATTCTTTATCAAGGCTAATAGAATTAGTAAAACCGGAAATTTGAGCCAAGCATATGTATCTGATCTACACCCTAAGGTGAAATAAATACAGTTCTTGAAGCGTTTAAGGTTTCAATTCTCCAATCCACTATTCATGTAGACAGACAAAATTTGAGCCTGGCATTCATGAAAAAAGAAAGAGGAAACATTTAATTTGATGAAATGTTAATCAAAAAATTTCACCGATGTCCTCCAAATACTTTGTTCTGTCTCCTGTCAACTATCAACATAAAAAGTCACCCCTACATACGTAAATCAATCAATTTACATGTTCATACCACTTTGTCGTACTCACTTTCCATCAATACCCACATTTACCCCCAGGTGCTCCAATTTACCCAATTTTTCGCGCTCCGGTGTCCTCGCCCAAATGCACTTTATCAACACGTCGTCCATTTCTATTCTGTAAATTATCACCAAAATGGCTGCCGAAGGTTTAGAAAAGCTCACTGAAGTCCCCGTCGAATTCTTCAAGGACGGTAACGCCTTCATCAAGAAGTGTCAAAAGCCAGACCAAAAGGGTACGTTGGAATCGCATCATCACAGCAAAAATGCCATCATCTTTCACATTTACTAACTCGCCAGAATACTTCAAGATCATCAGAGCCGTTGGTGTTGGATTCATCATGATGGGTGTTGTTGGATACGCCGTCAAGTTGGTGCACATCCCAGTCAGATACTTGATTGTCTGATTGTCTAAGCAGGTGTCGTTTAGTCGTTTAGTGGAGATTTGTCATGAACATGAACTAAGTTGTCATCAGGTGGACTCACGTTGGTTTACGAGAGATCCCGAGCCTACTTCCATACAATCACGCTCAAATACAAAGACAAACTCGTACTTGGCCCCAGACAAAACTCACACTCAAACTCATAATCAATAAAAAGTGCTTATGACTTGTGGGTCATTTGCTCAGCTGTCGGGCTCTGGGATTCCGGTCGTTGAGGATTTGATCTACAAACATCGCAAAATATACGTAATGTCAAGTCTTGTAGCCCCCTGTTCCAATCGGGTGGAAAGAAAAGGTGGTTTTCGGAGTTTTGGCATGCTTTTGGTGAATATTCGATTCAATTTTGGGGCCTTTGGGCTTTGGAGACTTTTCCACAAATCATAGCACAGAAATTTCCAAACCATGCCAGACACTGCGATTTACTACCATTCCCTATTAGAACATTAGTGATATCTGCCTTCCTCATGAACCATCCTAAGAGTGTCCTCCACCGTTAGTGGGGTGATACCTAAAATCGTAAAATAAACTGTCACGTGATTCATCTCGTGACCTCATCCTCATCTAAATTTTTCACTTTCAGTAATTATTCTGCAAGATGTCCCAAACCTCTGCTTTTGTCAAGAAGTTGGCCTCTAACGAGAAGCCGGCCAGAGAGGCTGCTTTGGAGTCTCTCAAAAAATACCTCCTGTCAAAATCCTCCAGAAAGTTGACCCTCCTAGACATGGAGAAATTGTGGAAAGGATTGTACTTTTCAATGTGGTACTGTGATAGACCAAAAGCCCAAGAAAGATTGGCTGAGGGTTTAGGGCTGCTTTATTCAGAAGTGGTAACACCCGACCAATTTGCATTGCTCTTGGAAGCTTTCTGCTCCATCATGATCAAGGAATGGTCCGGTATAGATAAATGGAGAATAGACAAATATTACCTTTTGATAAGAAGAATCGTTAGACATTGTTTCAAATATTTGCAGAAAAACAAGTGGTCCAACACCAAGAAAGTGGCTATTGTGGACCAGTTCGTGGATGTGATGAACAGAACGTTTTTGAGCGGAGAAATGACCATTCCTGCTGCCCTTCCTTACCATCTTTGTGATTTGTACCTTGATGAGTTGGAACTTGTGATGTTCGAAAAGCTTGCAGGCTTACAGGCAGAGGTCGATGAGCTCGATAGCACCGATGATAGCTACGCTGCCAAATTACAAGAATTGGTGGCCAAAAAACAAGCCGTCACCGAAAAGGTGCCAGTTGCTGAATTGATTTCCCCATTCGTTAGATTGAGTACTGAAGCCAGAGTGAAAACCTTGAGAGAAATGTGTAAAAACGAGTTATTGGAGGACGACAGATTGAAGGTCTGGGGTGTTGTGGAGGAAACCGCCAGTTCCAAGGAAGAAGGCGAAGACGACTCCGAAGACGACGGTGAAGAATGGACCGGGTTTTGATAGCATAAATGTATAATATAGCCACTGCATAGAAATTAGTCATACCTTACGTAAGCTGCACCATCTTCATATCCATATGGTGATCACTTTGGTAATAGAAATCCGAATGTATGGCATCTAACAAACCTACCGAAGATAAGGGTGAGGTCAATCCTTACATACCCAAGTACATCGCTTCCACTCCATGGTACCAGTCAGGCGAATCAATCAAAGAAGGTGATTATCTCGCTCATCAGCGGAAGAATCCAGACATCGTGGTAGATTATGGAGAATCCAAACCTGGAGAAGGAATTAATGATGACTTTGATGTCACAAATGGCATAAAGGTGAAAAAAAATGAAGATTATGACTCAAAAAGAGACCGTTGGTACGGCTATGAAGCAAAGGAGTGGGAGAGTGTACTTGAGAATTGGGAGGAAATGCATAAGAAGCGCAGAAAACAAGATCAACAGAATAACAAGGAAAATTACGATTCGGATGATACAGACTATGAGCTTGAATTAATAGAATTGGGGTTGGACAGAAAGGACCTCAAAAGTAACGTCAAGGAAGACCCAATGGAGAAAACCATCAGAGACAGACTGGATGTCCCATCCTACATTTACAATATTACTAGTAATCCAGGCAATAAAATCCGGATCGACTATGATCCAAAATCTCGCGTAACCAAGGATCTTGCACGGGGATTTGTCAATGATGAAAATGAGTTTGTTAAAAAGGGCTCAGGAGCTGAAATAGAGCTCAAAGAGATGCAGAAATTTTCTTGGGAGAAAGACAGAAACTATCACAAGTCTTTACTCAAAGAGGATGTTAGCGTTGCAGGCATGGTACCTGAAACGAATCTAGAATTCAGTTTGGAAGCTAGTCCTACATTGATGATGCTTAAAGCTAAACAACACAAAGCAGAACAACAACAAATAATAGAGGAGAAAAATAGAAAGCTCTTGGAAAAATATGGCTCCTCTGCTAATTCTGGTTCATCTGAACCACATCAAGGGCATGAAATACCCACCAATTCTGGTAGTAATAAAATACTTGACAAAAATGGTTTAAAAAGAACACCTTTTCCTGAAGATAACTTTGATATGGACCATACCTCAGTGTGGGGAAGTTACTATGTGGATGGAAAATGGGGCTATCAATGCTGTAAGCAAATTACCCGAAACGTTGGATGTTCTAAGAAACAGAACAAAGAAAAGGAATGATATCAATTGAGCCCAGCATCATCATATTGTGCGATAAGCAAATAGGAAAAATAAAAAAGCTTTGGAGGGCCATACAAATCTTCTAGATGCAATAAGTTAACTGGAATGATGGAATAATTGATTTAGAAGGTGTATGGATTTCCAAGAGTCTGGAATCTATGTATAATAATATAATCGAGTATTAATGTAAAACTAAAGGGCTGTTGGTGGAATCTTTTCTTCCACGAACCAATTATGTTTTTTGTATTTGAACGCTTAGAAATTGGTAATTTCGAGTTACTCGAAAATGTGAAAGGTAGGAAGTTTAATAATAAACCCTAAGTTTCGAAAAAGTGAAAAAATGCACAAAAATTCATATAATGCACACAAAATCTAGTGACAGCTTGAATTCCTGTTCCAGTCATAGCTGCATTAAAAACCATCCTTTTCTGGCTGCCGTATCCACAGGTTCAAAATATTGGCCAGCAAGCTCATCAATAATAATCAAGACTAGTTTCGGCGAAACTTTCGGTTATCGCATGCATATGTATCACAATTCCACTACCTCGACACTAAACGCTATTCTGCACTATTATTGCCAATGTCGCTTATCTTGTATGCTACTATAAAAGTCGTGAGAATTTCAGGGTCACTAGAAGCCCAGAGAGGGGACTAAACCACCAGATCCATGACGAAGATTTTCTTGGAGAATCCATAGTCGTTGGACGGTGCTCAATGCCAAGTTCCGTATTAATGCTTGGTATGGCCCTCGTGGGTAGACTGAAGAATCTACATAGCCACCCTGCTCATACCTTTGTCAACTGGCTTCCAAATCGGACTTTGTTCGTGTGTCTGTTAGCCTAAAAGATGCTTCTCCATGGTCACTAATGCCGTGACAGCTGTTGCCTACTTGAGGTGCATGGGAATGCATGAGGGCAGAAAAGTTGAACTTTTTAGTACAGTGAGGAGCCTCACAACGCCACAAAGACCAGAGATGGCTACAACAGTGATATCAAGTTGTTTTTCAAGACGATTGTTGGTGGGTTTTGTTCGCCCAATTCTGTACATTACGTTGATCAGATTTCTACCATCTTCAAAGTTCCTGGACCAGCAATTAACATGCCCAGAGCTTATTCTAAGCCAAGTAAAAGCCGGATTGATCGGACTCCACCCAAATTGCAAGGCGCAGATGTACGGCTAGTGGACGACATATACGACATACGCGACATATGCGTTAGATTCACCAGAGATGGGATGGCTATTCTGTAGGAAGTAACACTAATATTGACTCTCAGATGACTGAAATCCCGGCGATTGGTGCCAGGAGATGATTATCGTTGACACGCCCGTCCAATAATTTAAGTTGCTGTGACCCCATACCGTTGGGGTGAGAAAATCCCATTTTGGTGCCCCTCCCACCCCGTTGACAATAACCAATTTTAAGGTCGCACGAGGCCCACGGGGCCGATAACACATGGGCCCTCGTGCATTGATGTATCCTGCAGATGCAGGTGTAATAGCCACAAGGCTGTAGCTGCAACCTCCAACTCGATCCCTTCAGTCACCCCGTTGCTGTTGGTATACCATCATCAAAAGGCCAACTGCAGACATCTGTCAGACACACATGGTGGTGGCGCACCTTGCTGCGGACACTTCCCAACGGATTTTTCAGACATTTCCCCGTACTTTCGAAGTTGTCCCTCGCACTGGGCAAGATCACATACATCATCAATCTTATCACACGTGGGGGGAATGGCCACAAAATTCTGAAATCACTCGTGTGACAACTGCACATAACGGCACGTTTATTTTTATGCCCTAAACGTGGCCACCCTCTATATATAGGCGGCAGGCCCAAGATGTAGACCCCATCGCCATGGCACCTTTGCCCAACCCCCCGGTCCTCAAGACCACCATTATCCAACTCAACAAGGACTTGGACTCCGATGACCAAGGCTACGAGATCTTGACCAACGACTACCTCAACCAAGGTAAGGCGTCGGATGTATTTGCATCCACTACTGGCCAACTTGCGCAACAGAAAAAGAAGAGAAGACGGTCGCTGGCCAACGTGGACTCCCAAGAGTTGGCAAAGAGAAAGCACGAAACGAAGCAGTTGCACTCCATCATAGAAAAGCGCCGCAGAATCAAGATCAACCGTGAGTTCGAGGCATTAAAGTACCTTATTCCTGCCTGCAGATCTACCTCCACCCCCTCCACCGTCAATAGTCCCATCATCAGGCCTAGCAACAAGCCGGCTGCCTCTGCTGCTAGCAACAACGGCAACAAGATCGATGGTATGTACAAGCTCACCATCTTGAAGGCCTCGGTGGAGTACATTCTCTATTTGCACCATGTTATTCAAAAACAGAATGAGATGCTAGGCAAGCAATGCGACTCGGAATTCGATGTTGCTTTCGCCCAAGTACCTCTTGATGTCAACCAATACCGTAACATCGACAAGGAATTCAACTTCAAGTCCTTGTTGACGGAAATGGAGTCCTCGTTACCCACTCCCGGGGAAGAACCAAAGAAAAACTATAACTTTGGAACCATCCATGAAGAGACAGAAATCAACAAGCTGGATGAGTCTTCCAAGGAGATGAGTACTACTGGATCGGTCGAATCGTCACAACCACTTTCACCAGTAGTAAGCCCTGATATGGCTCCAATCATGACCATCTTGAACAAATATACTTCTGGGTCGTCAGAGTCCCGCAAGCCTTCTCTTCCTGTATCTCCACACACGGTTTTTCTTCATTCAAATGGTACATCTCCTCTTACCGATCCCATCAAATCGGGTTTCAATACTCCCAAGCTCAATGCTGGTGCTCCAAGATTCAGCAAAATGGCAGAAACTCGCTTCTCATTGCCAGACCCAGCGATGAATCTGGATGCAGAGGTTAGTGAACCTCCTCGCAAGAAATTCTTCAAGTCTAAGCCATTGAACAACACGATAGTATTCGGGACCTCGAGCCGCAATTCCTCAGTTGAGCTCGAAGCGAAGTTATCAGATCAAGATGCTTCAAAAACGTTGCTAGCACTCAGAAAGTCCAGCATCGACAGTTTATTGAACTGATGCTTGAAAATGGGGATTTTTAATTCTGCTTAATTGACTGGTTTCAATTACTGTTACATATGCTAGATTTAAGGTTTATAGAATGATATAGAGTATACCGTATCAAATGCATTTCTGTAGCAATATTAGCATGGGTTCTGACTCCTTTTTTGAGTTTGAGGATTTGTCTTAGTGACATCAACTCGAATGAATATTGTTTCTGAAAACGTTTTAACGCCCTAGATTTTCTCAACTGAACGTGTTCCCTGCTTCTCTGACCGTTGCTTCAAGTGATGTCTTATTTACGGTGTGAACAATTTTCCGCTTCCCGGGAATATGAAGACTACCTGTTCCTTTTTGAAATCTGATGACTATTGTGACTCCTTTTCACGAATATACTCAATAAATTCGTCCATCACACTTGGCCATGCAGCCATTTCATCGTAGTCTTTAAAGTTCTCTGGGTCAGTGACAATGATTTCTTTAAAAAATAAATAAAACATGGTCCAACTATCTCTGGAAAATGGCCTTTTGTATTCGGTTGACACAAACTCGAGCCATTGACTTATCCTCGATTCTATCTTTTTCGTTATTTCCTCGGAGGCACCATTTGCTGACACGATTATAGGTAAAAGTAAACTCCAGTATTCACTGGCCAACTCAAAATCAAGCAATCTTTGTCTTTCCAGTTCCATCAAGAACCCAAAGGTGAAATTGTATAATTTTTGGAAGTTTTCGATTCCTTTATCTCCTCCTTTGCTGTGGATTGTGTTCTGATGAAATGCTTGAATGTGGGTACCCATGCTCGAGACATTCGATGCTCTACCACTCCACACATCGAGAAAATCATCTTTTTTGAACACCCCAACACTAGGAGACCTGAGAAGATATGCCAAAGTCAAACTCATGGGATCTTCTGGCTCTATATTCATATCTTCGAGATACTGTAAGGTGCCATTGATGTCAATTTGGTTGGCATCATTTTGATCTTGATATTGCTCAAAGATTGCTAAAACCTTCGAATCTGTTTTCTTGTGGCGTCTGCCGTCCAACCCGTTGGATGTTTTGTATGCTTTGACTGCCCTCTCCAAATTGTTCTTGTTCGACTCCAAATATCTTGCTGCCACGACGAGATCTGTTTCAGTCAAATATGCAAATTCTTGCTCCAAATTGGTTTCTTCGTTCAGCATTGGTGTTATCCCGTTAATAGCAACTTCAATACCTTCTACTTTGTTTAACTACCTTTGTGGAGTTAGAGTCTCTATAATCGAAGAAGAATCTCTTTGATCTTTGCTGTATGCAGGTAGAGAATACATTAAGTGCAGGTTCAGAATGAATCAATAACACACCACTTCAATGCTATCCAAGGAGGCCATTCGAGCGGTTATACCTCAGACATCACTCCATGACTTATCTCATAATATTTCTGACATAGATAATGATATACACTACCTTCTTAACTGGTTAAGTCCATACTTTCCCTTCGAACTTGCTTCAGAAACTAAGCGATGGAGATCAGAAGCTTCGAAGCCATTGAGAACCAAGAAAACATCCCAGCGTCTTCGATCGGCAGTGAAATCGTGCTTGAAGGATGATCTACACCAACAAGAGTTTGTGCGCTTATACATGAATTCGATCAATCGGGATTTCCATAACTATTTCAGCACTGCTCTGTTTGAAGACTATGAATTCTTAGATTACTTCACCTTGATCCGTATTGTTATAGAATACTACAATTCATGCATTTGTGTCTTGAATCTAAACGCATTATCAAAGAGTTTGTTTCAAAGAAATTTGAATGCATTATTTCAGACCCATTTGGTGGGTTCCCTGGGATTTGATAGTGGCGCACCATTTCTAATCCTGTTGAAGGATTATTTATCCAGTTGTTTATTCACACCGATATTGGAATCACCCGCTCCATTCTATGGGAGCGGAGGTGCTGTTATGCGCCCCTTGGAAACTTCAGGGAATCTAATTGATATCATATCCACTTTGTTTTCATTAAATTTTACAAACGAAGTAAACTACACTTTAATCAGACTTTCGATTCAGCGAATTCAGGAATTTGTTATAAATGAATGTCGACAAGTTTGGGATACACCCCTACTCGATAAAATTAGTCAATTTATCCAAAATGAGGTTTATCCAAACTTTTCGGTTCTTGTGACACATTCAGCGGATTCCTCTTTAGTGGACAGAGTCAATAATAGCTATCTTTATGAATTGATTAAAATTGCACATGATGAATTGGTCTCTCTTAGAATCAAAGAAATTTTCGAGTTGGTCGTCAATTATCCACGAAGCAAAATCGCTTTGGAAGAATTGCATCATTGTTTACTGATAAAATATAATCATGACCATTACAATGATCGATCCTATCAGGAATTCAATCACACGCATAACCTTATCAACGATGTCACAAATTTAACTAGCTTTGAAAATCTTGCAAATGACTCCATCAAGACTCAGTCTTCGCAACGTGCAAACTTGGTGGAAACCTTCATAAAACAATCCCAATCTCATTTACTTCATTCCGGATCGAATACAGTCGATGTGATTACTACCTACACAAAAACCATTAATTCGTTTCTCATCATAGACCCCAAAGGTGTTTTATTAGATAAGGTAGTTCGTCCGATCAGAAGATACTTGAAGACTAGAGAAGATATAATAATCAAGTTAGTTCATGGGTTACTTGACGATGAAAATGAATCGGGATTGGGATTAGCTCAAGACTTGAGAAGAACTAATGATATAACTTCTAAATACAGTCAAATTTCCTTAATAGAAGATGGGTTAGACTTAAATTGGATTCCAGATCCCATAGATGCATTACCAGATTTTAAAAAAGGAAAGGTCAGTGACATTATTGAATCTTTAATATCAATATTTGACTCCAAAGATATATTCATAGATGAGTTTACTAAACTATTTGGTGAGAAAATGATCAACTTGCATGATTACGATGTATTGGCTATTAAAACTCACTTGGATCTTTTAAAATCAAGGTTTGGTAAATCTGAGTTTACAATGTTGGATATAATGATTCGTGATATTCAGGATAGTAAGACTATTAATCAAAGTTTGTCTTCTAGAGGAGTGAGCGTATTTCATAGCTCAATATTGTCACACCTATACTGGACGAATTTAGAAACGAAAGAAATGAATGTCCCAGATGTGATCGAAGAGCAGTTTAAAACTTTTGATGAGAATTATTCAAAAATAAAGAGAGGAAGAAATCTAAAATTGATTCCAAACTTGGGATTGGTGAAGCTCAACTTGAAATTCAAAAATAAATCGCTTTATTTTGAAGTCACTCCCGATAAGGCTGCAATTATTTTACTTTTCGATGACGAGCATAACGAGTTATCTGTGGATTTTATATCCAAAAAACTTAATATGAACCAATATGAAGTTGGCAAAGTTTTAGAATTTTGGGTAAAGAGGGAGGTCTTACTAGAATTAACAAAAACTCTTTATATCATTAATGAAGATGAGGATGACGAAATTATATCTCAATTCAACCCTACAGAGTCCACAGTTTCAACTGAAGCACAAGGAAGTCAAATAGAAAATCCTTTTGAAAACGGTGGAAAGTATGCTATCGAGCTTGAAAACATTTGGCCTCATCTAAAAACAATCTTGGAAAATATTACATCACTATCTTTTGAAAGAATTCGAAGTTTGTTAAAACTCACAGTACCAAAAGAGAAATTTGATTTCAGCAAGCTTCAGGATTCTCAATTAGAAGAATTTTTAGATTGGCTTGTCGAAGAAAATCAAATCTTGTTTAGTGCAGGCACTTACAAGTTAAAAAGATAGCTTTGGCATTATATATTTGATTAATTATACAGATCAGATTTATCTCATTTCCCATTACTACTTGGTTTTGTAGCATTAATTTCGTTTGTCTTATCAACGTATTCTGAAGTTGGTTGCCATTTCTTGGGAGGTTTAACATCGTCTGGAGTCACACCCGGTATACGGATATTCCAGTTCCTTTCAAGATGCAACTGGAAATCTTTCAAATCAACTTTATCCACTTTACGATGCTTTGCAATCTTACATGCAAATCCAGTAACCGAGGAAACGAATTCATCAGCCAAATCAAGAAGAAGATCCTCAACGTCGTTATCTAATGTAGTTTTATTATCCCCCTCTGTTGCCCCAATAGTGTTTGCTAAGTCAGCCAATCTCCGTTTTGTGAGCACTCTGCCCGAATTATCGGGGATACCAGTTGGTGTAAATTGGGAATATTCGTATGGAAGTCTTGTTATTGATGGTGAGCTCAAGGAGTAAGCTAAACTTCCTCCCATTCCACCACCTATGACTGGTCTGGCACCTCCAATGAGAGGTTTATTTGTGAGTGAAGGAGCTCTCATTCCCGGAATGGAGGTAGTCAGAATACCTGTTGGTGTTGTACGCGTGAAACCACTTGATATGCTTGCCGGAAGACCCATTGGTTTGGCTTTATTGAGTTGGCTTGGTATGCCTATTGGCTTTGCAGCAGTACCTAACATGCTTGTGCTAGGTGTCATAGCTGGTTTTCCCATATTGAGTGTCGATGATTGGGCGAAGTTTGGAGTAGAGTTAGTCCTTATGGCGCTTCTGTTTGGATCTATAGGGTCCACTTCGGTGTTGAGCCTGGTAGCCACTTTGGCATTGTTAGTTAAATCTTGTGATGCGCCAGGGGAGGGTGACGAAGAGGTACTTTTGCTTTGGTTAGCCAAATCGTTCTTGAAATACTGTGCAATTTTCTGGAATTGCGCCAATTTTGGTTTCAATTTGGCGATTTCTTTGTCGGCAGCATCCAATTTCTGTTGGTTTGTTTCTCCTACCTTGGATTCTTCAAGCTGTTTGATACTCAGTGCTAACTGTTCAAGGGTAGTTTTGACCTGGTTTAACTTTTGTACTGTGATAACTGACGCCTTTGCACCAGTGGTACCAGATGGTGTGGTTGTTCCAGATAAATTGGGCAGCTGGGATTCAATTTTAGGAGAGTTGAGAGCAGAACTCAGCGCACTGGCAGCTCCTGGAGTGTTTGCTGCGCTACTCTCCCCACTACCTCCAACCAGCTTGCTGTGAGACTCTTGTTTGGCCTTTTGTTGTGCTTTATAATTGAGTAATATCTGATTAATCTTTTCTGCTTTAGCATAATGTGTCTTTGCCTTTTGCTTGTCATTTCCAGCCGCTTTGGCCAATTCCATCTCCTTCTTCAAAGCCTGTACCAACACACTAGCCTGACTAGGCTGTATGTTGATTAGCTTTCCGGGAGCTGAACTGTTGCTGCTACCGTTGCCACTCATGAGTAATCTAGTTGTTTATTCAGAAAATTTCTATACTTGAAATTAAATTTGTGGTCACGTGACCGGGTTTCTATATAGTCTATAAGGCAAAACATCTTTCAACACTCTTTTCGTTGTTACCCCACCAATGTGGCATATCTACGGCTGCCCGCCATGAGAAGAGAAGGAAGATGAGGAGGATGGTCAAATTATACCCTGTGTCAAAAGCTGCCGCTAGCAAATAATTATACTTTTTCCACAAATCATGTCTATAACGGAAACCCCAGAACATTGCCACAGTTCCTCCCATAAATTTGGAGAGATGTCCGGTGGAAAGGTTACCGTAAAAGGTACTCATGCTAGAGAAAAACACTGTGGTGTTCCACAACTCGAATTTCAATTTGGAAGTGGGGTTTCTCGTATGCAAGTAAAAAAGCACCATGGGTGCAAAAAGACCTAAGGCAAAACCATAAGGAAGCCATGGGTACCTCGAGAATAATATCGATGGTCCAAGTACCACATACTGGATGGCATTGGTGTGCATGACTTGAATGGACTGTCCGGTCCATTGATGGAGTGGATCTGTTTTGACTCCGGTCAAAAAGTCTCTTTTACTTTTCAACACCCATCGAAGAGCAATGTAATTGATGGGAATGCCAATGAACTCTCCATATAATTGTGAAAAGAACACTGCCTTGGGGGGAACATGATTGTAAAATCCAAGACGCATACATTCCAAGTGATGTTGAGCTCTGTACCATGCATTACCAGCTACAGAACCAAAGACCAATGCTCCTGCTGGATGCTTAGTGTGATGATTTTGGATCATGTAGCCATAAACGAGTTCGTTGAATGTTCCAATAGCCAATTGGAAATTGGAGAGGGCATAAAGCCAAGCTAATGGAGTAACAATCAAAGATCCCATAACAAGTGCAACAAGAACACACCACCAAGGCATGAACATTTGGCCAGATAAGAAAATGTACATCAAAGTGACGAAGGAGATAACGAAAAGAATAATATACCATGTACCTGGAACCTCTTCGTATTGTGCGTACAACTTATTGAGTCTATCATTACGGACAGGAGATTTCGAGAAGCTTTGGTATGAGGTGCGGAACTTATCATACCCAAATAGAACCACCCAAGTGATTCCACTAACGTAAGCTGCGTAGTCAAAGAACATATTCCACACTCTTTGCGAGCCTAAATTGATAGGACCATAATATTCATACGCGGTGGAGTTGAGAGTCAAATTAGGCGTGAGGAGCTCATTGACGGGATAACGAGTACCATTACTGAGAAAGATACTATTTGACATCAAGCCGTATTCGAAAAATCCCAAATTACCCCACTTGACAATTGGAATAAACACCCAGGCCCCCAATACAAATGCAACAAAACTGATCACCTGGATCCAATATGGGTATAACATGATTGAAGATGTGATATTGGCCCAGTCAAGTGAAAAATTAAGCACCCCCATTCCTCCCATGCCCGATCCGATGAAGTTGATGGTCCGATTGTAGGGTGCCATCCAACACAACACTGCTAAAGAAGAAGTGAAAGGAAAAATAAATTCTGGGAAAAATTGCCAGGCAGCCATACCACCCATGGCAATGAAGAATACTTTCATTTGCTTCGAACCGTTATGATGATCTGAATCGGACCTTTCCTGACTGCGGAAAAGGGCTGTTTGCATCAATGCTCTAGGCCATGGAAGTTGGGAATCATATAACAAGGCACTTTTGGCGATTGCAGCGTATGAATAACCCACGAAAACAATAGAAAACATGAAAAGAATAGCTGTCACAGGATGAACAGTGACATCGAAGTACAATTGAGCTAATGAAATAGCACTGGTGCCCATATTTCCCGTAGCACCACTATTTGCGGTGATGGTGATCATCACAGTTTCCTTGATAGACCAGGGACATGGATTGGGATTGAATTGGAACCCAAGAAATCTCACCTGGCGATTGGGTAGCACTTTGGCAAGCCATTTTCCTGCCCAATGAGATGCAATCTGTACGAAGAAAATGGAGTATGCAGCGGACGTGGTTCTGTATGAGTTCATGGTATCTATGAAGGCTCCGGGAATGATGAACAAAGTGGCTAGCACGATATATCTGAAGGTAAACACAGGAACGTTAGGATCATCGGTCATATTGACTGTTTCCTGGATGATTTTGGGCAATACCGCCACATCCTCGGGTATTTCTGTTTCTGAAGCATCGGAGTCTTCTTCTATGGCTCCATATGCTACTCGTTTCAGATCTACCAACGACTTGGTGGGGGTTGATCTGTTGATAGAGGCTGTGGAACTAGCCATTGGGGAATTTGGTGACAATTCAGTTGAATGGAAAGATTACTATGGTGGAAAAGAAGTTGAATCAAATTGTTGAAAAGAAATGAAGGTGGAAAGAGACTAGATCACGAAAGTCGGAGTCTGACAAATGCCCTAGATCGGGATCTAGTATCATGTTTACAAACTGTGGAATGGCACTCACGTGGAAAATGATCTATATTCACGTGAGACGATGATATGTCAGCTTAAAAGTCTATATGTCAGAATCTGTCACTATATGTCAGCCAGATTAGATGCGCAAAGCCCGCTCCACAATATGCAAGATGTCGTCATTGACTGCATTTTTCGGATGCGATAATCGCGAATCAATATAGCCATCTAACAAGCGACGCATGCGTTTGATCAAAACTGCATTTTTGCACCATGTCCGTATAGGGAGCCAGTTGTCCATTACGATCCCTGGACAAGAAGTGGATGAAGCCACCAAATCGTAGGCAATTTCACCTCCAAACAAAAGAGCTGCAAGCGTGGAAGTTGGTGTAACTTCTCGGAGATAAAATCGATCAGTATGGTGAGAATCACGATACACCACAAATGGAGCCTTTGCTGCCGGACTGGCCTTTTTGGCCTGAGGTGTGAGGTCATACAACTCTCGTGCCTTCTGGTAGTCGATTTCGCCATCTTCGCCAGTTACTTTTGACACAAGATCACTAGTGGCCAGATCGTCATTGACTGCGAAAAGAATAGAAGAAGGATGCACAAATGCTCGTGTGGCAGGGAGTTCTCGTGGAACATCAGTGCTGGTAGTAGTAGTGTTGGGGCCGTTGGATGTGGCTTTGGATTTGGGATTGGAATTTGACTTAGACTCTACCACAAATGCATCATTCTTCAACCAATACTTGTTCTGACGTGCATCAGGATCCACAGCAACTGTTCCTACCATGGACTTGAAGAATTTGGGGTCGGGATGTTGTACACGGGCCAATTGTGGGTAGTAAGCAGCAGTAATTACTGCACGAAGGACCATTGGATCGTTATTGTTTCTATTTAAATTGGAATCTTCAGCCCCTTCTGGAATAAATCCAAGTTCTTTGAGAAGTGAAATATATTGTACTCTTGTGGCTTTAATATCCTTCACAGTGATCCATGACATGCAATTTTCCTGAAGGAACTTCTTGGTACTTCCAGCACGCTCCCATTCAGCGTATGCATTTACCATTCCAACCAAATCACCATTTCCCAATGCAAACCTGTTTTTGATGCTGCGAATTTTATCCCGGAGCTCAAAGTTGTTGATAATTGGTGATCCCGCAGAACCTATTGCTGCTAATGTGAGACAGAAATCAAGACAACCAAAAATACATCCCAAAATCAATAACTTTCCGCTGTGGAGATCAGTGGGTAAAAAGGATAAGTATTTTCCTAAGCTGGTCAACCGATCTCTCTCTAAGGCTCCCATATCATGCAAAAGGCGCCTGGAAGTTTCTATAGCTACCTTTTCAGGAGCATCGAGACCTTGAGCCAAAAATTGCTCCACATTTGAAATACCCATAGACTTCACAATTAAGTATAAGTTTTCAAGTCTAGTACGACGAATTTCAGGTATTGGCTGTGGGGCCATAGCACTTTCGGTCTCATTGGTGTATAAATGGTAACATGTTCCTGCAGTAACACGGCCAGCTCTACCTCTTCTTTGAGAAGATTCCGCTCTTGAACACCATCCTTCTATAAGACGTGTTGTACTTAACTTTGCATCAAAAAAGATCGTCTTAGAACGGCCGGCATCCACCACTGCCACACAGTCGGGGATAGTGATGGAGGTCTCAGCAATATTGGTGGATACAACAATCTTTCGAGTTCCTCTTTTAGGGGTCTGGAAAACTCTCTTTTGGTCTGCAGAAGATAGAGCAGAGTGTAATGGAAGACACCAACTATCACTATTATTTGAATTGAAAATATCGTTAATCATTCGACAACATTGATTGATTTCCATGATACCTGGTAAAAATACAAGAATTGAACCGTTACTGTTTTCTTTTTGTAAGTTGGAATGGATTTGAAGACATAATTTTCCAATAAGATCGAAATTCAAACTACCCTTTTGGAAATAGGCAGATGAAGCCCGAGGACGTATCATTTCTCCATCACCAGTACGTACTGTATAATCGAGGTCTGTTAAGATGTCTTCCAAATAGAAATCCTCAATAGGGAAAGTACGACCCTCGATATGGATATGATTCAAAGGTGAACTGAAAAAGCTCTGGAAGGTTTTCAAATCAATGGTTGCAGACATGAGTACAATTTTGAGCTTTGGGAATTTAGGCAAGATCTTCTTAAGTATAATTAATAAGAAATCGCTGTCTACTGACCGTTCGTGAACTTCATCGACGAAAATGTATTCCAAAGAATCAAAAATTCCTGGACTGTTTCCATTTTGTTTCTCTTTCGACAATTGGTCTTGTAACATTCTCAATAACACACCAGTAGTAACAAATGAGAGCCTAGTATCCTTGTTGGTCTTATTCTCACCACGTATAATGTAACCGGTTTCATTACCAACTCTATCAATTCTTTCGTCAGATATACGCTCAGCTAATCCAATAGTGGAGATACGACGTGGTTGCGTACAGATAATTTTGGCATCGAAATTCCCTCTGGCACTTAAATCATCCAATATAAACTGTACAATTTGAGTAGATTTACCTGAACCAGTTTCACCAGTGACAAGAGTAACCGTATTAGAGTTGATAATAGAAACCAATTGTTCTCTTTTTGCCCAAGCAGGTAAAGTACGACGTTGCAAAAGAGATTGCTCCATTTTAGGAGATGCCAATCTTGACAGATATGCTTGTTTACGTCTTTCAGTATCTTGTGGCAGCGATTTCACAATTTTTGTTCTTGTCTTGGAGGAGTTGCCGGAAATCGCAGTGACTGTATTTTCAGCAATATTGTTTTCAAGAGAAGCCTCATTTACTAAAGGTCCGGGGTGTTCTATAACTTTGTGTATGTTCTGTTCCAACCATTCAATAATACAGAATAGATAGCAGTCGCCAATAAATCCGCTAGTGGTGAGGTATTGGCCCAATTGTCTAATTGTGGCAAGTTTGATGTAATTGGCAAGGTTCATATTATTCGACTTGACAATAATCTGTACACCTGGAAGGTCTTGGGGATATTGTGGACCTCGGAAAAGTCTGACACTGAATATATCTTTCGAAAATTTTTCTGCATTCAAAGAAATATCCACCACTCGCTTGTCATAGCCTTCCACAAAATTAATCACATTTGTTCCCATTAATTCGATACCTTCGATTTCTTGAGCCCACAAATCCTGGGAGTCTGTATCTTGTAAATCTACGACCTCCATTTCATCACCCATAACCTCTCGCGTCAATTTGATACATGTACGGATCTCGTCGTTGTCACAAGCTTCCAAAGTGCTTAAAATTTCATCGTCATCCATACCAGATTGACGAAGACGTTTCATAAGATACTCAGCTTGGATGTTCTTGGAGATTGTAAGTGACACTGCCAGGTCTTTATCTGATTTTGCAAATTGGCGGGGCAAATCATCCTCAGGTAAGTGGAATAAAAGCCATTCTAAAGCATCTACGAAGGTAGAAGTATATTTAAATGCCTCCAAGATGTGTGCCTCACGAAATTCAAGCAGTTTAAGTGTGGATTTAATTTTTTCATTATCGGAAACCATTGCTAACGGGGTGGTGCCTTCATCTTTAAGGATCCAGTCAATGTGTTTCCGGA
This sequence comes from Suhomyces emberorum, assembly GCA_003707835.3. Taxonomy (NCBI): domain Eukaryota; kingdom Fungi; phylum Ascomycota; class Pichiomycetes; order Serinales; family Debaryomycetaceae; genus Suhomyces; species Suhomyces emberorum. The sequence goes on from PPLQ03000013.1 coordinate 296,775, forward strand.
TCGAATGTTCCATGGATGTCCGAATTTCCAGGTTAAAATCTATGAAAGGAGCATTATCCCACACTTTACGAGGAAACGAAGGGAGCAAAGCCAATTGCTCCAGAATAGCCTTGGACTTGGTTTTTAAGTTTGGCTTTGTGGATGTGGTCGAAGAAATGCTGATTGTGGGCTTCTTAGTCTTCAATTCGTTTTGTTCCTTTGCCAACCGTTCCTTATTAGCCTTTTCAGTGCGTTCCCGCTGCTCCAATACCACGGAGAACGGATTGGCATTGTAAATCTGATCATGCTTGAATTTATTCTCCTTCAAGAGCTTCAGCCGTTCCTTGTCGAGATCTCCCCAGTATGATGCAAATATCGATGGCAATACCATCTTCATGTTTTTGATGAAATTAATTCTGTACATGGCATATGTGGCTGCAAAATGTCTGGCTTCATTGGAGGTCTCTTTAGGTGCACATAATGGCAGTTCTGGAGTCATTTTGACCACGATGGTCTCACTGGTCTTGGGGTTGACCCAGCTAAGCTGGACGGTACAAACCATTCCGGAAACCCCGGCCACAGACTTTTTCCGCATGTCGTATTCCACACGGCCCCATTTCTGTTTCTGAGCGTACTCATTGAGTAAGGTAGCAGGAAGCTTACCTGTCCATCCGAAATTGTCCCCCACTACTCTGCCTCTGTTGGGGCGAGAGTCGGAAGATTCCGCGTCACCTGACTTTCCTTTAGGGCCATTGGAAGCAGGCTGAGGTGTTGGCTCCGGGCGCTTGGACTTTTTGGCCATGGTGGAGAGTTGGGTAAGTGGAGATGAGATTTTCATACTCGAGGTGATAATATTTCCTGCACATAACGTGAAATAAATGTCACGTGACTTATATTTTCATAGTTGTTCTAAACCCGAAAGGTGCATTATGCAGAGGGCTTAGTCTGACATGCATGGCGGACAAACTTAAAACAGGAACCAAGGCAGTCGAGAAAACAAAGGTTGTGTGCGAAGTTCGAGGCGCTTGCCAGGCAGTAGATTACACCAAGGGAAGGCTGGACCTTGTGTACCTAGTGCCTATCGCTGGTGATGGCGCCTGATAGTTTCCAAGGTGATTGGCAGACCGTTGGTGCAAGTAGAAAGGCTGAATTGGCGGTGCTGCAACCGCACTTCCACGCCGCATATACCCACATGCTGTAGACAGTAATTATCATGACCGATGCTGCAGTTGGTGTAGCTTAAAAGACGATGTAACATCAAGTCTCAACCTCCAGCTAGTAGTTACTTGTTGGTGTCAGTTGTCAGTTGGCAATTCCCGTGTGCCGGTTGCCGGAACCGTTTCCAGGCTGTAGTTGCCAGGCTTCGGTTTCTGATTTCCGGTTTCCAAGTTCCGGCCTCCAGGTTCCAGGTGTCGGCACCAGGTCCCGGCACCAGGTCCCGGTTCCAGGTTCAATAACCTCTACCAATGGTGTGCAACCTATTTTGCGCCTCTCGCCTACCACAGTACTAAAATCACCACTTCCGTCCAAACTTCACCTTGCTAAGCATCCTCCATTATACAAGTCAATTTGGTTCCTAAACTAGGAACGACCTTTCAAAAGCCGTGCCGAGAGCCTCAGGAACCTCCAGTTTGATTGCTTCATATTCGTCCTCTATTCGGGAAAACTCCACCATTATCGCAAATCTGCAACTTTAGGCCCCTTTGCATGAGTGTTTCGAGTAGGAAATTTTAGTTTCTTTGGTGCATCTTTTGGCACCTTTGAGCATTTTCGGGCCGGGTTTCGGCCACTTGATCTAATGTGAGATTCGGTCGTAGGTGCAAAGTGTCACCAACCAAACCAGTCTCCACGGAGCCAGGTTGGCCGTCTGTTCCGCTCATGGAATGATGACAGTGGAAAAACTGCTACTGTGCAGTGATAAGCACTGCAGGTGGGGGTTCCGTGGAGGGTTAACATGAAATATTATATACGAGGAAAATGCACTCACCAGCCGTCTGTGGCGGAATACCTGGATGTCAAGGCTTTATTCAGGATGATAGCCGGTTTAGAGTGGTCATGAACTATTGGATTAATTTGGTCAGGCGTTTGGCCAGCGTGCTCAAACAACCACGGTACTTTGTGGTCAATTGTGCTCAAAGTATGCCAAAAAAAAAAACCTCTAGGAAATCCCATCGTAGCTGGTGAAAGGGATTCAACACACATGTCAAATGCAAGAATAATAACATCGTAGCTGTTAGGGGTTTGGTATTTGAGAAATTCCTGCTGTACAAGGGGCTTCCTTGGAACGCAGTCTGCAATGGAGAAACGTATCAGTGTTCAAAAGCTGTATCCGGTATGGCAAAACCCTTTTAGTAATTGTAGTATGTTGAAGCGACAAAAATGTTTCCATGCTTATGCTTCGGAACACCAGAGGTATCGATTCAAAAGAAATCACCGTGGTCTTAGTGTTGTTGAGCAATTTTGCATTTTGCTATTTTCCTCTGAGATTCTAAATGTTCATCTAGAACGAAAAGACACTTGCCAAATTTAAAAATGAAACACATTTAAATTCTCCACATGTTATCATCTCAGCCACATAGTGTTGTCTTTACTTGTTTTCTATTCCAGAACACTGCCACAACCCACAAAAAAGGAATTGACACGGACAGGAATTGAACCTGCAACCCTTCGATCTGGAGTCGAAAGCTCTACCATTGAGCCACCGCATCACCCTTGACTAAGCTTTCGGTTCTCGCATATATGCACACCGGCATCTAATTAACCTTCAATGCTTTTAATTCCTTAGGGAATCTCTAGAAAGCTGGAGATATTCGCTTGAGTACCCCTATTGCTTCTGTGTAATTGATAAGTCCGGTCTCCTTTTATGTCCGGGACAATTTTTTAACATTTAAAGCACTGTACGTACTCTCATATCACTTTAAGGTTAAAGGAAATTAACTTTGTGCCTTGAAAAGACGGAATTCCTAACATTAAAAGATAAACTTTGCTGGGTATGTACGATGTGGTAACATGCCGCTAAACGTATGGTGGCATTAATTGATCCGAGCCTCACGGCTAGGAATTCCTTGAACTGCCAGCCGGGTTTCCGTTGATTTTCGAGAAGTTTGCCGTTGGCTTAGAAATCGCATTAACATGCCTGCTTGCCCAAGTAGGCAAAAGGATTACCACCACAACGACAAATCACACACACCCGGCAATGACTTCAACCGAATGATGGAATATTACTTGGATGCAACCTTGATTTTGATATCACTTTGTCAACAACTTATGCCGAGGTAATGGAACATCTTTCTTTCCTGACAGCAGAGGTTATCATAGGGGTAGCAGGCTGAAGTTCTGCAGTGTCAATTAGTATTTGGCTCAAAGCTTCCCATGAAGTTTATCCCGTGAATCTAATAGCAAAACTATTGTGCAAAATAAATTATGCCTGTTTGGTGGAATAGGGAGGCTTAAATCATTAAAACAAAAACCGAAGTTCATAGCAATAATCTACTTGCCTTGACTAATCTATCTAGAAACTTTATGAGTGCTCCTTTGAAATCCCGAATTCTAGACAATAGTTCGGTGATATCCGAGAACTTAAGCCAAAGTTCCTAATGAACAAATAACCGAACAACCTTCTCCGAGTCCTACAAGGAAAACTCGACAAACATTCTACTCCACCTCCCAGTGTTGCGGATATCTTCATTCAAAGAGGATAATTAATTGGGGTTCAGCTTTGTTGGGGTCTTGTTAGAAATTTGTGTTGACATGTATTTGAAAAATGGAAATATGCAGCACCACTTTATTTTAGGCTTGGTTGATATAAGGCTTCAAAGCCACCCTATCCATGTTTTCAAGGTAAAGCGATTGGGTAAGGAGTACTCGAGCCTTGTGGATCCAAATGTTCCACGATTAAACGTATTTCGTTCCCAATCAACTCCCGGTATTCGATGATGTTTTTTGATTCAAGTCCAACCAATATCACAGCAACAATTAGTGCTAAGCCTAGCAGAAGTGCTTTTGAACATTTACAGTAGCAATCATATTGATCTCATATACTAATTCTAATTCTTTTTGATACGAGGAAGGGAACCTTGTTCTAGAAGAACAGAATAGAGTTCAAGAATTACTTCCAAGAAGTGTTCGGACGTTTTACATTCCGAGACACTTGCTATTACAACGGTATCTTTCTAGCCGCCTGATTCTGAGCAACCTTGTTTATGAAAGTAACTTAATTTCAAATGGACAAGAAACGTGCTATCGAGATTTTAAATTTTAGCTGTAATTCTTGCATTAGTTTACTAGATAAACTGGGCAAACAAGAAATTCACCTAATCAGACCACAGTTTTTCCCAAGAATTAAGACTGGTTCCCAAGCTTCAGAGCAAGCTGGTATTTCTTTGGTAATAATTTTTCAAGACTGAAATGTTAGCAGAGAAAGATTACTGATTATCCGGAGGTGAAATTAAGATGAGAACCATTAAAAAGGACAGAAAGCTGACCTGATTGTGATTCACGATATGATACAACCTCAAAGGATTATTATCTTACATGCAAATTAAAAGTTATGCTAACCCTGCACATGAGCTAATGGGTTTTATTTTAGTCCAAGTAGATGATCACAAATCCGACATGGAATAGTCAGGCGGTTGGTATACTTTGCATAATTGTGCATATTAATTTCCTGAAAATACTCACAATGTATTACAAGCACACTATTGAGATATCCAGGCGTGCTGCAGGGTTTACTGAAAAACAATAATTGCGGCTGTATAGTGGTGTCTGACTTCTATTGTTTGGTTTGTATTTTGGTCCTTGGCGGGCATATTAAGGAACAGAATAAGGCTCGATAAGATGAAAGAGGGACCTTCGCTTTCCCCATATGGCAATCTTGATTACACAGTGAGGAATAGTGTCATCAAAAGCGCAAAACAACACCTCTACGAAGCAGCCCCGACAATTTCATAAGACGTAAAGTGGGCAGCAGCTGGTTGCGTCAGACCATACAATACGTCATAATAGGAGAGGCCGCTATTTCCTGAGCACTGTTCAGTTGTTGGTTTATACAATTTACATAGTACGAAACCACATCAGCAGTGTTCAGCCTTGTAGGTTCCTAGGTCAGATGGAGAAACTAATTGGGGAATTCTATGCGTGATTATAATTCTAGGTGGGTGCGTATGCACCACTGACGTTAAACCTGCAAAATACCACCGAAGCTAAAAAATAGAACATAAGCGAACCACTGTATGCCGGTCATGCTGACTCACGTAATCGAGACAACACACTTTGGTTCATGATGACATACGAAACACAAGCACTAGTTTCCAGCTCCGTGGACCAACCAGCGGTTTACAAGTTTCGGTTCCCCTAGAATCATGCGTCGATGCTTAAATCTGACATGTCTAAGCCGCACCAGGCTGAACGCCCTAAATAGCCCGTAGCCTTACCTAACCAGCACCTAGATTCACCACGGCGCTATTGTGCGTAAGGTTAGACCCTGATAGATGAGCTGCAGCTTCCTCGTGGTCCGCAGCGTGCATATCCTTCTCTAAAGCCATTTAAGGACTGGTGCAGGAGTTTCAAGCCCATGCGTCCACATTTCCAATGCCAAATATTTGCAACCACGCCATATTTCGAGGTTTTATGCACATCTAACCCAATCAGACAGAAGCCGTTTTGCTGGGGCCTGGAGCCCGGGTAGAGTGGTGGATGGGCTAGATGTGATGTGCTTATGTAACTGAAAATCAGCGAACATGCTTGCGACAATCTTTCGAGGTCACAATTGCTATGGATTTTCTAAGAAAGCAAATCTACAGGGAGCCATTGCCTAGAGATACTAGGCCCACTATCGTCGGAATGACCTCGAGGTGTATTACCATGCCATTTGCCCATAAGGTGATGATAAACTCATGCGCATTAGTGCATGGGCTGGATTGTAGGCTACCGTAAGCGGAGCCCACACAATACACACCTGCAGTGTTCAGGAGGTTAGCAATGCATAAAGGTCATCAGCAGGACAACCGACAACCGTTATAAAGCCTTCGTGGAGAATCTACCAATAGGACTGCCGGTTTAGGTCCGAGAACTTACCGTCCTCTCCCAATGAAGCAAGTGCACCTTCTCGGCCGAGATCATCGCTTGCTTGTTTAGTCGATCACATGATGCATGTCCGACATCCGTCCTGATGTGTGAGGGTGGCAACATCTCTTTGCTAGCGCCTCCGGGGGCTTTCCCAAAGCCCCCATTGCTCCCCCACCACCTGCTGGCCGTGTCATCGCCAGTTTAGGCCTCCGATCCTTGGCCTCCCTAACTCCCTACCCCGTGCGTTCAAGTGTGCACACAGGTTTCACAGAACTATAGATAGATCCCTGCGTTATCGGGATTTTTTCCATAAGGTATTTTTTCCACGCAACTGCAACAGAACAAACCCCCCGTAAACTAGCACCAGGTTTTTTTTTTTTTCCTTGGACAAACTCTAATTACACAATCAGTGACACCCTTTCAAAAGAAAGTCACCAGTGGACTACATTGCTTCATATAAAGTTATTAACCGGTATCCCTATATTATACGAAGAATAGTCATTAAACATTACACAAGCCCATCAGGTCATATAGGGGCTGTTACTCAAAAACTCGAAACCCTCTTCCTCTAACAAACCACCCGAAGATGGGATCTCTGACATAGATAGTATTTCCGAATGGGCGTTGGGTATGGAGTGGATGAAGTGGTCGTGGTGAGGTTCGATGGAGGGGTGGTGTTCGAAGAGGGAGGTGAGGGGCGGCACGTCAGAAGACATCTTAAACGAGTCGGTGGACATTTCTGTGAAGTTATTACCGAAGTCATCAAGACTTGAGCCACCAAAGTCGTCGAATTTCCCTTCGTAGAGTGGATCGGTATTTCGAGAAGGCTGGGGAGAAAGTGATACCACATTATCGTAGAGACTAGTGCGGTCTGCATAGTTAGTTTGTAAGCCATTGAGGCTCATGGAGCTTCTTCGACGGCCACGAGATGCCATGAGCTCAACTCCCGACTTGAAGCTGTCGTTCTTAGGGGGATGGGGCTTTTTCTGTATATGTCCGTTGTTTTTCATTTTGGCCAGCGAAGGAGAGCTGGAACGTTGTGGTCTCCTCAGAAGCAATTGGCGTCCGGATGCCATGTCTTGTGGAGAGTTGCCGGCGGAGGACAAGTCCTGGTTTTCGAATTTGGTGGTGAGAAGCCCCACGGAGCTGTTCGATCTAGAGGAATTGGCACTGCCCAGGCCGCCGTTGACTATAGTGGATGAGTTGTTTCCATTCAGGTGAAGAAACAACAGATTGGCCCGTTTGGGGAACCCATCCATGCCTGGAGGTGAAGAGGGTTCTGTTTTCACCAGATTGCTTCCAGTGTATGAGCGTTGGATACGTCCCGACAGGACGTTGGTGTCACTGTCGAAATCGCTGGCATGAGTTTGATTAATGGAGGATCCCCGGGACAGTAATTCGCCACCATTAGGGTAGGCCCCAATGGAGAATCCCGAATCTCCATTGGCAGCGAGTTCTTTTGCTTCTTCTTGGACATTGAGCTTGTGCTCAGCAAAAAGCTTGGAGCTGGATCCGATGTCTTTACGGTTGAAGTTAGCAGCAATCAAAGCACCGCGTTCCCATTCCACAGGCAAGCTGGAAAGCAACAGTTCCTTGTTGATCAAATACGCCACCACCTTATTAATGGGTACAGCGGAATCCGTGAGGAGCTCGTCGTTGCTCTCGTCGTCGTCGTAATGGTCGGAATCCTCCTCATCGGAGTCGTAGTATTTTCCACGGGATGAGCTGTTTCCCGAAGTCATCGATGTCTTGCGTCCTTCCGGAGACAGACCCTTTTTGGCCTCATGTTCGGCAACCAACTCCTGAAGGAATCCGAGATGGGGGGTGCTAAGATCTACCAACTTTTCAAGCGCCTTTGTAAGAATGTCCAATCGGGTTTCCAAGAGTTCGACGTATCCCACCGGATGACTCTTTTCACGTTGCTTCTTCTTTTCGGTGAATACGCAGATCTTATTGTCAAGAATACACCGTGAGCATGGCTTCTTTCCGTCACACTTGGTCTTTTTGATTCGGCACAGATCACAAGCCTTTCCGACCCGCTTTTTCTTGGTATGGTGGAAATGGCCCAGCGAGCTGTCGGCACTAGGGGAATGGGTCATGGTATGAAAATTGCCAGGAGTGGGAAGGTAGAGATGCCTTTATGTGAACACTGAGCACGGAACGGAAGTGTCGCACGGATGTAACAATACGTTTTGGAAGATGAGATAGGCACACAGGCAGACAAAGAAATGAGATGGATGAAAATTCGGAAAGGTGTTTTGAAGGGAAAGTGGTGGGATATATATAGTTGTATGCGGAAGAGGAATAGGATATGGAGCGGCTATAACAAAATAGCTCAGACGGTGTTAGGGTTTGTGTATTAGAAATACAGTTATGGGCCCTTGGTGAAATTGGGGGCCATGCGGGCAGCTGCACGGTGGCTGCATCCCGTCCACATTGGGCGAAACACCGAGTGTCCTGATAACGCAAGTGCAGCAGTCATGAAGTCCAGGGTGCTCCTGCACCCAAAAAGGGGGGGACTACCTGCATACAGATGGGTCGCACCCTTTGAGCTTCCTGCACCCGCATCCTGCGTCACCTAGTGGATATTACTGTAACTATACCATGCACCATGATTACTCGGCATATCTGCACCATGCACCTGTACCCTGAAAGACGCACGCCGGGTGCAATAATCTAAATGAATTACAGGTTACGCATTCAATTAAACTTCATGAACTCATCCCGCATGTCGACTTCCATAGCTTCACCAAGTACCTTGCCTTGATCAATCTCGCTGTTTCATGCCCCTGACTGGTGCCGTTATCGAACATCTGAATTTGCGACCAATTTTTGCCATTTTCCCCCCATTTTTGGTGTCCTTGTGGTCCCAATTTGCCCTGTTTGACCCTTGTCCCACAGTGTCACCACCTCTAAATTTCAAAATTTATTCCTACATTTCTTTTACTCTGATTGATGGTGTGAAATCCCTGGGACCCCACTTCCAGCGTGGGATTCCACCTTACATGTTACATCTATCGGGCCGTCACCCACGACGCCTTAACTTGATATCTGGTGCCTTACCTTGTTGAGATACTTCATGAACATTCTTGATGGTTGCTGGCGTTGGCACAGTTCTTCTAGTCCTCCTCAACAAGAAAAAAAAATTGCTTCTAACTCCGATTCATGCATTATTAGTCTATAAGGGTTGTTGTGTCCCTAAAATACGAGCGTGGTGGTCTGTGACTTCCATACCTCACAATGCCCATCAGTGTCCTGACAGGGTTGCGATATCTGTAAATTTGGGTCTGGGTTTAGAAGAAACTATTTGGTTCGTCCTGGCACAAATTTCCTGACCCTTGAGGATGAAGTAGACTAGAAATGGATGACAATTATTACCAAGAATTGCATTAGTCAGGTTTACTAATGCGGTTGTCTTCAGTCACTTTCCAAACACTTCCTCTCTTACAATGTCAAAATTCAGATATTCACACCACGCACCCACTAGTAATATTCCAGGCCCTCCGCACTTCACAAAGCTCACATCTATGTTACCTCCAAGTTTTAGGGTTTGCTATTGACATATGCATGATTAAGCCATTGGGGCACTGAAAATAATTCGCTAATGTCGAATTATAATCAGGTAAGGCTGCGCTTGCCACCACCAGATGGAACTCCGTGCTAGCAAGAATAAACCATGGGTTTGTTCCTGGTGTTGCTGGTATGGCTGGTGGGGCGTAGTGGCTTTGTGTTGGAGGGGGCTTGTGGCATGGTCAGTTTGCCTTGGGGTCGGGGAGTGATTCTCTTGTTGATCCACTATTATTCAGGTTTGCGCGTGTGGCCGTGCTTGGTAATTCGTTAACTCCATTAGTATGGTCTGAGGCTTATACTGACCAGACCCGTTTGCTGGGGTTTTGGTAATAACACCATGAGGCTTGAACGTGTCCATTCCGCTAACCATCCTCTACGGGAAAGTAACAATTGAATGCTGGGGATATCTCGTCTCCAACAATGTGGTATCTTCTGAAAGGACCCTTTCAAATAGGGCTGGGCCCTGGCCGTAACGATTTCCAGCTCTCGGCAATGCGTTTTTGAGACCAGTTAACGGTTTGGGTATTTGTGGATATTGAGGTAATAGGTTTTATTGTGGTGATTCGGTGACCAAATGTCACCGTCACCTAAATGAAACCACAACAATTGAATTTCGGGATAACAACGGATTGGAGTATCTGGAGTTAATCAGGATCTGGATGTGATTTAATGAAGTTGCTCGTGGTAGGTAGATTGTTGTGTATGGTATTGGGTCTGGTATTGGGATTGATTCTGGCTTGGCTTGATATTCAACCACAGGTGGATATTCGTCTTCCTGGATCAATTGCCCAGTTCCTCGATTGGGGTGGGGGAGGCCCCACAAACTACAATGTAAATGCAGTGGAACCTTTCAAATAAAATCGTCTGCATCACTGCTTCAACGCATAAGCATATCGGAATATTCTGGTTGATTTGGTTGTGTTTCCACCACTTGATGGCATCTGTGCCTGATGTCAAGGCGTATTCTCGATGCATCTACGCCAATTTGACATGATGGTGGGTTGATGAAATTTCTCTCCATTGGCACCACGGAGGCAGTAAATTGTGGCTTAGGGCCCCAGGATCATGGAGTCCGATCGGAGTGGACTCACTAAATGGCTTCTACAGCAGCATACCTCCACACAGGTATTGATATCAACGGATTTTCGGTGGGGATTGCCAGACGATCGGCCGTTTGCATTTTCACTTTGGTTGTGAGAAGTGCCATGGAGTTCGAGTTTCTGGCCCTGATCGGATGGTTCCTGACGCTTGACCTGATGTTGAACCTTCATGTAGGTCGCCAAACGTGGTTACATCACTGCTTTTTGGCAGGGAAATTTTATGGACTGATAATTGTTGGAGGTGCATGATGTTGACGTGGAATTCTTTGATTGCATCTCCAACCTGAACCTCAGTTGATATGTCCAGATTAGCGGATTCTAGCAAATCCTAGCAATTGATTGCTTAATAATATCGACTATTGTTTGAGGCTTGTACTACACTCAGACGCTTATTCCATGTTGTACAACTTGCTACTAGTGTGATGGGAAAACACCACCATCTCAAGCCACGTTAACGACACCGACTGGCATCCTTTATCGGGAGTATTTGAAGAATTTCAACTAATTTTATCCCTCCAAAGTCCAGACCCTTGGCCTTACATCATTCTAAACATTCACTGTCTGTTCTGGCACCTAGATGTCCAATATTGTGCATATTCTTGACCAGCATCCTGCAATCGAACATTCTTACAAACGTTGGAAAGCTTCACAAACACGGTGCTGGCAGGATCTCCACGATCTACGGATTATTCAGAGTTTCTTGGCTCTTTCTGTTGCTTGAAGTTTCCATTAACATCCACTACCAAATGAAATTTGGGTGTTGCACGATATTATACATCTTATTGGGAAGGGTTGTTATATTCATTTGTGCAGAAATTCCACCTCAACTCGGTGTCCACCTTATCGAACCGAATATTTCTGCCGAAGATAATAGATCTTAGCTCTAGCAGGTGAGACAAGCGGCTGATTGTTCACAGAAGCCAAGTCCTAAAATAGCTCTGCCTTGAACAGTAATTTGGGGTATCTACAATTGTACTTGAAATTCTAGAGATATTTCTTGGGCCGTTATGAATGTATGAAGGGGATTCAATAAAGATGTTTTCAAAACAAGGTGAGTGTAGGGTTGAGATTTTGTGATGAAAGAATAACTCCAATACCAAACATACCACTCAAGCACAGCTTGAAAAATGCAACCTCCCATATGAAATTGGGTTTTGCACTATGTAAGCTTTAGTTGGCTAAAGTATTGTAAGGTACCCCTGATCATGCACATAAAAAACATTATTCCGATCAATATCCATGGAAACAACTTTGTAGTAATTCCGATTTCAACTATTCTCGTAGAACCTCTACTTTATGGGGCATTGGTACATTCCCAATCTGTAGGCTCATAAACACCAGGTTGATCGATAGCTGCAATATCTTCGGGGGTCAATTCGAAATCGTTAACCTCCAAATTCTCTTTTAATCTACTAATGGTTTTGGACTTGGGAAGAGGAATATATCCCTTAGAAAGCGACCACTTAATCAACACCTGAGCTGGAGATTTATTGTACTTTGAACAAGCTTTGCCCAAGCCCGAGTCAGGTTTCACATTCAGTAATTTTCCACCATGGGTAAGAGGAGCATAAGCTTCGACGTCTATCCCTTGCGATAAGCACCATTGCGCCAACTCCTCTCTCATCACCCATGGACTGATTTCAATTTGGTTGACCACGGGCTTGTGGCGTAAACCTTCCCACAGCAAGAGTTCTTCGATATGGTGACGGCCATAATTTGAAACACCGATGGACCGGACTTTGCCTTGATCTAGAGCTTCTTGCATCACTGCATAACTTTCAAGTCTTCTACGGGTACCCGGAAGTGGTGAATAGAGCAACAAAAGGTCAATGTATCCCAAATCTCCAATTTTTTGCATCATCCGAGCAATGGATGTAGTGGTGCCTTTGGTACCCTGTTCGCTGTCCCAAATTTTGGTGGTGTAGAAGAATTCCAGACGTTTTGCCAGAGGATTTTCTTTAAGATAATGCAATATTCCCTGTGCTACTTCCTCCTCGTTATTGTAGAGTACAGCGGTGTCAAAATGGCGATATCCCAACTTGCATGCTTCATATACAATTGAGGCAGTTTGAGATACTGGAAGATTATAACAACCCATTCCCACAGAGGGGATAGTATGGCCAGAACTGAGACTGATTAAACGAAGTGACATGGTTGATTCTGTTGGTTACTAATGGTTCGGGGTTTGAAAGGAGTTGGATTTGATTGGAGACTCAATTGTCAAGAATTTATGATTTTTCTGCTAGAAAAGACGTGTTAACGGTGTTGGAAAGATGCAGCAATTCTTATTTATGATATTGGATTTAGCAATCAGCAAGTTGGGGTTGTGAAATTTAGTGTGATAAGAAACTTAGTGGCAAATATTAGCGATGCGAAATCATAGAATCCACAAAGCAAAGGTGCCAGCCATATGAGCGAACGGCTCTAATTGGCTCCTAAGGAATGATTCTATTGGAATCTCGAGAACATCGAATCAACACAGACATTTGATTGCATCAGGCTTCTGGAATCTGCCTGATTTCAAACTTTGAAATATTGTTATATTAAACAGCCAAGGAATTCTGAAGGATAAGTAAAAATACCTGAGAATTCTCTAGAATTGCCCTCTGGGACACGAGAAAATCCAAATCCCACTGAAGTATCACGGAGTCCGTGTAAGTACTATTTGTGGAGGAATAATGTGATTCTTGGTACCAGTTGACCTGTTCAACCAGGTTAATTATGCCAAGTTACTTGGCACGGTGTTCGGAGTTGAACTAAAAAACATGAAATCAATCACCTTATCCATCAATTGCAGGAATAACAAGGGGAGCATTAAATTATTCGCTTGGAAATCCTAATTCTAGTAACAGCCGGCTTTGCATAAAAGTTTAAGGTGGTGAAGACTTGAACATTTTCTAGGTATGATGTGTTAAATAATATGTGTCTTGGATACTAGATGGTTCACCGAAATAGTCAAGAGCTTATTGTGGCTATGCCTTTTTCCTTCGGCAATTCCTAAATAGATGAAATGTGGAGTGAAGGATTTTATTTTTTTTCAAAAACGTTCGGGGATTGGATTACGGTCGAAATGGCATGAAACCTCTTTTGTTGGCAAGTTTAATTCAACAAAATACAGGGTAAATTCCGGGTTTTTTCGTTAATATCATACTACCAGGCACTTCATTCATTTTATTTGCAATTGGAACCTCTGAACAAATTTGTGAAGTATTCATCCATGGTGGTAGCACCTTAGTGTCTTGGAAAGCGATTCCGGAAAATGCAATTGTCATTTAATGAGAAATTATAAATAAGAACTGTGAAAAGAAAATTGGGCCTGAAATTTTACTTTGCTCAATATTTCTATCGTAATCACATCCTAACCGGTTTAACAGCTTCCAATTTTATAAACTTCAGAAGAGCTCTCCTTAGAATATTTATTAACTATTACGCTTTTTATGAATTCACCGAAAGTTTGGCAAATGGAGCAAGTACCCGGTAAAAGGATAAATGTCTTTTGACCAAACTCCCCCATGTGTTGTCAATGTACTAAGAACACATAATTCTAGGTTTCTGATTGCTTCAATTTCGCTGGATGCATTATCGAGCTGAAATCATGGTTCCAAATATTGCTTCTGAGTTTACCTGAAATAAACAATATTTTTGCTGATATTGTTATTTAGGTGGCTAAATGTGGGGAAATAAAGCATATTGAAAATACATTGACATCCAGCAAAAGTTCGTCTATGCAAAAGGCACAAAAAGACTCACCCAATGTTGGTGTGACCTTTTCAAAATATTCCCACACCTTGGATGTATGGATCCTTGCTTAGATGATTCAAATCTTGATGATTCGCACACCAAATGATTCACACCCTTAGTACGATCTCACGTCATAATTGTTGCACTTCATGACATTCTCCACTAGTATACAGGATACCTTCTTCTTCGGCCCGTTTTCATGGACAGATGAGGTGCGGCTTCAAAGGCACACCGTGACCCGTGTCCGATAGGGTCTCATAATCTACGGATAAACGGACGTTTGATTTAGTCAACCGCACAAATTTGACGAAATTCGATTGACCGGTTGATTCCATTTTGGTTGCTGTGATCTGCCGAGCCCTGGCAAGTCCGTCCACACCATTTGCGGTGGTTTTACCTTACGGATCGGGCCCAGGAAGTGAATTGGTGCCAAAATGAGAATTACTACCGAATTGTGGATCTTGAAATCACCAGTTGATCTTCGCTTCTACCGACATCGAAGGGGAACATGCAGAGAAATTTTCAAGTCGATGGCAAATTTATCAGCTGCTTGCTGATGCAGACTCCTTGACATTTTACATGGACCACTCAATTCCAGCGTAGGAGGTCGTAATTCTCCGTCTTGTGTAATGTGCTGGTTGTTCACCTGCCTACATTGGATTTTTCACTGTGAGAATGTTGAATTTCAAACCCATCGCCAGCAGCCGGCCCAACAACAACATCGACAATAATACCAGCACCAGCAGGCTAACAGACTGTAAAGCTATGGCATCGTAATCCGTAACCTCAAATGGTGTCCAGCACATAGTCTTCAGTACCTCCACCTATTGGCACCACTTTAAAGACCAATTTACCCAATCCACCAATAAGAACGCGCGGTTGTTCCTTTGGTCCTGCACCTGGAAATTAATAACTCAACCACCACGCCAAGTCAAGCCATTGACCTCTGGAAATCACACTTATGGCCCCAGTCAGGTCATGGCCATTGGATTCGGGCATCCGGTGGCGGCCGCTCCACTGTGGTAACCGACGTGGCCGAATGTACCCCAGTGGTGTGAGGTTTCGGTCTCGGAGTTCTGCCATGCGCAACCTGTAACCTCACCCGCAAACCCCCAGGGTAACCCGCACCCTGGCGGTTTGCAGGTTACGACGGGTATTTCACAGTATCCCGGGCTGGAGCAAAGGAACCTTTGGCACCGGGGTGGAACCGGGGGTGGGCCCGGCGAGCCTCGGGTGGATCTGGTCCAACCCCCAGCCCACTCCCGGGCCTCCCTCCAACTGCCATCCCCTGGTTGCTCCTATTGGCCCACCCTGTCGGATCCCCACAAACTCCCTGATGGTTGTAGTAGGAAAATCCACCACCCCCATGTGGCATATAACCTGCATTTCTTCGGTGGCAACCTGACGTCTCTAGCCCTGAAGTGCGAAACTGCAGAATGGACTGCTATGCCCCGTCGTCGACGTATAAATAGAACCGAATCCCCCCCCCATTTTTTTCTTCTCATCATACACACTTACACACACTTACAATGGCTATTACAATTGGTATTAACGGTTTCGGAAGAATCGGTCGTTTGGTCTTGAGAATTGCTTTGCAAAGAAAGGACATCAACGTCGTCGCCATCAATGACCCATTCATTGCTCCAGACTACGCCTCCTACATGTTCAAGTACGACTCCACCCACGGTAGATACGAAGGTGAAGTCAAGTCCGAAGGTGACAACTTGGTCATTGACGGTCACGCCATCAAGGTCTTCGGTGAGAGAGACCCAGCTGCTATCCCATGGGGTAAGGCTGGTGTCGACTTCGTCATTGAGTCCACCGGTGTTTTCACCACCAAGGAGGGTGCCCACAAGCACATTGAAGGTGGTGCCAAGAAGGTCATCATCACCGCTCCATCTTCTGATGCCCCAATGTTCGTTGTCGGTGTCAACGAGGACAAGTACACCCCAGACCTCGACATTGTCTCCAACGCCTCTTGTACCACCAACTGTTTGGCTCCATTGGCTAAGGTTATCAACGACACCTTCGGTATTGAAGAAGGTTTGATGACCACCGTCCACTCCATCACCGCCACCCAAAAGACCGTTGACGGTCCATCCCACAAGGACTGGAGAGGAGGTAGAACCGCTTCTGGTAACATTATCCCATCTTCCACTGGTGCTGCCAAGGCTGTCGGTAAGGTTATCCCAGAATTGAACGGTAAGTTGACCGGTATGTCTTTGAGAGTTCCAACCGTCGACGTTTCCGTTGTTGACTTGACCGTCAGATTGAAGAAGTCTGCCACCTACGAGGAAATCTCTGAGGCCATCAAGTCTGCCTCTAACGGTGCTTTGAAGGGTGTTTTGGGTTACACTGAGGACGCTGTTGTCTCCACCGACTTCTTGGGTTCCTCTTACTCTTCCATCTTCGACCAAAAGGCCGGTATCTTGTTGTCCCCAACCTTCGTTAAGTTGATCTCCTGGTACGATAACGAATTCGGTTACTCCACCAGAGTTGTCGACTTGTTGGAGCACGTCGCTAAGGCTTCTGCTTAACTATCCACCAAATTATGAGCATCCTCGGAAGCTTGTAATTTGAACAGGACCACTCAGTTATGTATGATTAATGAATGCAGCTTGGCTGAGGCCAAGGAGTAGTTTTTACTATTTGTAGTTATGTAAAGAGGTTATTGGCCCCTGTTTTTGGTCACGTGATATAAACATCAATATTAAACCATCATAATAAACAACCTCTGACTCCACATGTCTCTTTCGGTGGATACTTCGGTGGATCTCTTCGTTAACCAATCTTTCCAGATACATAAGGCAAACCAAAGTTTGTCTGAGCTTTCCCGGACTCAAATTGAGTATTTAAAGGTCAACCTCTCCAGGTATCTATACAATCAATATGTTAACAATTCCAGACTGGAAGAGTTGATTCCTCGGTACCTGTCTGCTCAAGACATATACAATCAGGTCAGCATAAATCAGGGAGTACAGAATTCCCACCATCGTATCAGCTACTTGGTTATACGATGTGGTTCACTTCTTCCCAAGCAAACATTAATATTTATCTCCAGTGGCATTGACGGCATCAGTTTCAGTACTGTACTTTTAAAAAGAATCACCAGTTTCTCAGATGAGTATTTGATATCACTTTTGGAAAATATGGTGCAATTGGAGGTTCCATTAGTGATCAGAGATCTTTCACTTGCAAACAAGCATATTTTAAACATCACCAACAGGATGTTGACAGAACTTGCCGAAAAGACAGAAGAGCGGATTCCTGATGTCCGTACCAGTGTTTTGGAACGTGTACTTGGCGACATAGAGATCACATACGGCACTCGAGAGAAAATAATCAACCGTAACTTGCGAAATATCACAGTAACAGTTCCCAAGGAGGATCTCCTCAAATTCAAAGATCAACCCATAGTGACAGGAATACAGAATCATTTGTTTAAAAGCACTACTATCAATCTAGACAACTTGGACATCGTCAAGTTCAATTCGAGTTTAATTTCATTGAGCATTGATGGTAAGGTCAGATTTGGGGATAAATTGCCCGAAGATTTGAGGTATTCCACTATCTGGGGAGTGATTGAGAGTTTTCTACCTCATAGTAATGAAAATACAGTTTCAGCCACAGGTGGTACTAAAACTAATAATTAATGAATAATTTACATCACGTATGAAAATTCTGGGGATGATTAATATTTCTCTTTGGTACATTTTTAGCATAGAATACATCCCCTTATCGAATGATCAGCTTCAACAAGAAAATTCATCTTATTAATAAAACTTTATGCATAGCCATGGTAGAGAAGTAACATATTTGTGGACATATTCTCCAATCACTCGAACGATACGAGTATTTAGCTAATGTTGACGAAATCTAATACAACTTTTAATCAAGGATGTAGGGAGAAGTTACAATTACTCTTAGTTAGTGTTCACTAAAAAATTTAGAATTTTTGAAAAATGTGAAAAATGTGAAAAATATGAAATTAAGAAGTATGATATATAGACAACACCTGATTCTCCAAAAGAGCCATAAGTTCAAGATAACACCAGTAGTAGAGTATTAGTGGGTTGCTTTGTGTTTGGGGAGTAACCTTTGCAGGTTTGCTAATTCAAAACCGTGGTGTGGTTTATACGCTAAAACGCTTATTTACATGCCCACCTTCAACTATATCATAAAACAAGCAAGAACAGAAAGCACAAACAAGCTGGCATCAAACAGGACCATTTCAACACAATCACAGGCAACGCCGATCCTCTTCTCCACACTAGTGGATGTGTCGATAGAATGTATGCGCAGATCTACCTTCTAGAACAGGGTCCTGGCGATGGAAGTCCGAGGTATAAGACCACCACTTTCCATTGGCCCAAAACCATCTCCATATCCAATCACATGGGCTTAATTGCTAGTAAATAAACAAACCATGAACATTTAGCCAAATGGGCCAAATGAACTAAATGAACCAAATGGTCCAAATGAGCTAAATGAGCCAATTCACTTTCCCAATGCCAGAATCCATAATGAATAAACTACCAGGTGGCCATTTTATGGCGCGACTGAAAAATGTGAAAAGTGTGAAAAGTGTGAAAATTGTGCTAAGCGTCGCTAATTGATTGTATAATATACACTACGCAATACACGTTTGTAGCCATGAAAGGACAATTAAGGCTGATTGTTCTCATGGAGTGCCAAAGGCAATTTCCGCACCTCTGTAGACTGTTGTAGATACCCAAAACAGCACCAAATACCACCAAACAGCCGTTTCCACTGCATTCCACTGTATGCTGGCCCATCCTGTTCCTGTGCCCTTGGCATACCATCTCTATTTCCGCACTGGCAGTAGCATAAAACTTAGTAGGGTTTCATCGCACTAACCACCAGTGATATCGCATTAGCAATATGCTCGATGTGTAGAATACGATGATGCTGCCATTGACACATCCCTCCGACATCCTCCAAATCCAAATCCAAACCTACACCGTAGTTTCCAATGGGTTCCATCCCCTTCCACCATCGGTTGTGAGTGTTTCCCCAACCACAGCGAACCTCCAGTGTCTCCCCATATCACATCTCCAAACAAATGCCACCGTGGCCCTACCGCCTTAAACTTCAATCACCTCGCTGCACGGTACACTCGCGCCTTCTCTCGCGCCAATTCTCCCCATTCTCCCCATTCTCACTATTTTCCTCTCCCTCCCTCCTTGTGGTCTTCCCTGGCTGCAACGCGCATGGTCAAAAAAACACGTAGCACGAAAATCTCAACTATCACTTACTTCCACAACCATCAACCATGTCGGAGCACGAATCGCTGACACTTCGTCGGAGAGTCAAAGAACAGGACCATCACCAAGTCGAAGGTGATGTGATTGACGACTCCGAGAAGAGGCTCAAATACGAGGAAACAAAGGAGTTCGTGGAATCACTCAAGCACCTCGAGTCCATCGTGGCCCCAATTGCTTTCACCGTTCTCTCCTTCTTCGTCAGATTGTACAGAATCAGTGTCAATGACGCTGTTGTGTGGGATGAGGCCCACTTTGGTAAGTTTGGCTCGTACTACTTGAGACACGAGTTCTACCACGATGTCCATCCTCCATTGGGAAAGATGTTGATCGGTTTGTCGGGCTACTTGGCCGGCTACAACGGCTCTTGGGACTTCCCATCGGGTGAAACATACCCAGAGTACATCGACTACACCAAAATGAGGATTTTCCAGGCCACTTTCTCCGCCTTGTGTGTTCCTTTCGCCTACTTCACCATGAAGGAGATTGGTTTCTCCATTCCTGCAACCTGGTTGTTCACCTTGATGGTCACCTTGGAATTGTCCTACGTCACCTTGGGTAAGTTCATTTTGCTCGACTCCATGCTTCTTTTCTTCACCGTTACCACCGTTTACTGTTTTGCCAGATTTGACTCTCACAACACCAGAGAACTTGAGTTTGGAAGAAAATGGTGGAAATGGCTCTTGTTGACCGGGTTCTCCATCGGTTGCACTTGTTCCGTCAAAATGGTGGGTTTGTTCGTCACCACCTTGATTGGTATCTATACCGTGGTCGACCTCTGGAACAGATTCGGTGACAAGTCTGTCTCCTGGAAGCGTTATACTAACCATTGGTTTGCCAGAATCATCGCATTGATCTTTGTACCAATTTCCATCTTCTTGATCAGTTTCAAGGTCCACTTTGACTTATTGTACAAGTCTGGTACCGGTGATGCTAACATGTCCTCCTTGTTCCAAGCTAATTTGGTTGGTTCTGACGTTGGTGGTGGCCCAAGAGAAATCACCATTGGTCATTCCGTCATCACTCTTAAGAACCAAGGTTTGTCCGGAGGTCTTTTGCACTCTCACGTTCAAACTTTCCCAGAAGGTTCCAAGCAACAACAAGTTACCACTTATACCCACAAGGATGCCAACAACAACTGGATTTTCCAAAGAGCTAGAGAAGAACCATTCTTTGACACCGAAAATGACAACTCCACCGAGTTCGTCGTTGACGGAATGACTGTTAGACTTATGCACCCATTCACTGGTAGAAACTTGCACACTCACGATGTTCCTGCTCCAGTCCTCAAGGGTGAATATGAAGTTGCTGGTTACGGTAACTTGACTATTGGTGACAACAAGGACAACTGGGTTATTGAAATCATGGAACAACACTCTAACACCGAAGATAAGATGAGATTACATCCTTTGACCACCTCTTTCAGAATCAAGAATCCTGTCATGAATTGTTACTTGGGTGTCAGTGGTCAAGCTTTGCCTCAATGGGGTTTCAGACAAGGTGAAGTTGTTTGTTTCAAGAACCCATTCAAGAAGGACAAGAGAACTTGGTGGAACATCGAGAACAACGAAAACAACCTTTTGCCAGATGCACCTGAAGACTTCTCTTTGCCAAAGACTAAGTTCATCAGAGACTTCATCCAACTTAACTTGGCTATGATGGCTACCAACAATGGTTTGATTCCAGACTACGAGAAGCAAGATGACTTGGCTTCTTCCTTCTGGCAATGGCCAACCTTGCACACTGGTATCAGAATGTGCAGTTGGGCTGATGATAAGGTCAAGTACTACATGATCGGTTCTCCTGCAACCACTTGGACCTCCACTGCTGGTGTTCTTTTGTTCTTCTTTGTGGTCTTATTCTACTTGGTCAGATGGCAAAGACAAATCGTTGACTTCCCAGCATCCAATCCTCAAAAATTGAAGTCTTTCTTGATGGGAGGTATTTATCCAATGTTCGGATGGGGTTTGCACTTCATGCCATTCGTCATCATGGGAAGAGTTACTTACGTTCACCACTATGTTCCAGCACTTTATTTCGCCATGATTGTGTTTGTTTATGAAGTGGAATCTTTCACTCTTGCATTGAACGCTCCAAACGCTTCTCCAATCAAAAAAATCGCTTATGCTGCCATTTATGCCAGTTTTTACATTCTTGTCATTGGTACCTTCTGGTACTTCAGATTCATCTCCTTTGGTATGGAAGGTCCAAAGGAGGACTGGTCTCACTTGACTTTGTTGGATTCCTGGAGAGTTTCAGATGACAACTACAGATAAGTATAAAACCGTCCTAGATCTTGTACTATAGGACTGCTAATAAGGTTTATAACTCTTGTTTAGTAATAAGCGTATATATCACGTTATTTCGTTACCCTCATTTTCCTAGTGTATTATTAGTAGTACTGCATCTAGATTCATCATATATCATCTTTACTAAGCGTCCTTTCAATAACTACACCATGTTCCTGAAAGCACTTAGACCCTCTGGGTTGTCGAGGGTAAGAATGTTCAAATACGTTCGTCCTTCCATATTGAACTCAGAAGTTTCATTTTACTCCACTGTTACCACAAAAACCGACACTTCCAAGTCATTAAAAGCTGCTAGCTTTTCTCTCCCTAAAAAGGAAGAAACCACAATTCAACAACCCTTGGTTCCACAAGAAGACATTGACGATTTCAATCTCACCAAATTATTCCACGGCACCACTGATTTACAGCTCGCCATAACTTCTCGGGCTAGTAACAAGCTCAATAGCATTGCAGAAGAAGATAAGAATCCACAAACTGCGTTACGGATCAGCGTCGAAAGTGGAGGATGTCATGGATTCCAGTACAACTTGAACTTGACAGATTTGAAAAAGGAATTAGATAATGACACAGATAATGAACTTTTGGTGTTTAAGAGAGAAGATGGAACCGATCGTGTTGCACAAGTGATTTTAGACGAATCTTCGTTGGAAATTTTACAAGATTCTAAAATAGATTACACGAATGAATTGATTGGAAGCTCATTTAAGGTTGTTGATTCTCCATATACTTCCACTGCCTGTGGTTGTGGAGCTTCTTTCGACTTTGACTTTGAAAAGTTACAAAGAAAAAAGGATGGCAAGGCATGAGCAAGTGACACACCCTATTACATTTACTAATCTAATCCTGATGCTAGGATTTCAACATAATTTATAGGTGGGAATTGATGAAACGTATAATGAAGTTAAATTTACAAATGTAAATACTACGGTTAAAAATCAGTGTATATATCAAACAAAGCATGTAAAAAGTTCATAACAGAAGGTCGAAGACCAGAAGGAACTAAACTATGATACTCCGTAGCGAAGTAACAATGGGTCGTGAATGCAGTATGGCATCTCCACACAAGTCATAAGGGCATAGGAATTAAGCAAAGCTCTAGGCTAAAATCTCGTTAATTCCTCTTAAACTCTTGCTTGAGTAGAATCTGACATCAACATCATCATCACTTTGTAACTTTTCCAATTTTTGCAAGATCTCCACACTGACTAATTTATGCAATTCCTCCTTAGTGATGGACTCGTTCTTGGCTAAACTTTCCACGATAATCAAGTATGATTTGGCAACATTGAATCTGATGTTTGGGACAGCATCGGCGATCAAGCTATTGATGAATGGTAAGATCTTAGTCTCAATGGTTTGATAGTCAATAACAGGAACTAAACTTGTAATGGCAAACAAACAAGTAATTCTAATGATGAAATTAGAATAGTCGATCTTGTCATCCTCGTCGATTTTGTCATCGTTGTTTAAAAGACGATTGATGATCTCATTGTTAGCCCAAGTAGAGCCGAAAATAGTGGTCAATTCTTTCAAATTTTTAACTGCAGCATCTCTGATAGCAAACACTGGATCCCACAACCATGACATACATAAAGACAACAATTCTTCCTTGAAGAAAGATTCTCCTAATTGGTTAGCCAACTTTGGGATGTATTCAATTATGGCCAATCTAACTCTCCACTTGTGATCTTGAGCCAATTCAGTGATAGCTGGTAACAAGTTGGTAGATAAGAGGTTGATTCCAATAGTTTCATTTACAACTGACAAGTTTGAAATGATGTTTAATCTGACGTCTGGGAATTCATCCTTCAACATGGTCAAAAAGATTGGCAAGAGTTTGTCAATTGTGGATTGTCTTTCCAAGATTGGAGATAATTTGGTAATACTGGAAGCTAAAGAAGCTCTGACGTTCTCCTGGTTGTCTTGAGATAAATCGTTCAATACTGGGATTATCTTACTCAAAATAGTTGCTTTGGTAGATTTATAGGCGACTAACAAGTCGCAGAATTCTGGTAATTGTTTACAGATGGCCTTTCTAACTTCGCCTTCGTTATCGTTCATCAAGCTGATAAATGGATCAATAAGTTGAAATAATTCTTCTTCATTCGACTCGAAGTTTTTAGCAATCTTGCTGAATCTATCAGCAGCGGTATATCTGACTCTCCAAGACTCGTCCTTAATGAGTTTCAACGCAGAAGTCAAAAAGTCGGAGTTGAAGCTGTCCTCTCCGACACTCTTGAAGAATTCCAAAATAGCAATCAATACATCGATGGACAAGAATTTGACGGAGTCTTGGTCGTCATTGATGAGATGATGGAACATCTTGCTTATGATTTCCCAGTCTTCATTGTTCACCTTGTTTTCATCATTTGGATTGGCCTTTGTGAAGGAAGTCAACAAGTTGATCAATTCTGGCAAGTTTGTGGCAGCACTTCTTCTGACCATTGGATAATCGTCAGTGATCAACTTGAGATAGAGGTTTAACAATTCGATTCTCGTGGCGAAGGGAACTTTGATGATAACTGACTTATACAAACCACAAGAGGCGATTTTCTTGGAGAACCAATTACCCTGACTCAATGATTGAACCAAGTTGATGAAAATATCGTTGAGTTCAGCGTTGGACAACTCCAAGCTGATCTTGTTCAAGGAGTCAATGGCTTTATCACGCACTATAGGTTCTTCCATCAGGACCAAGATGGTCAAGATCTCAATCAAAGACTGGGAGTTGGTAGTTCCTCCAATGAAAGGAATGAAGTCTCCCAATTTGGCAGCCAATACTGCAAAGACTTCTTCTTCGTCGTCTTGGGCAACATCGTTGAGGAATGGAATGAGCTCCTTGACGGTTCTTTCTGGACCCAAAGCGATGGCAATGGTGTCCAACTTTTCCATGGCTTCTACTCTGTTGGACACGTCATCGTGCTTCAACTCATCCATAAGCAACGCCAATGGATAGAGGTCGTCGTTGTAGTTTTCCATGTTTGATAGGTGTGGTGTAAATTTTGTCGACGAAAATAAACTGTTTGTGAGGGTGGTGGTGACGGTGGGGCAGAACTAAGAGCGCGGCTTTACGATAATTTGAGCGTCCTTTGGGGCTCTATAACAAACTTTTGGAATAAAAGGGGCTACAGCTGTCACTTGTCTAATTATCGCCAGAATTCGCTCGCCAGAGCCAACGATACGCTTGTGGTGGTAGTAGCAACTGATTGCCTTCGCGGTGTTCTACCGAGGATGCTTGCATGTACCGCGACCTGGCGGTGCAGATTTGGTACCGGAGCCTACGGGCACACAGAGGAGGAAATTTTAGTCACCGAAATGGCTACCTGCACCCAGACTCTTCGTGCTACTACCTAAATATTAATCAAAATAGGAAATGTGTCTGTATGGTTCCTTATGCACATTAGCATATTGATTCAACTACCCATTACGTAGGGGGATCTTATTGGAAAACCCTAAAAAGGTTGTTCTGAAGATTTTTTTGACCAATAGAACTAATTTGAGCAATATTCGAGGGTGCACAATTACTAGATCTGCTAGTGGAAAAATACCCACATTGCTTAGCTCTGTAACTCTCCCCACCAACTTAGTTCTTTTGGTTATGTAGATTTCAAAAACCAGCAACAGATGACTTGAAATAAAGAAAGCTTTCGCTTTCATGATGAAATTCTGGTAAAATGCTAGAGACACGAGGCTTTGTAGTTTAAAGTGGTTTTCTATTGTTCAATTCTATTTGGCGATCAATTCAGCCGATTTTCTACTATACTTGAACGGAAACCATCATAGGGACAAATTACACTTGACGTAACACTTCTAGAATTCACATTAATTGTTGTGTATGAATCTCTGATGGTTTGGAGAAGACATAATCATCCTGAATATGAAATCCAGTCCAAGCTTAACGGTACAGCTTACCCCAAACTTGTAGATTATCTTTGTATTTTTTGGATGATGTCAGTTATCTTATAAGAAAATAAAGAAAATACATTAGAAAGAAAGTGTAATTAACAAGTTTGGGAAATTTTCTAACAATGTTCAAAGTTTCAACTATTCTTTTGGGGTCAGAATCAGCCTTCACAAAAAACAAATTCCAGTACTTCCATTAGCATCACTAAAACCTCAAATTAAGCTTTAAACCGTTCCTACTCTATATTTCAATCACAAGTATGGTGGATGTATTTTTCTCCAGATTGAGACCTCGTGGTCCCTATCACCAAATCTCATGTAGACTCCGCATTTTTCCAAATCACCGATGATTATTTTCCCCGTGTATTTCATCCAGTTACTTCTTCAACTAATCATGGCCACTGGACCCAGTTCACTTGATGTGCTCGACTCTCAGTTGAACTCACAGGATTCCCAACAATATCAAGCTGGCCTTGTTCAATTGGAACAGTCCCTCGGAAGCTATTGGAAGTTCGAGGTGGTAGACGGTCAGTTCCAACAATCACTACCAGAAACAGATGACCTGAAGTTCCAATACTTGGATGAACATTTTGGGGTCATCAAGAGCTGGGATGAAGTCGCCAAAACCTTGAAAACACTCAATGAACAAGCTACTGACAACGAATCCTATAAGATCTTGTTTTTGGCCCGTCACGGTCAGGGTTTCCACAACTTGGCTCATACTAGGTATGGTAACGATGCTTGGAACGACTACTGGTCCAAGAAGAACGGCGATGGCAAAATTGTATGGGGTCCGGATCCTGAATTGACCGAGTTGGGTGTCAGCCAGGCCAAGGAGAACCATGCTCAATGGAAGATCGAGCTTTCCAACAACTCGGAAAGGAACACCAGTCTCATATTGCCCCAGAAGTGGTTTGTTTCTCCATTACGCCGTTCTATCGATACGTTGATCAATACTTGGGATGGAATCGTGGACCTCGACCAGTACCATCCTTTGATTCAAGAGAACATCCGTGAAACCACAGGTGTCCATACTTGTGATAAGCGTTCTTCCCGGTCCATTATCGCAGATAAGTACGAGAAGCTTGGGTTTATTATCGAAGATGGTTTTGTCGAGGAGGATATCTACTACAAGGACGATTACCGTGAGACTGTAGCAGAACATGCTCTCCGGATCAACAAGAACCTCCAACAAATTTTCTCCACTACCGAGGAGGATATCTTGTGTATCACTAGTCACAGTGGATCTATCCGGGCTCAGTTATTGGTTTTGGGCCATCGTCCCTTTGCTGTTGGAACCGGTGGAATGATCCCAGTGTTCGTCAAGGCCACCAGACACACATCCTAGTACACAGATCAGCTTTCTAGAATAAGAAACGGAATACAACTAGATAGACTTTTAAACAGACAATAAACACAACAAAGAGTAGATGAGGATGTAGAGAAAGGCGATGTCCGAATTATACGAACGAATGATATTTTCCACTAATTGCAGAAAACGTCTAACATGTCGATAATCTAACCAGCGTATATGCACGGCCCCCACCTGTCAACTTGGGGGTCTTACCCACCAGTAGCCAAGACCATGCTTACGCCTGGAAGGATTTACAAAAAACCAGTAGCCTGGGCTGCTCAACTATTGAAAGGTTCAACCATGCACCTAAATGGCCCTCAGTGACGTGAAAGATTTTGAGAATATCCGGACATCAAGATTGGGTAATCCGCTACATAGCCTGGAATAGCCTTCAATATCCGTGGAGATGAACAATCCGGAGACAACCGAGCACATGCACCTTTCACCTAGAGTAAAGCAGATCTAGCAAAACACTCTATTATTACCGGAAATACAAACGTTATTTCAAAAGCGTATAACCGCATCCTACTACATCACCATTTGGGAAACTAATACTGTAAAAGAGTAACTGCAATCCTATAGGGCAATAGCTCACAAGACATAGACTAGATAGAATAATAGATTAGATGCCGAACTCTGATCACGTCATCTGCTATGTTCCAACTCAAACCATCAGATTTGTTGCATTCAGGCGTCTCTAAACTCGTAACCTAAGCAGAGGCTAATTGGCGGAAAATCAAGTTTAAGGGTGGGGGATTTATAATGATTTATTATTGGATATTACTGGCATATGCACTGTCATATCTCATGCATGAGCTCAAAAGAGATTGATCGAACCATTAGACTATTCTGTATGTAGCGTTTTGTGGTAGGAAGGGAGAAGAACCGGAGATTTGGTATGATCTCTGGGAAACCGCTGAGCTCTGTTTCTGAAGGATTTGCAACTACAGACATTTGATAGTCGTCTTGCACCTAGCGAAATTAGCCTTTTCTACTGATACGAACCATGGCCGTAAGAGAGCAAAACTCAGGAACTTGTCGACCTGTGGCTTTTAAAATGTATGCCGAACCGTTATGGTCTGTCAGTGCGATATTATTATACAATTAGATCTTTGCGAGGGTGTCATCGAGGCATCTCGCCGTTTCATTAAAATTTTCACCATGCTAATTATGAAGCCTTAAAAATTAGCGGACTTTTTAGGCAACAAGGTGAATGGAGGGGTGTAGTATAACCAAACAACCAAACGGTTCGTCCTAAGGTCAAGACAGTTTTCAAGGTTGCAACCGAAAGTCCCCCGTAACTTGCCAGAGATAGGAGGGCGAGGGTCAAAAGCCGGAAAGTTATAAATGCGATCAGATATGCCAAAAGCGCGAGTCAAAATAAAACCGAACCCGCGGTTTTGGCAGCGTCATTTCCTAGAAAAGCATCTACATGAGGGTTCAAAACAAGCAGGGGCTTCCAGCCCGCAGATGATTGTTGAAACATACCAAATACAGACCGCTTACACATCTATAGGTGTTACTTGCATGTAATAAAAGGATATTATCCAACACATACGAGCAGCGCAAAAAATACCCCTAAGTTAATCCGGCAGCGCACAATTCCGAGGGACTGCAATTTCCCTCGACTTTGACCATGGGTTCTCTGGACAGCAACTTTCCGGGCCATCTGGTCAGCCTAAAACGGTCGGTGGCTTGCTGGTGGTCCAGAGTTTCATCGCAAACAACAACAAATGTAGTTTGCCTTAGCCACACCCTGTGGCTGCTTTAGTGTCGTGTGCCACTACGCTTCTTTGACAATAATCGCCCTACCCGGGGCTCGCAACCAGATTATCGATTTGCATGGACCATTACCGGATCTGTGTCGCATATAATTCCGTAATACAGGAATGAACGGTGACATCGAAGGTTGTTTTGTGGGTCGGTCAACCGCACGCGACATTAACTCCCTTACATACCAGGCTATTGTTGCCCACGTGGGAACGACCCTACCATAAACCTATACCATACAGCAACTGAACAACCGTGACGTAGCCACTGAAGCAAGAACCCGGAACGCAACTACAGCCTAATTACATGCTCTCCTTAGATGTTTGAAACGGCGACGCACCTCCCAAATAAGCACACTGCCGATCTTAATACATATGAATCTACGGGGTACGCCGAAACGACCTGCCAGTTCCTCGGCACATAGACGTTGATAGTGGGTCAACACCCACCAGCTTTAGCTGTACGCATCACTTCAAAGCCTCCCCTGGCTGGACCAGCTGGACTGTTCCATCCACCACGATGGAACATCATTTCCACTCCACACTACAAGATGCGGCACCATCCACGTGTATCACCACAGGTTTTTAGCCCGCATCGCGATGCCGATTCTTTTTACGACCCCAGTCAAAGTGAAAAATTGACCTGAATTAGGTATCACAGTCCAGGGAAAGGCGAAACGGTGCAACGTGATGTAATGCAATGCAGTAATTAGGTGTACATGTGTATGCAAGATATTGTTGACCATGGCTTTGTCGGAAAGCCGCGATGGGGGTAGCGGTGTCAGTTATTGCGAGTGCCGAACTGAAGCCGGGGGAGGAGGCGGAAACCATAGTAGTTGTCTTATTTGTCTATAAAGGAAGAACAACGCGGACCACACGATCGTGTGGAGACGGTGTGGGGAGGCCAGGGTTGGGAATGGCCACAATGCTCGCCCAATACAGGATAAATGTCGGCTGAGGGGGTGGAAAACAACCAACTTGTCTCAATACAGTGCACTTTTGTTCTACATTCGAAAGTACCATTCTGCATGCTGTGCCCCTCTATTTTTCTCCATGCCCCTCTGGGCTTTGTGTCTCGAAACTGCGCCACGAGCCCGGGCTGCCGCTTCAGTCCCTCGCAAACACAATGTGCATTGCGCCTGCATACACACATTATTATCTGGTGTCCCAATACGGCAAGGACGAGTGTGATGATAAGATGGAGGCTTCACCAGTATTTAACCAGCGTCGTACGCCGGTTTTCTGCCAGCTCCCGACACATCGTCGTCTCCTCCTGCTCCCATACCGCGTCCCCACTTCAATTAGCCGCCGTCAAGTCTCCCTACACCTCTGTGTACCCCTTTGCTGTGCTTCTTTATCAGCCGCACACTCATAACCTGCATATCTGTGTGATCTCTGTGAGAAAAAACCATATATAAACCAGCACCGCCTCACCGTATCCTCGCTATCTATCCAAACTAATGAAGTTTGGTAACAACCTCAACCATCTATCCATACCAGAATGGCGATGTTATAATATCGACTACAACGACCTCAAGTCACAGATCCGCAAAATCACCCAGGGCAAGGCCTCTTCCCTCCTTCCCCTTCGCAGTTCGTTCATCGAGAACTTCGACTACATCAACCTCTTCCTTCACACCAAGCATGGCGAACTCGTACGAAAGGTCCAGTACTTGGAAGAGCTTTTCCACCAGGTCCAGGCTGCTGCACAATCCAGCTTCTCCGAGGCTTCCAGCGCCAGTCCCAGCACTAGGCAGGAGTTGCGCATGGCCCTCTATGACTTGGAGGATCTCTTCTATAGCGCCATCGAAGTGCTGGTAATCGTAAAGAATCTCTCCAAGTTCATCCTCATCCAGAAAATCGCCGTCAAGAAGATCTTCAAGAAGTTCCTCAAGTATTATCAGGGAGAAGAAGAAATAGCGGCGGAGTTTGTGGTGGAGTTACGCGAGTACCTCCTCCAGAACCCCATGTCGTTTGTCAACTTCGACCTCGCTCCCCTCTCCCATCGGTTGACCGACTTCATGAAGGAGCTCAAGGACCAGCAGAAAGCTCTCACTTCCAATATCAGCGGCACCCCTGACCTCACTACCACTGGCGACTCCCACATGATGCCCTCCAAATCCCATCAATCGATACAGGGACAATCGTCCAAGCACTTGGCGCATCATAAGCAGCTGCATATGTCCACAGACTCCAAGTTCGACTTGACGGTGTTGCTCAAGAAAAACTTCCACCTCCACTTTCTTGCTCCCAGTGACTCCAACAGCTTGATAGAGCTTCTGTTGAACCTCAACATTGCCCTCAATTTCAAGAGCACTGCCGACACTTCCGCCGACATGTCATACGTTTTCCTTGTGGATCCAGACAACCTTGAGGAGGAGTCCTCCTACGTCGTCTCCCAAAAGGGCCAGTCCTACTCCACTATTATCGCATATACCGGAGGACTCCGGAAATTTGCCTACTGTGTGCTTCCCAACACTACCGTCCAGTATTTACTCGATCATCTTGCTAATAAAGATGACCCTGTGCCAAAGAGAAACCTTCAAGCACATCTTGGTCAAAGCATTAGTCATTTAACCAGAGCCACCCTCGACGCAATTTTGTCAAAGAATCTTCGCCCTACCATGAAGCTCATTTGTAAGCGTTTACGCTATCTCTTGAAAAAGAACTATGAAGAAGAAGAGCAACAAGAATCTGAACAACAAGGCCAAATTATCAATAATTCCTTTGACAAAGATGACGGAGAGTTGGCTTCAGTTGCAACATCCGACACCAAGTTGTATCAGGATGATTATTACATCACTTTGGATCATGACATTTACACCACAAACGACCCACAAATTTGTACTTCAATTCAATTCATTAATCCTACTTCACCTGCATTGTCCAAGTACGACAAATTTCCTCATAATCATTTAATGTTTTCTTCTAACGATTCAAACTTATGCAACTTTGAACATTCCATGAATTCGTCAATCGATGTGAAGAATGGAATTCTTACCTCAAATTATCAACAAACTAAGCTTCGTAAGCTTCCAGCAAAGATTCAAAGCATCATCACTACCAACGGCTCGTTAAACTTGATCAAGGATTTGAGCTTTTATCATTACATGAGCTCATGTTACTACAATTCTACCCTTGTGGGACAATTTGTCAACAATCACTATGGCAGATTGTTAAATCTTAACTTGTTGAAAAATTTTGAGAACGTTGAAAATTTCAACAATCAACTCAGTATGGCCAACAATATTATGAGGCCTGATTCCAGAAATTCTCTCAGACGCAAAGGATCATTGAAGTCCTTAGAAGCATTAGAACAACCGCATTTAAAACCTCCTCCTCTTGTGAACAGAACATCTACAGTCAGTATAGTTTCAAATTATTCCATTCCGTCAATTTTCACACTGAGAATTGGCGAAGAAGACGAGGAGGATACAAGATTACAAATTTTCGATCAAAGCCAGTTCAACATTAGCAAAGATAACGACGAAGACTATTACTCGTTGTATGTGAAATTGAACGAGGAATATGATCAAGATCACTCAATGTTCAATAATTTTGTCTTGAAGTCTAATAAGCTCAAGAATAAATTGGTTCGTAACATCGGCAAGTTATTTCATAATTCAGAAAAAGAACCAATCTTACCCCTGTACTATAGCAGCAGCCATGATGGCCAGTCGAAATATCAGGAAACAAACTACGAACAAAGCTACCTTATCAACAACAACTCGTATGGGGCCAACTATGATTCAATCAACGAAGAGCCCACTAGTTTTCTTGATAGAAACAAGTTCGTCAGTATTCATAAACAGTATGAGTACGAGTACGACCAAACATTAGCTTACATTTACTTCTGCCTCAACTTAGTATGCATTTTTCTCAGTGGAATCGAACTAGGAATCGTTTATTCAATTTTCATGGACATGGACATTCCAAGCACAAACCCCCAATTCACAATAGCCAATAATTTGTGGTTAATATTGGTATTGGTGATCGGTTTATTATCATCCTTAGTATTCAGCATGATAAGTATTAGCCTCTTATTTCAACGGCACAATCCGCCCCCACTTATGCATAGTTTATGTGTTTGGGGTGGGTTTTCGATTGTCACAGGATGTTGCATTTGGTCCAGCTGCATATTTATCCAAAGTCTTTAGCATTTAATTCATCTACGCATCTTAATTTAATCATTTATACATTCGTGAAAACTTCAATGTAGATACCGACGAATGATCTTGTTGCGGAACAAGACATGGTTGTGGAATATGCTCGCTAGTGAAAATCACATAATTAATGCAACATTCAATACCCAATTAAAGTAATCACTTCTTCCATGATTCTAGCTTCTATTTTCACTTTCGTATCATTCAGTCAACAGAGCCGTGTATCGTTTCCTTTTCATATACGATCACAATCTGTGTTGGGAAAACTGCCTGCGTAATATGAGAAGATAGATTTTTCAGTGCCGCAGTTCCCCGCGTTATTCCCTCGGTCCAAAACTGTCTATATAAATACCCCAGATGCGACGGGGTTTTTACATTTTACCGAATCAAATACACCATAACCATTGCAAAAAATTACCATTTAAGATGTCATTCAAAGAAGCAGACTTCAAAAAATACGAGAACTACATCATCACCGAGGTGGAGGAAGGTATTGTCCACGTTAAGTTCAACAACCCCAAGAAAATGAATGCATTTTCTGAGCAATACTGGAGAGACTACCAAGAGATCTTGGTCAAGCTTGATGCACTTCCATCCACCAAGGTGATCATCATTTCATCAAACGTTCCAAAGGCTTTCACCACTGGATTGGACCTTGCAGATGCCAACAAGGAGATGCAAGCCAATGCCAAAATGTCCCCTGAAGACAGATACAAATCTTTGAAGAAGCACATTGAAGACTTCCAGTACTGCATTGGCACTCCAGCAAGAATCAACACCCCTACAATTGGTTTATTGAACGGCTACAATTTGGGTTTGGCCTTGGATATTGCTGCCTGTTTCAGTGTCAGAGTAGCCACTGCTGATGCCAAGTTCTCCATCTATGAAATCAAGATCGGTATCACTGCAGACATTGGAGTTTTGCAAAGAGCCCCTGCTATTTTCAACAACATGTCTATCTTGAACCAATACGCCTTGACCGGTGAATTCTTCGGTGCTGAAGATGCATTGAAGCATGGCTACGTTTCCAACATTGTGCCAGATTTGAAATCCGGAGTGGAACATGTTGAAGAATTGGCCAGATCCATCAACAAGTTTGAAAACTGGGCCATTAAGGGTACTAAGAAGCAAATTCAAGACATCGTGGATGGAAAGGACGTTGAGCATGGCTTGAATTTCGTTTCTCACTACAATGCTACCAACATTAATGATACTTTCACCAAGGCTACCTCCAAGCTCTGAGCTGCAAAGATTGGTCAAACAAATCCACCAGAACAATCCTATTTTATAACAAGCTAGCCTAGAAATAATATTTATATTGTTATTTTAATGATTTGTCAAAAAACAGTTTTGCGTTGTTGTAGATTTCACATGCACCAGCAATTATACTAAAGGATATTATGGGAAATATGAGGAACAATTTAAGTTCGAAAGAAGTAATTTTTTTTGCTGATATAATTCAGGTTTCGTCTCAAGATAAATAAAATAAAGCTGGTTTGTACAATATTATTCTTTGGCTTTGGTGTAATGAGTTTTAGGATTTTTAGGATTTATTGCGTCTACTACAGAGAAACAAAATACAAGAAAATATACAGTAAGGGAGTATTTTGGACATTTAATAGCATCTGTATATGCAGAGAAATTCCTTAAACGAAAAGCGGTCCATTAATTCAACAGCTCCCATGAAAGCTTAGAACAGCATAGCAGAGGTCCCATATTGTGGTATCTTGTGGAACATACTTTGAATATGAATATTACACAAAATCATCAATAACCGATCACGTGATATCAAAACATACTGCGGTCACGTGATCATTTTAATAAATCATGGAATTGGTGATGTCACTATGTCAAAATAGTACTATAAAGGTATTACAGGTTAAGTATTGGTCTTCAACAGAATTTTGACCTGCACAAGCTCCAATTTCTACTTTTCTTTAAAGATAAAATACCTCTGGTGTCAGTAATATGGTTATGGGCGTTGATTCTCAAATAGCTTTCACACGACTGTTAAGGTAAATGAGTTGTGTTAAGTTTATGGTAAGTTCTTTGTAAGTATGATGTTACTCCTAAAACACTGAAGCAAAATTGTAATAGTATAGTTTCATTAGTAGGAATTAAAAAATACCTTCAAAGTAGTCGAATGAAGTTTTATACTTCAAATTTGGAGGTACCCAAACGCGTGGGCCAGTTTAATCCAAAAAGCAGGCACTTTTCATTCCAAACTTATCAAGCTTAAGATTACCCAGAGAGAGAATTATTGTAAAGCATGCTATGGAATAGTACCTCTTCAACTATATATTTATGCAATTATTCTGTTGTCCCTTCCATTCCCTTATGTATTGATTTGCACCTGGCTTGTTTCCTTCAAAAACAGGAAAAGTTCCCAAACTCTTATTATGCATGTAAATATCTCAAGTGCATGTAAATATCTTAAGTAGGTGTCAAATGGTTGCTAACTGATCTTCTATCCTGCACTTTTCCTTGCTTAAAATATTCATAGTCTTTTCTTCATGACTATGGTGCCGCATTTGCAACCGTCGTGCACTACCCATGTAAAAAAATCGACGACAAAATCAACTAAGAATCAATTACTATAGTATGGAATCTCCACTTAATAGCACCATAGGTGTTCGTATGAACGCCTATCTCACTACGCCAGAAGATTTCCGGAAACAAAGAAAGCGTATCAACAAAAGAATCGCAAAATTACGTCAAGATTTGGGCATCGTCACCAAAGATACCAAGCAATACAAGTCAAAGGAAAAGATCTCGTCAATCAGTGCCCAAGACTATGAAAAAGATCCCAACTACGGTTTATTGCTCCTTTTGACCGCAGAAAGAGATGTTTTGTATGCGTTGGAAATTAAGAACACCCTCGAAATCAGCAACGAAAGAGGTGCCGGCCACAAGAACTTGATTGTTAGTAGACTCAAGAAAGCATTGAGCACATCCAAGAAGTTGTTGGAAATTGCACAGAATGAAAAATCGGAATTGACTCAAATCGAATTGTTCATCTTCACAGCTTTAATCCAAGGTCAATTGTCTGTCACCAAGAAACAATGGCAGTTGGCAAGAACCTCTTACTCTATTGCTAGAGTGGGACTTGAGTACTGGACCAACATTCAAAAGGAGGGCGAAAAAAGTTTCCAAGGCGAGGATTCTTATGAAATCTCTGAAACTATTGAAAAAGAGTTAACCGATAATGTTATCGATCCTTCCTTAAACTTGGCTGTTTCACAATTAGACGAAAAATCCGTTGATGCAAAGAGTGTGTCTAGAAAGCACTGTCATGACCAATCCTTGCCATACCTTACCCCAGCCGTTACCCTCATAAAATCTCGCAAACCAGAATTTGTTGAGGAAATATCATCGGTCGAACTTATCAAGACAATTCAATGGAGAGATCATGAAGCGCAAATTTACAATGACGAATTGGCATATAACATCATGACATTGAACAACTCTCAAAGCGATGATTACGATATTTTGGGAACTACCTGGTCCAATATCTTGGACATTCACACCAAAGATATCGAAAGAAATAGTGACGACGATGACACAGAAAAGAGTCAAAATAGAGCTATTTTGCTCACCTACATCAAATACAACTTGCT
This sequence comes from Suhomyces emberorum, assembly GCA_003707835.3. Lineage (NCBI taxonomy): Eukaryota > Fungi > Ascomycota > Pichiomycetes > Serinales > Debaryomycetaceae > Suhomyces > Suhomyces emberorum. The sequence continues at coordinate 333,628 of PPLQ03000013.1, forward strand.
TTTTGCTTCAATCAAGAGAGACTTGATTATCATCGACGATATAACATCATCTCTGACAAACAGAAACGCTGTGTCTTTCTATGACAACATCATTAGTATTACTGATGAATTGAAAGAGTTACCTGGTGTTTATAATGATGAAGACTTGTACGAATCTCTTGGAAATTTGAAGAAATACTTTATCACCAAAAAGTTCAGCTCCGTCGCTGATCTCTATGTTTCAAACAGCAAGTTTGCCGAAGCCTTGAAAATCTTACTGAGCTCGAAACAAGACTTGATCAATGAAAAGCAATTTTCCAAATTCACCGAATTTCCATACGATATCACATCTAACTCTAATTTTGAGTCATTCGTGGATGAATTTAACACCAAACATTTACATGTACATGTATTGGCACAGAATGCTGTTGAGGTACTGAATTTTGGATCTTTGGTTGAAAATACGAACAAATACAACGCCGGATTTGACATCGTGGATTTAAACCAACCACCTAAGCTCCACTCCATTTTAAGCAAGCCAGTCTTGTTTGACATTAGTTATAATTATATCAAATATGACTTGGGTCGTTCCAACGCATCATCTACTGTTGCTAAACCCTCAGTTTCTGAGAATCTTGAATCAAATGATGCTGATAACAAAAAACGAGGTGGATTCTTTGGTATCTTTGGCCGTAATTAATTCAGAATATTTCATACAGTACATTTAATCCTAAATAACATCATAATCTGTAAACAACCGTAATCGACCCAGACCTTCCATGGCCTTCCATGGCCTTAACTATGGGGGAATTGGACGGTAGCAGCACGACCGACGACACTCTTATTTGATTTGGAAAACCAAATCGTGGAGTTCTGGTTGAAAGTTGGTGATAATTTGCAACGTCCTGCATACGGGCCTCCTGACCCCAAATCCACAACCTGCTAGTCTGTAGCTGCTCTGGTTGGTCAGTGGTGGCCATTTGAATTTTGAAAGTCTGGTCAGAATTATTTTCTAGCCAAACTCAAAATTATCTCCCGTACCTGACCTGCTGACTCCGAGAAAATTGGTACAATATGAGATTTTTGCACCAGAAGTTCAATTTTTTAATCAATAGTCTCTGGCGTCTCTACAAAGACCATCAGTAGCCGCTGATACCATCGTGCATGATTTCAAACCTTATTTGACCTGATAACCACGACAACCACATGCACGAATATGCTAGCCAGAATAATATTTCTTGTGGGGTTCCAGACCTTCTGCTTATGCAAACACTAGGTATTTATGGTGGAGTTGGATTATTTGTTTTTCCGTTGCAAAACCGCGTTTCCAGTGTTGTTAATCGCGGGCCAGTTGTTGATCTAATTCAGTTATATATGCAGGAGATAAAAAGCAATGCAGGCGAGGGTTTCAGTGTAAAGTGTGAAGTGTCAAATTCTTTTCCAGTTATCATCATCATGAAGAAACAGGGCCTGTTGTTAACTCTTGCCTTTTGTGTTATTGGCTTATATGGCTCCTTTTTGTCGTGGTCTATCTTACAGGAACGTATCAACACCAAACCATATGGTATAGACAGTGCCTTTGAACCGGAGTACTTCAAAGCACCTTTGGTAGTCAACATCATCCAGACCTTTTTCGCTGCATTTGTGGGATTGGTTTATTCATATTCTACATTGGGAAACCCCTGGGCAGTTTTCGCCAACGAAACACATGTTTCCATGCAATACATGAAGTGGTTTCTCTTGATCAGTGTGACATCAAGTTTGTCGTCTCCACTCGGCTATGAGTCTCTCAAACATGTGGATTACCTTGCTTTCCTTTTGGCCAAATCATGCAAGCTCATACCGGTGATGTTGGTGCATCTGATCATGTATGGAACCAGGTTTCCGCTCTTCAAGTACGTGGTTGCAGGATTAGTAACTGGGGGAGTTGTTCTTTTTACCACAAGCCACAGCGCTCAGAAAACTAGTATCAATGACGGCAGAACAGCTTTGGGTATGGCACAACTTGTGGGGTCCATGGTTCTCGATGGACTCACCAACCTGACGCAAGATCAATTATTCAAGTTCAAAGGCGGGGCCCATAAAGTAACTGGTGCAAGTTTGATGTGTATCTTGAACTTCTTCGTGTTTGTCCTTACTTTGGGCTACACCTTGGTGTTCAACTACTCTGAAGTGTCATACGTGGTGAATTTCATCCATAAATACCCTGAGGTGTTGACCAACATTTTGGCGTTTGCCATTTTCGGATCGGTGGGCCAGGTGTTCGTGTTCGTTATTTTGGAGAAATTTGACTCTTTGGTGCTTATCACCGCTACAGTTACAAGAAAGATGTTGAGTATGATTTTGAGTGTGGTGTTATTTGGGCACACCTTGACGGCAGTACAATGGCTCGGGGTAGGCTTGGTCTTTGGAGGTGTGGGATTTGAAGGTGTTAAGAAAGCTCAGAAGCCTAAGGTTACGGGCGAGAAGAAGAATTTATAGATATTCAAGGTCAATATTAGTAATTTATAGAATATAAACTGGGTTTTGATAGTATTTGATTTTATTGATTTTATTGATTTTATTGATTTTATTGATTTTATTGATTTTTTTCGATTCTACTGTATCCAAACCAGTAATTTCCATCGGTGTTCGAAATTAGGCTTATGTTTCGGAAATTCACGGGTATACTTTCCAGATAAGAATCTACGAAATGGGAAACAGTATCATAAATGATTTTTGTATATTAAGTTGAGAACACATCTCTCGGTGACGTGGCAAATATGTTTCATAATTATGAATCTTCCAACATGGGTGCGAAATTTACTGTATCCTCAAGTCCCTGTATTGGTGATGTATGCCAGCTATGGTGAATGCAATTGGACCATTCACTTTCTGTGTCTATTAAATTCAATCACCGGAAGTTGGATTGGGCTTGGTGTAAAGTAGGAGTTTTCTGGGGATGCCACACCGGCAATCACACAGTACCATCCACATACTGATGAAACAACAGCAAAAATACCCCCTGCTCTAAGAACAGAAGGGGAGTCGACCAAGCTTCCACAACCCAAGAGGATGAAGGCCATATCCAAGGTGAAAAACAAGACGGTGAATACCACGGTGGATTTCCACGTCATCAAAAACATTCCAAAGGTGAAAATGGCCCATCCGAAACAGAAGAAACCAATGGCATTATTCAATTGTTGAGGGTCGTCAGCGTAGGCTTTCATTATACCGAAGCTTTCGACAAAGATGGCACCGTAGGACATCCAAAAAGCTCCGTAACTAACAAATGCGGTTCCGGCAAACGAATTACCAATAATCATTTCCCATACACCTGCCAAAAACTGCACTGCACCACCGTAGAAGAAGCAGACACTGACCACGATATTGATGTGCTGGATTCCCATGGCACGGGAAGCACAGAGACCGTAGATAAATGTAGTTAAGGCAAAGGCTGCCAAACCGACAGCAGAAGCATTTCCAAATTGGTGTTTTGGATAAGGTGCCAATCCGGGATTCAAAGTACCAGCAAAAGCAGACATGAGTTCGTGGCGGAAATATTTCTTGTTGTCGATGACAACTATTTCATCACCATCACCATGAAACCTGAGACGAAAAACCGGCTCATCATGGGCCGACTTCGGGGTGACATCAGAGTCATGAGATGTCAAAGGTTTGGACTTCAAGTCGAGTGAGGATTCAGAGGTCATTGGAAAGGGCTTGCAATTGGCAGAATCTCCCACACCTCCGATATATATAATGTTTTTCCCACATTCACTTCGGAGATTGGCTACGCAGATGCATGTCTTTCTGAATTTTGCTCCGTAATTCAGTTATTGGGTGTAAGTACTCGCCTATTACAGGGTGCATGGAGGCGAGCGGATTTCAACGCTACGAGGCTGAAAAAAATCGGAAAAGATCGCTTTATTCGATCTGAATATCCCTATTGGTCACAACAACCTTTCAGCCATGGCCAATGTTCCTGATCTCTGCTTTACTGTCCGGTTCGTTTTGCAATTCCACCGTTATTGGATGTGTGCGTCCTGCAGGAGCACCCTGTAAGTCCCGGCGATAAGTGGTCCGATGTCTTGACATGGTGTGATGGCATGTTGCCATTTTGGCCAGGTCAAAAGCCCTTAGCCAATCGGGGTAGACAGTCTGGGATGGCAACCCAACACTAAAGTTGTTTCTGTTGCATTTTCTCTGGCATTTTCCAGGTTGTGGTACATGCGGCTGAAATTTGGAGTGTTCACCAAATAACATACCCATCAACAGCTTGACCAGAGACTTCTGGGCTTGATGGGTTAGGCACCCAAATGGGTCTGTTGTTTGATGTGGCTCGGGTAGTTCAAGAATGGGCACATTTTCAGCCAGAGGGGTGAGGAGAAATGAGTTGAGACCAAATCTGGGGTTTAGCGTGAGAAGTGGAAAATATGGGGTAAAGAATAAACATGCATGTGGGCACAAGGAGCGGAAATGCAGCCAGTGCATAGTAAAGTTTGGGGTAACTGTGGAATTGTGTTTAGGTGTCTCGGTATTAGGTGCTGTGGTTGTGGAAAACTTGGCCTTTTTGGGTGGTGGGAATTTGGTACTCAGTGGTGATGTAAGGTGATATTACTCAGAAGCTCAAAGGTTCTTATAATGCCTAGCTCACCTCAACATGTAGGATAACGATTTTCAGAGTGTGTTATATCAATGGAAGTGACCATAACGACTCAAAAGCACACCAGCTGTGATACAGTCAGAGTTTAAACTCCGGTGTTTGCTTGGTTCCCCGACCAGAACCCGAGGACCGAGAGAATCCAATTTCTAATCGTGAAAGCCCCCAAACCTCCTGCAAGAATCATAATGTACTTCGGCCGTGGTATGTGGTGGAGGGGTATTACAGAGGTAGGCGAAAGGTATAAGGTTTTCGGGCTTACGAACAGACCCCAATGGCCGGTGTTATGGTCCGGGTTTATGTGCCGGAGTTATGATTATGGCTTACCGATCGGGCTTACGAGCCGGCGATATGAGCCGGACTTTACTATGGTGAATTAAATTATCAGTCTTTGGATCCGAAGGTGACCTTACACATGGAATAATGTGGCTTTTTTTGCAACCCTGCAAATCTATACTTAATTCCCATAGACCCTATACAATTGCGTCGCGCTATGAAAGATTCCTATTCTTCACAGGTAAGAAATGTTTCGTTTTTTCCCCATGGGTCGCTAAAATCTGCATTTTCTGGCGCGAGGGCTCCCTAAACTTCTGCGCCTCAGTGCGAATTTGCCTGACTTCCTCCCTAACAATTACCTAAATCTTCCCGCACCAGCGGAAACTCTCCCTATCAGATATCTGAATCTGGTATTTTGGTATTGGAACCGATTATACCATTCCTATTTTCGTCAACCCCGTTAGACTGACGAGTTGATTACATAGAAGCATCATGTCCGATCAATCTACAACATTGGCGGGCATCGAGGCCTTCTGTTGCTTCTTAGCATCCCTCTTCCCAAAGGTGTTTTGTGTTGGCATCTTGAGTTGGGCTATGTTAGTATTGGTGTTTATCGTGGCACCAGATATCAAAGAAACCCATGGAGACGGTTCAGCATTACTTGTGGAGTTGTCAGCAGCATTGATGTATGGATTAGCCATTTATTCATATTTCTTGGTGATACGAGTGGGACCAGGCTCTCCGTTGGACTTTCCAGAGTTGAGAATAAGAGACATCAACCAGCTCAACAACCCAGATATCACCAAGGCTGGACTGACAGGAAATAGATCACAGCGATATGAATTAGAAAATGAGGGTGAAAACAATCCTTACGATGACCCAAGCGTTCCCTTCCTTTCACAGACAGATGAGCTTCTTTCCCCAGAAAGTCCACCAGTCGATCTTATCAACATTCACAGCAAACAGAGAGGAAGCTACAGATTCTGCACCAAGTGCCTGGTGTGGAAGCCAGACCGGACTCACCATTGTTCTGGCAGTGGCAAATGCATCTTAAGAATGGACCATTATTGCCCATGGTTCACCACTTGCATCGGATTCAACAACCAAAAGTTCTTTGTCCAGTTTTTGGTATACGTGAGTTCATTCTCCGCCATCTGCTTTATCTCTTCTGTGCTGATGTTGTGGGCGTTCTTCTCTGGCGAAGTGTACAAAACCCACAAATACTTGTCGTTGAATATGGTGGCAGTATTTATATTATCAGCCGCCTTTGGAGGGGCCACAGCGGTCTTTGCCATCTTTTCATTATATTTGGTGTTACGTAACAAAACCACACTCGAACTTCTCGAATCAAAGGGTAACAAGCGGTTCCAATACGAATTCAGCCAGGGGTCCAAGTCTGGTAACATTTATGATCTTGGCTGGAAAAAGAATTGGAAATCAGTCATGGGAGAGCACTTCTATCAATGGATCTTGCCAGTTAGTGTCAACTCCTCCTCAATTCACGGCAAGAACAACGGTATAAATTACGAGGTCAACGAGGAATTGTATCAGGAAATGTGTGCACAAGCGCAATTACAAGATCGTTTAAACTTTCAGTTACAGGAATTTCAAGAAAGGCGGTAAAAGGTCTAAGAGGTGACTAGATTGTGATGAAAGATGGAATACCCATGACACCAGCCAACCTCAGCCAACTCCATCCAAACCATACAAAAAAAGTCTGTATAAGCAGCAATATTCATAGCAGGAATATTCATTCTTTGCGTATTATAATATGAGATGATGTTACTTCATAATTCATGGATCCTGAGAGATCCCACAGGATTTTGATGCCAATTACATTCATAGTAATCAACAGTAGTACAAACTGTTGGTGGAACCAATGGCACGATTCTAAAATATTTATCTAGAGAATAAGAACGATACATTTCGATTCTAAGAGTCCTTATAATAATTGTAATTTTTCAAGATGTTTCACTAATGTAGCGATGAGATAATTCAATACAAAATCATGGGTGAAAAAATCATCAATCGAATAGACAAGTTACATGTGTGGTGGCCAATGAACCACAAGTTGGTCTAAAGGTATCAGAAATCAAAAATAGTAGAAAAAACGTACAACTTCAGGTTTTTTCTGAATGTACATCATCGTAGCTGTTATCTTCGATTCTCAATACAGAGAATTCCACCACCAATTAAACCCTTTTGACCATCGATCTCAGCTTTGAACTAGATTCCTAATCATTTACACTTTATCTCATTATAAAACTTTTCGTTTACCCGTGCTCATCCAGCCCCGTTTAGACCTCTCGTTTTTGTCAGCCCACCGTCTCTCTATCAAGCTTACAAACTGGGTGCTGGTTGTCCTGCATACAAACAGTGGGCACCATCAACTCTCTTCATCTTTCTATCAACGCCGTTATTTCAACACTCCAGCTTCTCCTCCTAATCATGTACACTCAGCTCCCATTCGACGAGCTCAAGGTCGATCCCAACCAGAAGAAGAGAATCGCCTACTTCTACGATGCAGACATCGGTAATTACGCTTACGGAGCGGGACATCCCATGAAACCTCACCGTATAAGAATGGCCCACTCTTTGATCATGAACTACGGCCTCTACAAGAAGATGGAAATCTACAGAGCAAAGCCCGCAACCAAGCAGGAAATGTGTCAGTTCCATACCGACGAATACATCGACTTTTTGAGCAGAGTGTCTCCAGACAACTTGGAGATGTTTGGCAAAGAGCAGATCAAATTCAACGTGGGAGACGACTGTCCGGTGTTTGACGGATTATTCGAGTACTGTGGGATCCTGGGAGGTGGCTCCATGGAGGGAGCTGCCCGTTTAAACCGGGGAAAGTGTGACATTGCCATCAATTACGCCGGTGGGTTGCACCATGCTAAAAAATCTGAGGCATCCGGATTCTGTTATTTGAACGATATTGTGCTTGGAATCATCGAGTTGTTGCGTTACTATCCCCGTGTTTTGTACATCGATATCGATGTCCACCACGGTGACGGTGTGGAGGAAGCTTTTTACACTACCGACAGAGTGATGACTTGCTCATTCCACAAGTACGGTGAGTTCTTCCCGGGAACTGGTGAATTGAGAGATATCGGTGTTGGAAAAGGTAAGTACCACTCGGTCAACGTACCATTACGTGACGGTATTGACGATTCCACCTACAAGTCCATTTTTGAGCCCATCATCAGCAAGATTGTCGAGTGGTACCAACCATCTGCCATCGTGTTGCAGTGTGGAGGTGACTCGTTGAGTGGAGACCGTTTGGGATGTTTCAACTTATCTATGCAAGGTCACGCCAACTGTATCAACTTTGTCAAATCGTTCAATATCCCATTGATGGTTCTCGGAGGTGGAGGTTACACCATGAGAAATGTTGCCCGTACCTGGGCCTACGAACTGGGTTTGTTAAACAACGTGATTTTGCCCAATGAATTGCCATACAACGAGTACTATGAGTACTACGGACCCGACTACAAGCTCGAGGTGCGTCCTTCCAACATGTACAACAGCAATTCAGCCGAGTTTTTGAACAAGATCTTGATCAGTACTATCGCCAACTTGGATCACACCAAGCATGCGCCATCGGTGCAAATGAACTATGTGCCTAGAGACCCCGAAGATTTGGGAGATGAAGATGAAGACATGGCCGAGGCTCTTGACACCAAGGGAGGTTCCCAATATGCAAGAGATGAACAGGTACAGCCATTGACTGAATTTTACGAGGACGATGAGAAGGATTCGGGTGAAAAGGACGTAAATATGCAGACCACCACAGAAGCAGCAGCACCGGCTCCTACAGAGTCGGCCACAGAAGCTAAAACTGAACCAGCTGACGTCAATGGCACTTCTGCAGCTCCAGTCCAGGCAACCCCGGCTCCGGACGCTGGCACCTCCGAGTCTATTCTTACTCCTGATGAACTCGCCCAAATCAAGGAGTTGAACAAGGAAACTTAGTGTATTTTAGTAAGGCCCAGGAATGGCCATGTATATGTAAAATTAACCAGAAATTTGCTTGTAGTGCCTTTCGGGAATTTGGTGATAATTGGACTGTTACCGTTCATAGGTGAAATGGCGAAATTGTGCCGCGCACGACCCAATATAGAGTCACACTAAGGTGGGACCAGTCCGTCAATCAAGAACCTGTTCATATAAAGCAGCCCACGGACAATTCGTTGTTGCTGACAACTATAATAGAAAACAATGAGACCATTTCGTGTGGCCAGAAATCAAACCGGCCGCAACCGGACATTTATGTCCGGTTTCGGGCTTACCAAAAGGTACCGGCAAAAGCCATCACAGGACTGTCAACGAGCCGAATTGAAGGAAAATTGTTCTTTTGCAGAGAAGTCAACACAAAGCGTTAGAATTGAGAACAATTTGATAGTAAAGGAACCCATGTCCTGTCGCAGGTCAAAATTTACCAACCGATTAAAGTCCTTCAAGCATCCCATAGATTCACATAATAGAAGTTCCCAATTATCAAGTTGTCCAGGAAAACAACCACAGAGTCTCAGTTACATACCGGATACATTGTATGGAAACGTTGATAATCTTCTTTCTACCGGAAATATTGGATTATGGTCAAAAATTCACAAAAGGACCGGATATAGTACCACAACGTTGTCCCAAAGGTGGTACTCTACAACGGCAACCAGAAGTCCAATTAGATACGGGAATCATTTCCATGGCATATCAATCGGTTTGGGAGGTACTGTCGGCCACAGTCAATGGACAACCTTTACCCGTCAGCTTAACACTTCCACCGGAACGTTAGAAATCAGGTCATGTCGAGAATTGACGGCAGCTAAACATCCCGAATACGTCGCAGCAACTCCATCGAACCTCGTGAACATGATTTGGAGGTCTCCACTTCAAAACATCTACGTTGTGAAGAAACCGTGGAATCCTCGGGTGCGAGATGCCATGATCGAATTCATGGATCATATCCATAAAGAGTACACTGCGGTGAATATCATAGTTAGCGAGGATGTGGCGGATGAACTAGCAGTGGAATGGAAAAGTCCAGGCAAGAAAGTGGTGTATACGGGGCCCATTGGCGAAATATCCACCAAAACCGATTTGATTGTGACTATGGGGGGAGATGGTACGATTTTGAGGGCAGTCAGTGCATTCTCCAGCTTGGAAGTGCCTCCAGTATTGAGTTTCTCTATGGGAACCTTGGGGTTCTTACTTCCTTTTGATTTCAGCACGTTTAAGAATACATTTCGTATGGTGTACGAATCTCGAGCCAAAGCACTTCACCGGAACCGTTTGGAGTGTTATGTCAAGAGAGCAGAGCACTCGGAGCCTGCAGTGACACAAGACCCTTATACTAATCGTACCATCCAGAATGAACCCCAGCCAATGATACAGGCGATGAACGATATCACTCTTCATCGTGGTAGTCAGCCCCATCTTACGTCGCTCGATATCTTTATTGACCACAAGCTTCTTACCACCACCACCTGTGATGGAGTGGTGATATCCACTCCCACGGGATCCACTGCATATTCTCTTAGTGCTGGAGGGTCCATTGCACATCCATTAGTGCCTTGTATTCTCTTGACACCTATTTGTCCACGGTCGCTTCTGTTTCGGCCTCTAATTCTTCCCCTCAAATCACACGTAATGGTACGGTTAAGTGAAGAGAACCGGAACCGACTGATCAAGCTCAATATCGATGGTATAGCCCAACGAAGTCTTCGTCCGGGGGATGCCATTTGCGTGAGTGATTCACATACCGACCCCACAAAGAGTAGTTGGACTACCGAGGACGGTCCCGGTGGAGGAACACCAGGGATCTGGTGTGTTTCCAGAACAGAAAACGACTGGACCAACGATATTAACGAGATGTTGGGATTCAATTCGTCCTTTGGTAAGACCTGATTACGTAACAGAACTGAGGTTGCTGTCAATGTCAAAGTCACTCCCACTGGTGTCAAAATTGACCGTTTCAAATGTCAAAATCAATTGGGATCAAAGGAGGATACGCCAGTATTTTCACCATGGGAGGCTTGTGTGGTGCCAGATGTTGATCCATTTGGTGGTATCACGTCACCTGACCCTCGATAGTGGTGGTTTTGTCTGGGGTTGAAGGTTTCAAACCTTCTCGGGGATTGGTCGTGTGCACGCCCAGGTGCATCATGATAGTGTTTGGAGCCCGCGCAGGAACAGTTTCGGCCATTACCATGTGCTGCCCCCTGCACCCGCGGGAGATACGACAAAGTGGCCAGATTCATCATGATATGACAGGATTAAGAGGCAGCGGGGAATGGAGGCTCTGGCGACGCCACCACCCAGAGTGGCCCCAGCATCCTTCCTGGGGTGGTGCCACGGGCACTGGCGGGATCTGGCGGTGATTGAACGACGTCGACGGTTTCCAATCCTTCGTTGATCATCCGGGGGCTCTGACAAACTTCCGGTGGCATTACGACCGGCCGTGATCGCCGGTGTTGACATCCCGCAACAGGCAACAGGGGGTGCAGCGCCTCTGGGGCGGGGGGTGAGCGTCGCGAAACTCACACGCACCGCGCCCGCATGGATTGTGTCGACGCACCTGGCGCACGCCAAGGGCTCCCAACCATGACGACCCGCTTGCCGGCCCACCGCAAACGAACACCAACAAGAGTTTTTCGGGGTTGTTGGCATATTCTTCTCATCACGTGACTAAAAGGTCACGTGACACATACAAACCCCTTGCCAAACCACCCACGCTCTAGCACTGCATACTGCATACTGCGCACCGAACCCCCACCAGACACCCCCACCGTCCCGGCCCGTCCTGCATGGACACCGGTGTCCCGCACCCCATGTTTTATTGCACCCCATGTTTGCCCTTCGCGGGCCCAAATCTATCGCCATTCGCTTCCGCCACTGCCCTGCGGCTCGCCAATTGTCGCGACGGTTTCACCTCCACCGCCACGACCCTCATCCAAATTTTTATCCATCACTTGTTCTTCTTCACCCTCCCCCAATGGCGCTAAACAAGGCCCTCCACGTCAACGGCAACTACCACGTAACGGGCTCAATCACCGACATGACGCACGCTGCACAAGTTCAAGCTCAGACGCAAGCGTCGCAAATTCATCAGGCTCAGGCCCAGGCCCAGGCCCAAGCTCAAGCGCAAGCCCAAGCTCAGGCCCAAGCGCAAGCTCAAGCTCAAGCGCAAGCCCAAGCTCAAGCTCAAGCTCAAGCTCAAGCGCAACAACCACAACCCTCCCATTCTTCCCAGCCCTCCCAACTCCAACAACCCCATCCTTCCCACCAAACTCCTGGTGCCCCTCCAATGGGCCAGCAACCTCCCGGCTCCGGCTCCGGATTCCCCAACGTTCTTAGTGAAACCACCGCTGCCACCTGGTTGGCTATCGGGTCGCTTGCCGAGTCGTTGGGTGACCTTGACAAGGCGTTGGCGTCCTACGACGCTGCCCTCCGTCATTTGCCCAACAACCCGGACATTTTGATCAAATTGGCCAACGTCTACCGTTCCAAAGACGTGTTCTTCAAGGCTGCCGAATTGTACGAACAGGCGCTTAATTACCACCCAGAAAACGGTGAAACCTGGGGATTGTTGGGCCACTGTTATCTCATGCTCGACGACTTGCAAAGAGCTTATGCTGCCTACCAGAGGGCACTTTACTATTTGGATAATCCCAACGTGCCCAAACTCTGGCACGGAATCGGGATTCTTTATGATCGTTATGGACTGTTGGAGTACGCAGAAGAAGCATTTGTGCGGGTTTTGGAATTGGAACCCAACTTTGAAAAAGCAAATGAGATCTACTTCCGTTTGGGTATTATATACAAGCACCAGGGCAAACTCCAGTCGGCACTCGAATGTTTCCAGTATATCCTCAACAACCCACCTCAACCGTTGACCCAGCCCGACGTTTGGTTCCAGATCGGTTCGGTATTGGAACAACAGAAGGACTGGGTAGGTGCCAAAGACGCTTACGAAAAGGTGCTTGAAGTCAACCCCCAGCACGCCAAAGTGTTGCAACAGTTAGGATGCTTGTACTCGCAAGCAGAATCCAGTCCTGGTGGTCCAGGCGCCGGGTTCCAACAAGACCTTGGAGTGGCACTAAAGTACCTCCTGCAATCGCTTGAAATCGACCAAAGTGACGCCCATTCGTGGTACTACTTGGGTAGGGTCCACATGATGCGTGGCGACTTCAACGCTGCCTATGAAGCGTTCCAGCAGGCAGTCAACAGAGACTCTCGTAACCCCACCTTCTGGTGCTCCATCGGTGTGCTCTACTACCAGATCTCCCAGTACCGTGATGCTCTTGATGCCTACACCAGAGCCATCAGATTGAACCCCTACATCAGTGAGGTGTGGTACGATTTGGGTACCCTTTACGAGACCTGTAACAACCAGATCAGTGATGCTCTTGATGCCTACAGACAGGCCGAACGCTTGGACCCGGGAAACCCCCACATCAAGGCCAGATTGGACCAGTTGATCAAATACCAACAAGACGGTAACACCCACCCCCCACAACCTCCTCCAGTATCCCAGCAACCTCGGTTGCCCCAAGGAATGGTGTTGGAAAGCACTCAGCAACCTCAGGGCACTTCTGGAGTTCCTGGTGCCCCTCCAGGCCCAGGTCCTGCTCTGGCTCAAGGTGGACCTCCACCAATGCCTCTCCAAATGTTGGGTGCCCCACCCCTGGGAGGTGCTGGTGGTGCTCCAGGTCAACCCCAACCAGCCCCTCTCCAACCAAGTTCCTCCCAATCGGCCCTGCTTCCACAACCAGCTCCATTACAACAAACTGCTTTCAAGCATTCACCGGTTCCTGCGCAATTGGCACCCCCTTCGATCCCCGAGGCAAAAGCCCCTCAGGGTCCTTCTCTTGGAGCCAATGGATTCGGACACAATGCTAATGGTGTGAATGGTTCTAACGGTAATGGCACCAGTACTAAACGTGAATTGGAGGACAAGAGAGATTCCAAAACCGTCAAGAAACATGCTCTGGCCAAACTGTCCCCCAAACCAGTGAACAACTCTCTTAGCTCTTTGATGAATGCTGCTGCTTCCGTGGCTTCGCAAGATGCCAGAGATGCCAGAGACCCAAAACTTCATGAGATCAAGCCTGAACAACCAACAGGAGTATCTAGTGGCTCAAACTTGCCTCATTTATCAAATTTGGCAAACTTGTCAAATGTTTCTAGTGCTGCCAGTGCAGTAGCTACTGCACCAGCTGCACCAGCTCCACTTACCAGCACCATCTCTGCTCCAGTTTCTGTGCCAGCACCTGCTGTGGAATCCGCTTCAGTTTCATCTCCAGCACAACCATCAGCAGTAAGTGCTCCTGCTGAAATCCCAGCACAGGCCCCAGTTGCCGCAGCTCCAGCCACTGAAGCAGCTCCTGCTGCTCCTCCTGCTGCTCCTGTGTCTACTTCTCCATCTGCTCTAGCAACAGCCACTGCACCAGCCACTGTCACAGCCCCCGTCCCAGCACCAGCTGTGGAGGCATCTGAGGCACCATCGGCTGCTTCGGCCAAGGCACTGGAATCTGCACAACCAACTCAACCGATTGCACCAAAATCTTCTGAAGCTGCAGAAACTCCAGCAAAAGCCCCCACACCCCCTGTACCGGTGGCTTCTGCAGTATCAGCTACAAGTTCATCCTCTTCTTCGGGCACTCCCAACGCCAAAGTTCCTCAATTCTCCCCCAATGTAACTGGTCGTAAGGAAACCGAAAACGATGACGATGATGACGAAGATGATGAGAAGAAAGCTGATCCTGTCGAGCCTCCAATGAGAAAGGTTGAAGAGGATGAAAATTACGATGACGAATAATGCATCAATGAAGGTTTATTTATGTATTCTATCGAAGCCCCGGGCCAGTGTTACTTACTTCCGTACTGTGTTAATATATACCATTTCTAGTGCAATGTAGTGAAGTCAAAACGTCACTGCTATAAATCAGCTTATTAATACATCTTTAATGAGTGTGTCATATTCGTTAGATTCATCAGTTGCGTCGTACTAATCCATACACTTATTTCTAGTGTCTTGTTTCGTGGCTCAATTTTAGTTTGTGTAAATCCAGTCTATCGGACATCGGATCAAACACACCCCTTGGATCGGAAAATAGGTCATTTATATCGGGCGATACATCGGGTTATACGACAATCGATCAGGTAGACCTTTGATAAATGATTTGCATGTCCATGACAACTCAGTGAATTGGGATTCTTGTAAGAGTAATTTATACTCAGTGGTAGCCACCAGGTATAGATTCACCATATTGAAAGTCTTCATAATCTGATTCTTCAGTAATGGGAGCTTCCTCGCTGCTTTCTGATCCAAAAAATCTACTATGGGCTCGGCGTCTGCTTGAGCTCTCCTGTAATGGTTGTCTAACATTTGGAGGTTTTTGGATCTTGTAACCTGTTAAAATTCTCATGTTTGAAAGTTGCAGGGCTTTCTTATAACTCAAGTAGATGTTTACTAAGTCCTTGGCAAATACCGCCCCAAAAAGTCCTATGAGGTTGCTCAATAATATAAGTTTCTCATGTGGGACTTTTGAGGTTGAAAACATGCTTTTGATAAGGGTGTGATAAATCACCATGCCAAAGTTTGAACTGACATATGGCCACAATACAGTAGTAAGCGCCCGGATCATTACTGACTGGGAAGTTAACACTTGTGTGTAGTCGTTGGACAAACATGCCTTCAACTTGTACCACCAACTTGCCAATGTCAACCTCGTATACCTGTAAGGAACATTTGACTTGATAATATATTGCAAGAATAATAATTTTCTCCTCATTATCTTGGTGATATATAAAGAATTTATTGGATCTTGACACTGCTTGGCTGCTCTAGTTTTCTCGTCAATTATTTCACGCTCAAGTTGTTTGAGCAGGTCATTCAAGGTCTCCAAAACTTCGAGATCTTCAGGAGAGATACTATTGGTGATTTCACGAGGTCTTATGCTCAATGTTAAATCAAAATGTGCTTTGTTGATGAAAATTCGACTGAACACATCATATGCCCATCTCAATGGAATCAACATCGAAATCATATTTGAAGTTTTCCAGAAATCAACCCCTTTAAAAAGATTCACACCTTCCCTGATAATACTTGGGTTTCTGAGAGCTTTTGAGAAGAAGTTTTGGAAATTTGCAAACACCCTTCTTGCCAATTCATGATTCCCCAAGGAAGAAATGTACGCGTTAATCAAGATTTCTGTAGTCCAATTATTGATATTTCCGTCCTTCGAATTACCAAAAAGACAATTCATAATTGAGGAGCCCCTCATTCTGTAGAGAATAACAGGTAAAAGGGGTATTCTAGAGAATTTGAGTGGATCAATCAACCCCTTGTACAATGCCTGTTCGAGATTATCTATGGCATAATTATTCACATTGCCCAAAAGCAATTGTGAAAGCGTTTGGTAAGTGCTGGAAGTATTGGCGGGAGCGGTTCTCTTGGTCAACATCAGGACTAACAAAGGGCCAGGAATAATGCAATCCATCATCTTCAACCCGCAGGACGTCAATCCAATGTAACCCATCGACACAACCCCAGTAACAGCAGAAGTGAACCCGAGGAAAAGCCCACCGAATTGGAAGCTTCGTATCAAGAGCTGCCTGGTGTTGGAGCTCGCAGATAAGAGAGATGACCGTTTCATGGAGAACACGATGTCCAGCTTACATTGGGGGCAAGGGGCAAGAATGAAGACAATAGGGTGGTTCATGTACTTTAAATCGTGGAAATTGGACTTAGACGTCGATTGGTGTTCCTCCAACGTCGGTTCGACCTCGAGATCTTCTTCATCTTGTTCTTCTGGAATAGGCTCTGCCTCTTGCTCGGTAGATGTTGGTGTATCAGAGCCCCAGACATGCTGAGAAAGCCAATTTCTTATCAGACTGGTGGAAAGATCGATATGTATCTGGATGGGGTTGGGAGTACGAGTATTGCCAGTGGTTTCAAGGGCATTTCTTCTAGACAATAACGTTTCATGGATCGTAAGTGGATCTATTACTTGAAGCTTATCCAGCGGAAGAGCATGGAACCAATCGAGAACACATTTCCGGTGGCATTGTATGGAGCATGTAGAACATGGAGATACGAAGTCTTCTCCATCTTTGAGTTCCCCAAATGAAGGAACATCAGTGACTCCACCTAGACAGAAGCAGCAGATTTTGGCTGACATTGGAGGGTTTAAAAGCACTTGAGGAGTCGAGATTTGGACAGAATTTTGCGTGGTAGAGAAGTGGTTCAAGTAGCGTTCTAAACTCGTCGATTGCAGGATACTTGTGGATTTCTGGCAAAACTTGGGGTATGCAAAATGTTGAGGTTATCTATTAAGTGACTACTTTGTGGAGAAGGTCACGTGACTTTTAGGTCACGTGGGAGTACAACAATCTACCCACCGAAGTGAATGTGATATTTCCGGCAGCAACAGCACCAGAAAGGACGATGCTGTAGCTGGTGGGCCGGTGGCATGGACAGAGAGCCTCAGAGATGTTTGGCAAGATCCAATCCCACGGCAAAGTGGTACAATCTGGCATCCACAGTGCAACCTTCATTTTCGATCAAAGACTGGATTTCCTCGAGCAAGTTGTCCAATGGCAAGGTGAATGTCTGGATAAACTCGCCGTCCTCCAATTGGGGCTGAGGGTTCTGGTTTCTGGCGTCGCTCATGTCCACGTCCACGTACGCAAGTACCATATTGGCATTGGTCAAACCAGGGTCGCTGTATTGCACAATGGACTGTCTAGCAAAGGTTCCGTGGTATCCCGTCTCCTCCACAAGCTCTCTAACTGCGGTACTTTCGATCAGCTCTTTGGGATCAATCAAACCGGCGGGCAATTCGATCACCACCTTTTCGGTAGGGGGTCTGAACTGTTTAACGAGCACTAGCTCCTTGGAACGACCGGTGTGATGCAAAATCGACACGATCGACACTGCATCAACATTGGTTGTTTCTGTTCTGGTGGTTCTAACCGCCATTTCCCACACTCTGTCCTGTCCAGCAGGGTCCTGGTAATTGATTTTACGGGTCTGGATCCAGTTGCCTTGGTCCAATTTTTGCACAGACACGATTCTGGCGTTGTAGGGGGAGTGTGCTTTGGTTGTTTGTGACATTGTACGTGCAAGCAGAAGAAAACGGTATGAATTACGGAGAAGCATTCGAAGGTGGAAACCCGCTATCAGATTGTTGTTGTAGTAGAACTGCAGGTTACGAATCTTTACATGTTATGCAACATGCAGTATTCTGAGATGCAGTCTGTCATGTCATAACTGAAGAACATTCAATTATCGAAGGAGTATGATATTCAGGAAGCCACCAAAAGTTCAATGAGGCTCACAATTAATTTAAATCAACTTTCTTGATTGAATAATAACAGTGATTAAACATTGGTGATTCTATTTTAAAGGAAGTATATATTTTCTAATAATTTTACTGACTCTGGTACTTGAAAATCCTGTGTTCAAATATTTGGAGTAAGCAAAGAGAATATTTGAAGGAATAAGACAACATTTATCCTAGCGGATCATCAATACTAAAGTTACTACACCCTTTAGGAATATATTTGGCTACTCGGTAAATACACGACCATGAAACTCCAATCACGTGACACACGATTTCTAGTTTAGGAAGACGGTGGTATCTATTCTGTGTACGCCAGGATGGGACAACAGGAGGAGTTGGACCAAATCAAGTCCCAGATCCAGGAGCATCTCGTTTCGTCAGGGAACTATGACGTCATCAACAAGCAGTTGAAATTGCAGTTATACGAGTCGGGTTGGTTCGACAAGATCTCCCAGATAGCAAACAGAGAATTGCAAGAGAACGAAGACACCAGAAACTTCGACCAGCTTTACACTTTCATGAAGCCGAAAGCGGAGGACTTGGTGCCTGGAAAGGTCAGAGAAGATATTCTTGACCGTATCAAGGAGTATTTGAATGAGATCATCGAGTGAGTCTCTGGAGATGTGGAATGACTTGGGCCATATTGGTGGTGGATGCTTTCAGGTCAAAAGCCTTCATTTTGCATGATAGAAGCACTGTGATCCTCAAAGGAAAACACATGAATTTTTCTACCGCAATTGACTAGGGAGTACTGGAAGTATTGGAAGTATTGGAAGTGCTGTTAGTAATGCAGAGTGCTAGAAGACCTAAAAGTGCCAAATACCAGATACAACCAGAAGCTTAATGAAAATCTACAAAAATTCACAAATTAGGGATACCACAAACGTACCAGAAATAGAACAACAAGCCCAATAGTGGCTTCTTGAAGTATGGTGTATGTGGTGTTTAGAAATCTTATATTAATTGAGAGCCTACGTTCTCATGAAGCAATAGCTAACTAATGACAGATCTTAATGTACAACAAGTAATAAATAATCAGGTGTATGTGCTTATTTTATTAATGAAAATGTAATTGAAAAAGGACGAAATGAAATCAATATTGCACTTTGAGGGCTCCGAGTCACTTCTATACATGGAAATTCAAAATTACACATTGAAAATCTTGTGGAAATACTTCCAAAACCCGACCATATCGGTCAACTATGGGTTACAGCATCAAATTTGGTGTATAAAGCTCTGTAATACACCAAAATTGGAAATCAAGTCTATAGAAAACCTTCAGAAAAAAAAAATTCAGCCTCCCAATTTCCCGATGGCAAAGAGATTCTCTACTTGAATAACACTACTGCTTCTGACTGAACTTCACCCTAACTTGCGGTCCACATTTCCTGCCTCTCCATCTGTCACTGTCCATACCCATCTACAGTAAATGTCGCATGTCGCATGTCGCGATCCCGGCCAATCACCGCACCGAAATTCTTGCTGATATACAAAAAAATCAACTAGTTCAATACCACGACGATGTTCTCCGTATCAAGAAGATCTTTGTTAGCCGTTGGACGTGTCCAACCAATGAAGGTCATGCCTTTCATGGCTGCCCGTCACATCTCATCCAAAGACTTGACTCCAAACGCTTTGGCCACCGACTTCCCATTGATGTCCCAAAAGACCGCTTCTAGTCCTGTGGACTACGCTTTGACCTCATTGGATACCATTGCCAACTGGGCTAGAAAGTCTTCTTTCTGGCCTGTCACCTTCGGTTTGGCCTGTTGTGCCGTCGAAATGATGCATGTTTCTACTCCACGTTACGATCAAGATAGATTGGGTATTATTTTCAGAGCATCTCCACGTCAATCCGATATCATGATTGTTGCAGGTACCGTTACCAACAAGATGGCTCCAGCCTTGAGACAAGTGTACGATCAAATGCCAGACCCAAGATGGGTTATTTCCATGGGATCCTGTGCCAATGGTGGTGGTTACTACCATTACTCATACTCTGTGGTCAGAGGCTGTGACAGAATCGTTCCAGTGGATGTATACGTTCCTGGATGTCCTCCTACCGCCGAGGCCTTGATGTACGGTGTTTTCCAATTGCAAAAGAAGATGATGAAGACTAGAATCACCAGATTGTGGTACAGAAGTTAGTTAGCATGGCGGTGTAATATAGACGCAAGTCGTGGCATAATATATGAAAGAAAGCAACATGTAGAACCTGCTGATTAGAACAGTTTTGGTTGGATAATACACATCTAGTTAGACTGGTTAAAACAAGCTCCTTTGGTATAACTTTAATTACAATTCACTTTGATAAACGTTAATCTGCTGGTTTGGAGATTATAATTGTCAAAGCCATTAAGTGTCAGAACATGGGCCACGATTCTACTTTTTTGTGACTAGTATTATTTGTAGAAGTTGATTAATTGAAAAAAATGACAAAACTCCAATATTTATAAAACGATGTCTAAAAAGCTTGTTCCAGCTCCCGGGGGTAGTGGTAAAATAGAAATTGTTACACTAATATATACAAGAAGTTTATCTAGTCTGAAAATTTTACTTTCAACAACGAAATACCAGATTATAAAATCTTTAATTTTCTGCAGGTGGTGGAGAGCTCAACACAATTTAATAAAAGAATGTCCCTCACAAATTAATTTATACAAAGGAAAGCTTATCCTGCAAATCCATCACCCAATTGCTAGAATACTTCTTACTAACCAAATATTGTTTAATATTGCAAAATTCTGAATTCAGGTTAAATTGTAAAGAAGCTTCATAATATTCTCAAGAAAATCAATGTCCTTCAAAAAGGAACACATACTACACTTGAAGCTTCAGCTAACTCTGTATTTTCCATTCCAAAGTAAAACAGTCCCATGTTGTGCTCCAGAAGTGCAAAAATATACCCAAAAATCACACAAAATTGCTACTCTTCCAGAAAGCAGTCCGCTTTCCTAGTGACCGATGTAGATAAGGTGCACTTAAGGCAGTTCTTTAACCATCATGTATTTCACTGATTCAACACCATGGTAGTAGTACCACAATTATTACCGTCCCAAATTCAAGCCTTTTTAACCTGCAGAATTCCCAATGTTTACAGTTTCAACTTTAAGTGCGTTTCATATGTGACACTAAAGATGGACCAATTTGGGAGTATTTTCACATGCCTTGGGGCCCAGATCTAACCCCATGGACTGCCATCTTCAACCTTACGTGCTACCTACATAAAAAAACACTAGGCAAAATCATATCTAATCTTTTTTCTAGAACATTCTATCACCTGGTCCCGTTTTAGCCCACCCTTGGTCCTGTTCCACTACATGCCACTTCCGCATTTTCTTGCTTATCATTTGCAACCGTCTTTGTCGCACCACGTGACCGCGGCAACCATGGCTTCTGATTGGTCAATTTCGGGTGATTCATCAGCGGCTTTTCTCACTTTATCCTGCATTTCTTTTGGTTTGCTGTTTCGCCTCATGACCCCTCTCGCCTTCCTGTACCGGGTGGTTCCCCCCTAACACCAAAGTTTTTTTTCATCTTACTTCTTTTCTTGTTCTTCTCCTTTTTCTATCAATCAATATGGCCAGAACTAAGCAAACAGCCAGAAAGTCCACCGGTGGTAAGGCACCAAGAAAGCAGTTGGCCTCCAAGGCCGCCAGAAAGTCAGCTCCAGTCTCTGGTGGTGTCAAGAAGCCACACAGATATAAGCCAGGTACCGTCGCTTTGAGAGAAATTAGAAGATTCCAAAAGTCCACCGAACTTTTGATCAGAAAGTTGCCATTCCAAAGATTGGTCAGAGAAATCGCCCAAGACTTCAAGACCGACTTGAGATTCCAATCCTCTGCTATCGGTGCTTTGCAAGAAGCCGTCGAAGCTTACTTGGTCTCCTTGTTTGAAGACACCAACTTGTGTGCCATTCACGCCAAGAGAGTCACCATCCAGAAGAAGGACATCCAATTGGCTAGAAGATTGAGAGGAGAGAGATCTTAAATGGGTTTATTTAGTTAGTTATGTTTTAATGTTAGATATAAGTTGCCTTGTGTAGATGGTTCTGCTTAGTTATCGCCAAGTGCGGTGACCACATGGCCCCAAAAATGACCCACTTTAGTGACTTTTTGGCTTCATTTTGATCACTTCAGGTGTCTGTAAATCACTGGAAGAGGATCGTTATGGTGCTGAACTACTTCCAATCACTTCCAGTGATTACGCTGGTATTTTTGGTGATTTTAGGGGTTCAGTCCTCATATTTGGTGATTCTCACCAAGATGAAACAGATTGAGGATCAGCGCAAATCCAGGGGGAAATTGGATGAAGAGGGTTGATTATAAGTCAAACAAGAAGAATGACAAGAGGAATGTGACTTCAGTATTCAAGTCAAAAAGTCCACTTGTCTACTACAATAACCAGAAATCGCCATACCATAATTATTCAGGTGTGTGTTGGAATTAATGGTGACCCCTAAATGTTTCTGCCCACTATATCACATCCCTTGAAATCACAAAATGGACTTGACTGCCGAAACACTGGTACTAATTATTATGCATAGTAGTGGGAGATTTGAGATAGATTTTCGTGTTCCGTATCTATTATGGAAATCCAATGTTTTGTAGCATTATCCGTAAAATGAGTCAAGTGAACATCCACTGGATGCCATCATTCTAATTATGTACAAATCGCTTTGTTTTGTAAGGTTTACTCTTCCGTTTTATCTACAATGTTTAACGTAACCAGAAACATCTAAATTTCATTAACCAGCACTGCTGGCAACGCCTATAACTTTTCGGCTATCCGAATAAATCAACCAATAAATAGCAAGAACCTAAACATAGAAAGCAAACAAATAAGGTCAATAACGAAGAAAAGACAAATAAACCCTATTCCCTAGTTTTGTTCAATTTCCATATAATCAGAAGGGAATATCCCAGCGTGGTGTAGGGCCCAAATCGCAAATTAATATCAACTTTTGGCCAGCATTAACAATCTCTATAACCTATAATCCTAATTCGATCATGTTTGACCTTATTAGATCTCCTTGTTAAAATTAGATTCACGAAGTTAATTCTTATTATTTTCCTCCTCACCTTGACTGGTATCCCTCACTGATGGAGAAGAAGTCTCTGGAATTGGGGGTTGTAGATGATGATGTGGCAATGGTACAGGCTGATGAGGTGGGGGAATGTAGTGTTGAAATTGCATGTCAGAAATATGATAGCCTCCATTATAGTGTGGTGGCATCATGTATGCCGAGTTAATATATTCTTGGTTGAGATCCTGTTCTCCTCCAATACTCAAGCCATTCATGGCATTGGCCAAATCCTCCTGTGCCACGGAATTCGAGCTTTGCCTAGTTCCGTATTCATTTTCTTGACCGTGTGGAACGTAATATTGGCCTTTTGTGCTCTCATTGGAAAGGCTTGATCTGTCGAATGTTGCACTATCATTTGTAGCATTTGGATCTGTTTCTTGATAAGAATTATTGTTTCCATCATGGTTTTGTGAGCCATTCAATGAAAGACCTGGATTAAATCCAGGAACATGCATACCCAATGGAGGAGGTGGAGGTAAAGCACTCATCTGTGGCCCTGGCATTGGAGGAGGATAACCTGCAGCAGCAACTGCAGCTGCAGCTGCAATAGCACTAGCAGTGTCCATTCCCATCGATAATGCAGCAGCTGCTTGTATTTGAGCTGCTTGTGCAACTTGCTGTTGCTGCTGCTGGAATCTCTTGTTGTTCATTGAAACTCTTCCCCAACTCAACCTGACTCTATTACCACCAATAATGAAACCTTGCATGGCAGCAATCGCCTCTTCTGCCTCTTCTCGTGCCGAATACTTAATAAAACCACAGTTTTTACGTGGAGGAATTTTTACTTGTTGAATCACTCCGAATGGTTGGAAAAGGGTAAATAACGTAGCTTCGGAAACGTCAGAAGAAAGACCACCCACGAACACAGTTGTATTGGTATGATCGTTAAACGAATGCCCTTGTGCTACTCCCGAGAGTGATGGAGATTTCGCTGGTGGGATTTGATTGTGTGGCATGGAAGGTGGATTTTCACCAAATGCATCGTGTGAATGTGCTACTTGTGGAGCCACATACGGTGAATATGGAGAGCCAATTTGACTCTGG
Organism: Suhomyces emberorum; assembly: GCA_003707835.3. Taxonomy (NCBI): domain Eukaryota; kingdom Fungi; phylum Ascomycota; class Pichiomycetes; order Serinales; family Debaryomycetaceae; genus Suhomyces; species Suhomyces emberorum. The sequence goes on from PPLQ03000013.1 coordinate 358,007, forward strand.
TTTGTGGATACTGGACCACGATGCATATACATCATGTCATGAGAAGGATGTGCTTCCATTCTATTGTAAAATCCTTCATTCCCTGGAGGTGCATTGGAGAACCTGTTTCTAGGATTATTACGTGGAGTGGCTAATGCCACTCTTAGTGGTCTTCCTCCAAACCACACACCGTTCATCTCAATTAATGCTCTTTGTCTTTCAATTTCATCCGTAAAACGAACGAATCCGAAACAACGTGATTTTCCAGAAACAGGATCTGTCATAACTCGAACTGTCTTGATTGAAGTAGGAAAATTCTTTTGGAAAAATGCAAGAAGATGTGCTTCGGTTGTGGAAGCCGAAAGATCTCCCACAAATAATGAGTATTCTGGAGTCTGGACTATTGGAGCACTCAAGGTAGCTCCACTAGCCCAATTAAGTCTGAAATATTTCTTTTGGTTGTCGGGATTGATCGGGAATTGCTGTTGTGATGGCATGGCGATATCTGGAAGCAATTGACCGTTCAAACTCAAGGCCTGCTGGGCATCTTCGAAAGATTCAAATTCAACAAAGCAATAACCCGAGTGAGACAATCCCTGATAAGAACTATCGGGCCTGGTATTTTTGGGCAGAATGATTTTCACGGTAACCTTTTTCTGAAGAACCAGCCACCATAAGTCCGAAATCCCCTTCTCATCAAGCCATGGATCCAAATCACCCATCCAAAGGGTTCTCGGAGGATCCACTGGACCTAAACCACCAGTGGCCTCTTTTTCAGCAGCAACACTGGATTGTTGAGTGGAAACAGGCGGATTAGGGACAGAGAAGCTCAGGAGCAATTCCTGCTCCTGTTGATGCTGATGACTGGCGGTGTTGGAGGTGGTTGTGTTTGGGTTCATGGATACCTTGGAGGCGATGGGAACAGTGCCCGAATGCATTTGGGAACCCTGGCCAGCGGGATCGTGAGGGCCCAGAGGTCTGGACGTGGATTCTTCCTCGAGATTCTGCCCTCCTCGAGCCATCAAATCATCGCCTGTGGAAAGAAATGACATCTTCAATCGCTCCACCTTAGGTGAGAGGTGTGGAGGTGAGGGTGTGGGTGGAAGTTTCAGGGGGAAGTTTCGGGAAAATCGGCCACAACGGGGGTTGTAGTGAAGTTTCAGGAAATTCTAACGTCAGATCTATTGACTGCCACACTCAATTGCTTGTTCCAACAAAAGGGTTTGTTCTGTCTTGTGAAAGAGGCTCGTGGGATCTTTCAACAAATAGTTTTTTATAGGTCGCGGAGTGTATGGAGGAGGTAGAGGGTTAGGAGGAAATGCCCACAGGGTTACAATTGCAAAGTTGGCGGAGTTAATCACAGGCAATATGCCCCTAGTGTCTGCTTCGGTGGAATTGACAGAGTGCTTACAAGAGCTTCTCCTATTTTAGACAAGTTACTGTGCCATAAATTGGGGGGTCGCAGAAGTTGAGTTTTGCGGGAACTATACCAGAGTTACTTTTGTGGGGTTTGGGGGCCTAGAGTGTGAGGTTTGTGTGCCTAGGATTTCGATTTGGGGGTGAGATTACGCAGGGAAGGGTTGCGCAGATCCGTGGAGTGGGAGTAAGTGGTGGAAGGTAGAAGATGGGAGTCAATAGAGTATGTTGATTTGCAAGTGTATTGATGGAGTGAACGATTGAAGAGAGAATTAAACGTCAGATTTTACCGTGAAGTATTATTCAAAGTGGGGGACCCCTTTTCGGTGGTAAGATTGATAAATTGATGGGGATTGGCAACCTGTATAATTACCATCCACTACACTTTTTCACATTTTTCACTCTACATTATAATTTTTATTATTCCCAATTTAATGGGATACTGAAGCGTATGGTGTGAGCAGATGCCGTAGTATCATTTGATTAGATTAAAAGATCTATTTCTTTATTTCTTTCCCATTCTTTCTGCATTCTGGCTTCGTTGTTCTACCTGGTTATTATCAACATATACGTTAATTTTGATTCGCTAAATTGCGATTATCCATGGAAATTACCAGCCCCGAAATTCCAATGGCTTTCAATTACCTAAACCCCACTAAATTCACCCTGGGGTGCATCTAGTATCCACAATCTGGTTAGATTTCCACCGATCAGCCTCGAAAGTGATCAGTAGTACCTCCATATATACTCCTACGAATACAACCATCAACTAAGGCATCTCTCAATTCTTTCATTGTTGAAATAAAGAAAGTGCCTTTTACTGGATGTTTGTGGGTTTTATATTTTGTACGCCAATTTCCTCCTTTGGAAATCCCTTCTAGTGGTTAGTGTAACATTAATCGTGGTGTTCCACTAGCCAGTTACACGGAATTTTCACTGAAGCATATGGCTCCGATTTGTCCCAATTCCTCTGAGGCTCCGAAGCAAGGTTAGTGATGAACGCCGAAGTTCATCCTAACGCCCAAAACACTAAATGGGGTGAAAAATGAGGCCGAATTTTCAATTATGAGGCTTTGAAACCACTACTGCAAAGTTTTCACTTGTATATAGCAGGCTTAAGCCCCAGCAATTCTCAATTACTACGGCAAAACATAGATGTGTTCCAGTTACCCGCTTAATGGGCCAATAATCATTTACGATAGCCTTAATTCTTTTCTAGAGTGTGTTCAACAACCACCCCAAATAGAGTCGATATCTCGGTTGCAGATGAGAGTGCATACAAACGATCACGTCTGTGTGCAGGTACAAAGTAATGTAAACAAAACTCACAGGGCGTTAGTACAAAATACTACCTTGTGATTCACCTCAATAAAGTCCGTAATCCACGGCCCTATTTGTCGATTGTTTAAGGTGTGTACAGAGTTCTGGAGACTTCAAACCCCGTCACATGCTCAGACAGACTCTGGACGCCTCCTCGGGGCCCAGCTCCACCACGATGAACATCCAACGCTACATCCAGGAAACCGATCTAAGTGATAGAAGTGTTACTTCCACGGCAGAGACTTCGGCACATGAGCTAGATAAGACTCATGATACTTCTTTTCATTTTTTCACTGAACAAAACGACCCTCCCCAAATCCAAGCTCAAGACCATACAGACATTGAAGAGCTCCAGACTGAGTTTAATGATGCGAAGAATTCTTTACCACATGACGAAGTCCAAGTACCGGTGGAGTTGAAAGAAAATGCACATATCGATGCCCTGAGCCAAAGTAGTAAGAGTGACCTTGACTCAGAACAAGTGGGTGAACTGCAAAAAGATCATCCACAATCCCATGATTCTGAATACCAGCATTCAGACCATTCTGTTGTATTACACCGGTCAGAGGAATCCAATGAAGCTTCTATATTAGCACAAGAATCACCCAAGCAAATTATCCAAGAATCAGCCTATCAGAAAAAGTTGAAATATCTTCCCAATGTGAATTTCCAAAATACAGACATGTCATTCCCAGCAGAGTCCAATGGTGCTTCTCCACTTCAGTCGATACCTAACACTTTCAAATACAAATCGCACCCTAATGCAAAAACAAAATCCTTTATAGGGGCATCAGCTAACGAATCAATGATAGAAAATGGTGAATCTGGGTTAGTTGAGAATGAAAAAGATGATTATACGCCTCCGATTAAAACGTCCACTATACGTGGGATTCCTACTAACCCCACAATATTGAATTCAGATTTCAATACCACACCTGATTGGATGCCATCGGAGCTTGCAGATAAGTGGGTGCCGCCGCCATCTCAAAATGACCTCAACCCTAATTTAATAAGCGATCCAAATGATTTTAATTCATCAGTTAGGATAACTAAACGAAATCAGCCAGAGAATCCTGCGTTGGAGGACTTGGGTTTGGATTTCGCATCAGGAAATACTATGATACATAATTCGGATTATAATGCAAATGAAACGCCCATGTGGAAAAAAGCATCCGAAGATTTTCAAAACAAAAAACTGCAACCCAACTTTCAAAACATATTCACTTCTATTGACACAAATGATAAATCTGAAATTAAGGAATCGCTTCAAAGCAGTAAAAATATAAATAATAACCATTCATTGTCCTCGACTTTATCAACGCCAATGGCAACAATGTCTCATCACAATAACCCTCAAAACTTTGATGAAGAAGCTATAGAAGAAGAAAACATGCTAGATGACGAAGCGAAACAATCTTACAGGTTTCCCAGGAATCCTGACTCTCCTCTCAAATTATTCCATGACGATTACAACACATATACCAAAGATAAGCTTAAAGGCTTACTTCTTAGGATGAATAATAAATCAAACCTTCAAACACCGATTCAACTCGATACAATAAATGAAGATAATGACAAAGTTGCAACTAACACAATTCCAAAACAGAACTTGCATCCTGAACAAAAACTTATTCCTGATAATATTCTTTCTTCTTCTGATCATGAAACCGCTTCGAGAAATGATCCTAAGTTCAATATTAAAAATTTCACTAAGACTGGCTCTTACACTGAACAACAATTTTTACAAAATGCAAACAATGTTTTCAACAATATACAGAAACGTGGTTTCTTAGGGAAACTAGAGGATGGTGCCAGATCGATATCGAATAGCCACACAACTGCTACTTCAACTCCTAAGAACTTCAAGATTGTAAACCAAGATGATGCTAATGACGATGCTTATTCATCGTTTACTTCAGCATTCGGTGATAGCTCTGAGAGTAATTTCCATCAATATAATACAGACGATGGTGCACCAAATGACTACACATCTTTTGATAATTCCAATAAGAATCACAGAAATGGAACAGAGGATTCCATGGATTATCTACCTCGCTTACCTTCAATGCAATCAAAGCCATATCCTCAAAGATCACATAATTATAATGATAGTTCTTATACTTTTGATGAATTCTCCGATGACAACGAAAAATCACAGCTGGTTCAGAACTTCGAATCAGTTTCTACTCAAAAGGAACTCGACAGTAATGAATATACCCAGAATTCGCAGTCTGAAATCAATAATTACGTTGAAGAAACAATAAGCCATCAGCCTTCAATGTTACAAAATTCCACCCATATTATTGAAAACCAGGTGGAAGATAATGAAATTTATAACAGAGTTGAGTATTTAGAGAAAATGTTGCAGGATATGAACCCGAACAACCTCTTGTTGGAACTTAAAGCATTGTCGGTTGAGAATGCACAACTAAGAGATAAACTCGAACAAAGTTCTATGAGAAACAAAGAAATTAGTGAAATATCAATTGATAATGTCGATTTTACACAGGAAGATTATGATAAGATGCAAAATTTCATCAAATGGAAACGTGCTTCCCAACTTAAATTGTTACAGTCACCCCGACCCCCGATTGGAAAAAGTAAAGATACTTCCTTACACGAGCATTCAATTTTGAAAGGACGTGTTAAGCCTGGTATTGATCTACCTGTTGCTTATGACAATATGATTCTTGACGTGAAGAATCAAAGATGGATCGCTAGTGATGATAAAGAAAATTTTAGAAGCAGTTTAGACTCCATTGAAGATTTAATTTCACAAACAGAGGATCAGGATTACGAAAGTTCAAAACTTCCGAAGGGTAATTTACGCACAAGAGTTTCTCTGAACTCTAAAAGAGGAAATAGTAAGTTGGAAGTATCCTTTCATTTACCGCATCTGGATTTTGAAAAAATCAATGACAAAAGTCCTTTATCTGACGACGTTACTCAAATCTCGCAATTGGATGATATCACATTCACACAAACTCAAAAGAGATTGGTATCTGTAATAACTGAAATATTATCATCTGGTGATTCTTTTGATGATGTTTCGTGGAATGAGGTAACCGAAATTAATCTAGCTGCCCGTAACTTGGACAGTATCAAGGATTTAAACAAATTTTTGCCAAGCGTGGTTAGCTTAGACTTATCAAGAAATGAGATTAAATTTCTTGATGGATTACCAAGATCAATTCTCAGCTTAAGAATGACTGAAAACAATATTGAAAACATAACTTCATTTTATCAATATCGTGATTTACAAAGGCTAGATGTTTCTGGCAATCGTTTGGTTAATTTGACAAATTTTAGTAAGAATATTCATCTCACGTCCTTAAACGTGTCTAACAATAAATTGGTGTCAATTGATGGTATAAGTAAGCTATGGAATCTAGCAAGACTAAACCTTTCGCAGAATAACATTAAAGGAGAGGTGAATTTCACCAAGTTTGAACTCCCTAACCTTCAGGAACTAAATATGTCTGAAAATCAAATTGAGACTTTGGTTGGCTTGGAGAATATACCAAACTTGAGGGTTTTGAATTTGAATGAAAATGGATTAAAGGTACTTTCTTGCCGTAAAAAGCATGATCACTTGAAGAAGTTGCTACTCAAATTTAATAATTTGAACAGTCTAGATTTGGACTCTTTTCCTTACTTAAGGGTATTGAGATTGGATGGTAATAGTTTGAGTCAAATCAGTGATGTGAAGAAATTAAAATTCCTTGAAGAAATGTCCTGCAAATCACAACACAGCCCAACTGTTTTGAAACAAATATTTGCAGGTTCCAACGAAGTCAGCACTTTAGATTTATCTGGTAATTCTAATTTCAATTTATTCAGTTCCACCTTGTTGAATAAGCAGTTACGGATTTCACCTTTTTTGAATGTCAATAAATTGGTGTTATCTGCGATGAACTTGACGAAAATCCCAAATTCCATGGCAGAGCTATTCCCAAATGTCAGAGAACTCAATTTGAACTTTAATAAGCTTGTGAATATCTCAGGCTTGTCGAAGTTTCAATACATTAGAAAGTTATACATGGTCAGTAATAATATCAATAAGACCGAGACGATAGTGGTTGGGTTAATGGGCGCCAGATCTACTCTTAAGATTTTGGATTTAAGACTTAACCCTTGCAACATCGAGCTTTACCCGTACGTTTTCAACCCTCAAGAGTTGGAATACGCCAATTTACAAAGCCCTGACAACATCAGTCCTATTCAATTGGAAACTTTGGATGATATTGAAAGCTTTGCTATCCATTATCAGTCACTTAATAGAAGCGTGGAGGATTGGACCGAGAGAGATACCAATTTCATAAATAAATTGATCCATGAGTCGAACAGTAAAGTCAGACAAAGATTGAACTACGAAACTCTACTCATCAACTTTTTCAAAAGTTTGGTTCGTCTCGATGGTGGTCTTATCAGTAAAGAGAAGAGAGAAATGTTCAGCCATAGGCTACTTAAAGGTACATGATTAATCATCGCATACTGTGCACTTGTTTTTGGTCCATGTCAACAGCTGCAATTTCATATATTTTCTCGCTTAAATACTCCGTAGCACAAATGTATAGATCGGAAATAATGTCCAACTTACTCACTGAACGATTCCGCACGATTTGCATGTCCCGCTATCTATGATTGGCAATGAATTCCGCGTTCCCATATCCGCTAAGATTTCAACCCCATATAAAGCATAACCAAGATATCCTTTTCGACCGACATTACAAATGTTTAGCACTAGAGTTAGCCTTCAATGGGGCAAAAATGCTCCCGAGGAACTTACCAGTACCATGGTCATCACCACTCCTCAAAACAACTATGTTGATATCCGTATTTACAAGGATAAGTACCCATACGCTCCTCAAGCTAAGGAACCATTCATCGGGGATGTTTTCCAATGGTGTATGGCCGGTGTTGAACACCCAATCGAAGGAACTGGTGCTATCAAGTTTGTTAACACTATCGATTCCTTACCAATTGCTGAAGCTGTTGCTCTGGGTGAACCATTGAAGCCAAGTATTGCAGAAGTTGGTAATTTCAGTAATATCGAAGGAAGTCTTGACAGAATGGAAACCGGTGAAATGGCCAACCCAGACACTGGAGAAAACGAACCTTTCGTTGAAATCTGGAGATCTCTCGACCCAGTGGACCACACTCCAGAAAAGGAAGTCAGAGAAGTAGAAAGATCTGATATTACTTGCTTCGCTCTTGAAATCGCTGAACAAGACAAGTTCATCGGTAAGGTTGTTCGTTATGGTAACTGGCTTCAAGGGCTTGTTCACAATACCGAAAACAACGATCTCCACGTTGTTCGTGCCTTCCATGATGGTTCCAACTGGAAGAAATTGGTTGAATACGGTAACTCTGCATACATCCCATTGTCAGAAGACGACTTGCACAAAGAAGGCTTGGTGTGGAAGAAAATTGAATAGAATATCTACCATAGAATTTAACGACCAGATAGCATGCTGTATGGGGAATACTTGTTGTGGTATTAATGTCTGCAATTTTGCATCTTTGCCTCTCCTACCTCCTTTGTGCACAATGAATGTAGTCTTCTGGCCACGTATCAAGTACCCCAATCTCGTAGATCTCCCGTTGGGTCAAAACAGTGCAGGAGTTTGGACATTTTCCAAGGTGTGATTTCCTAAAATGTGAATTATTGCAGTGTAGTTGTCTTGTAGCAAAGGCACAATTTTCATGACAATTGCCTCCTACAACAATTGTTTCTTACAGCAATTGAATTCATTCATTTGCTGTGCCTCCACAACCACCAGCACAAGTCTTGGTTATCTTCAGATATCTTGGCCGGGTCGAGTTATCAGTAACTGGGGTAGGTGCAGCCTTTCCTAACTGCAAAAATGCCTAATTCTTAGCGAGACTGGTTCCACCATAACTTTGCATGAAGTCTCCCTTTCAACGTCTTATCAAACAGCTGATCCTTTGGCCCATCTGCCAATATTCCTAATTCTTCTTTTGGTTGCCAGGAAGTAGACATCTATCCATATTTAAATAGTATGGGATTATGTACTATCCCCGCCTCTACTACTCGCGTGCAACTATAAGGTCATTAGTGATGAAACTTGCACCCCACCTAGAAATTTTCTATAAATACAACATTAATCCTGCAATAATGATGGAGAATTTGCTCCCTAGCTAGTTCCATGGTTTCCATGTTAGTTTGTGTGGGTACGGCTCACTATCAATTGGCACACCATATCGCGCCAACCAGATCGTTAAAATTTTGTTCGTGAAAAGCAAATTTTATCAACTACCAGGACCATGACCGGAGAAAGTTTGTAAGTATAGCAAGAAACGAAGCAGCGATCAAGGATGATCGGTGGGGTATCAAAGGATATAGCATCATATTTGGTTGATTCCTGCTATTGGGAAGGATTCGGCCGTTTCCACGGAATTGGTGATTGATAAGAATTATGTCTACCATCAACATCAGAAAGTCAAACAAGTGAAGAAACCACAGTCGTCATTACATCAACAAGTCATAAAGTACCCGGAATATGTATGACAGTTGTAAGTTGGCCGAGCTGTTGTGCAGTTCGAATTGCCGAACCCACCGATAGTCAACATCCGCCTTCACCCTGAATCCTCCAAGGACGTCCACAAAGGATCACCACTAACAACAGTTTGTTCATTTTTGCCGTTGTGGTTAACGCCATCAACTTGTTCGCACAAGTTTTCTTCACTATCATGTACTCCGATTTGGAGTGTGATTACATCAACCCAATCGAGTTGTGCAACAAGTTAAACCCATGGTTTATTCCAGAAGCTGGTTTGCAAGGTTTCCTCACCATCTTGTTCTTGGTCAACGGATATTGGTTCCCATTCTTGTTGAATGCCCCATTATTTGTCTACAACGTCAACAAGTTTTTGAACAAGAACCACTTGTTGGATGCTACCGAGATCTTCAGAACCTTGTCCAAGCACAAGAAGGAATCTTTTATCAAGTTGGGTTTCCACTTGTTAATGTTCTTCTTCTACTTGTACAGAATGATCATGGCTTTGGTTTCCGATGAAAGCTAAACGTGAAGGACTACAATCGGAGCAATCTTTTTGATGCTGTAATACTACGTCAATAATTCACTCTAAATAGTGTTATGGTTCAATTCTGTACTCATTAATATATATTTGATACACCACTTGTAGGTCAGTTTGGAAGCATTGAATCAACTTCCAAGAGCTTATCATTGACTGAGTTCAATTTGCTATATACTCCCGCTGCTGGATTGACCATTTTCTTAAGGTTCTTAAGTTGATTTTGTACTGACTCACTTAACCTGAAGTGATTTTTTGCATTATGCATTTTCATTTGATCTAATCGTTCATGCAAGCTTTTATTATCTTCGAACATTTGCCTTTTTGAGTTATATGCATTTCTCACCTTATTCAAGTCACCACCAACCAGGGTGTGTTTCTTCTTCAATTCATAAATATCATTTCTAATTTCGTTCTTCATCCTTTGGCATTCAGAAATTCGCTGTGATATTTCATTGATAGTTGCGTGAGAGTCCATGAGACGGTTTAGATGATGATTTAGATGAAGTCTGTAAGAATCATGTAAAATCGCTTCCTTTGAGTTAGATTCGATCTCAGGGTTGAATTCTTGAGCCAAGAATTTCAACACATCAAGGGTATGAATTTTTGTCCTCTTATCCCTATCACGACTGGTGGAAAGTCTTTCAATGTCAATTGTAATTGGCTTTTGAGCCTCGGTCCTTCTTCGTTTGGATAATGGAATAGGTGGACTCATTGGTGGAGGGGATCCCTGAGAACGTAATCTACGTTTCTGCTGAGGTGGTTGCACTAACTTTTTCTGACGTCTTTGGACATTGGCTTTAATTCTACGTATTTTAGTGTTTGGAGACTCGATCTCTGGAGATTGGGAAGATTGTTGTGACGTTGAAGGCAGGGGTTCTGGTTCATAAACTTCCAATATAGGTGATGGTGGATCCAACTCAACGTATTTATTGTCTTCAGGAGATGAAGGGCCCGCACTGGGGGGTATGGATGTAGAAACGGATTCTGAATCTGGTGTTACTTCTATTTTTTTCAATGCAGGCCGCTGAAAGGTTGATCTGGGGGATTGAAATCGATTTTTCAATTTGGAAGTCTTGATTCTTTGAGATACTAATGATTTGGTGAATGATATGCTGTCATCTTGTCGTACTTCAACTTTTGGACTGGTACTGGATTTTCTTGGACGACCTCTGTTGGACTTCATTTTTCGGGGCCGGCCCACTCTTCTAGTGATTGAATCATTCGACTCATTTAAATGCATAGTACTGGAATCATTTTCAACATATTCTATCTCGTCATAAACTTTACTGTTGATTTGATTTGAAGGGGTCACATACATTGATTGTTCTGTGTCATTTGCTTTTTTGTCGAGGTTTTCTTGAACGATATTCTGGTTAGTTTCTGATTCCGCCAAAGGTACACCTCGATGAATGGATGTCCGGCCCCGCAAACGAGGCAAGTTCTCGATATCATCCGACTTGATGAATGCAGAATCCAAGTTGAGACTTATGCGGTTCTTTTTGGGCACAATTTGAAAGTTTTCGGACTGGACATTCCGCAGGCTATAGTTGAAGTTAGTATATGAATGATTAAACCTGTTAGATACAACTAGATGAGGACAAAAGGGAGGTTCAAGTGAATATGATTATAGTGGCTATAATCTTCTTACCTGACCAAAAAGGTTCAAAATTGGTCCAAATCGTAAGCTAAAAATCATGATTGCATCCTCTCAATACCAGAAACCTGTAAACAGCATTACATACCCTGATCCACGTATACGGGACTCCTTCTTAAGGGCCCGTTCCGACATTCCTTAATAATGAGGTAATGTTTTGATCGCGCGTTGCAGCCAGGCCAAAATATAGAAAGATGTGAAGCCACAAAAAGAGCCGTTAAGATGCGGAAATCAAATTTACACTTATGGATGATGACATAATGCAAGTTGAGCGAAGAGGAAATGGAAATCTAGGCTAATCCACCCTGGTTCGAAGTCAGGTGATGCCGTTCTATGGAGCAGTTACCCTGCAACATTAGATATCTACATTATTTTGATAGCATCATATATTATACATTACTACCGACACATCTATTGTTGGGAGAAGTGCTCCAACAAGATGTTTCTTTCGTCGGAGTCAGCACCCCAGTTCTTGACAACAACACAAGAAGCACCAACGACCTTTCTGGCGTTACCTTCTCTGTCCAATTGACAGAGACCAGCCCATTCACCCAACAACTTGGCGTCAGAGACCTTGATCAATGGGATCTTGTCTTCTGGCTCGTTACAGAGAGCCTCAACCAACTTGACGATGGATTCTTCGGTGACAGAGTCACACAAGACACACAAGTGAGCTTCTCTTCTGGACAAAGCCTTGGAGGCTTCTCTCAAACCTCTGGCCAAACCATCGTGAACCAAAGAGGTTCTCAAGACAACCTTCAAAGCGTCTTCGATGGAGATGGAACCGGATTCTTGTTGGTCAACGGCAACTTCGTCAATGATTTGTTCTTGTTCAACGTCAGACATTTTATTATGGACTTCTTCGACAGGTGTTCTGCTCAGTACTGAAATAAAAGTAGTGAAGAAGGAAATGAAAAAATCGCACACCGGTTGGTGCAGGTGAAAATTCCTTGGTTTGTATGCAGGATGCACAACCATGAGGGCTCGAGCCCTCAATTTTGGTATGGGTCACGTGTTCTGACATATAACTAACGAATCCCGTTTTCTACTAACACTTTTATGGTAATAACCTTAATTAGATCCTCGGAAAGCATTCTGGTGATATCTGGTTCAAAAGTACCGTTGGATCGGGTTTTCTTCTGCGATTTTTGTATTATATAGTGTTCTATCGCCATTATAATCTAGCTGCGAAACTCGTACTAAGTAAACTATGAAGATGTAAGCAATAACACCCATCCCTGTAAACTTAAGGTTCTTGAATACTTTAGATCTCCAGTTCTCTTTTACGTCTTTATTTACATCGGGTGGAATTTTGCTTTGGAAGGTGGGTCGGTTTCTTAGTTTGAGTGTTATGAAGAATACAATTCACTGATTTTGCAAATATAATACAAAAACGTTGAAAATTAACTTTTGTGCAAATAATTTATGCCTATGGTACATTACATAAGAATTATGTTTCAGTCCCGCTGTTTAATGGAGGCGGTCTGTTAGAATATCTATTAATTTAAATAATTTGGAATACGCTATGAAGTAATTATAATTAGAGGAATGAAGCTGAGACCAAAGTTGCGCTTCAGTTAGATAACGGAATTGAATTGATAATTAGGCGACGAAGGCACAAGGGATTATATTGGATGCAAAAATTTACAATTCCATCTCATCTGCACCAAAAGGTTTATGGTCATCGTCGCTATCATCATCAATAGCATTCTCATCCATGCTCATGTTGACGTCGTCAACGACAGTAGGTCTACCAGAAACACTAGTGCCTCCGCCCACAACGCCTCCTCTGGCACCCTTGACTTTGCTGGCCTGGACGGTTGCATAGCTTTGATCTTCTTCCACATCCTCGTCCTCGAAGTCAACATCAAAGAAGTCATCATCTGTTCCAGTTACTCTTTGGTAGATCATCTTGGCCTCACTGACAATTCCATCATAACTGATTTCAGATGATGGCATGTTAGAAAATATGATGTCATTGTTGGAGTCCGCAAGATTCTTCAAAATAACATTGTTATTGGATTCGTCTGGGTGGAAAACATTGGAAAGATCGGGATTGATGAAGGTCTTCTGAACGTATCCCAATTTACATACTACTTCCAAGGTTTCCTTTGGTACAAAATTTTGCAAGGATGTACCGAGTTTGAAGGAATTGACTAATACAGGGGTACCTCTGGAATTGATAACAAAATCATTGTCATCCAAAACATCATCAAGCTCGGACGAAGAATTTGACTCACGTAAAAGTGCAGCTTCCATCTTCTCATAAGCAGCTTCCAAGTCAGCCTTGGAACGGTTAAGATCTGGCTCAGACGAGTGACTGAACCAGATGGATTGACCCTCAGGACAAACACCAGAACCTCCGTTTTGGATGATAACTTGCACTGTATGAGTGTTATCGGTAGGCAAGGAATGTGGAGGGAAGACAACAATTGTGGAAGATTCTTGGTCAGACATCCACTCGTTACAATCTCTTCTAACAACAGTGATAAGTCTGGTGACGTTGTAGCTCTTCAAATTTTCAGTCAAGTCCTTGTAGCCACTTTGTAAGAATTTTGGAATTTGAGTAGGAGATACCACCACTTTTTCATTGATTTTAACCTTGCTTCCATCATCGAAGCTAGCGGTTTTCAGTTCAGGATCATAATCGACCAATGTGGTGTTCAATTTGTAAGTTGTACCAGCAACTGCAGCACTCCGACAGAAACCTTGGGAGATTTCACCAGGACCACCATATTTCGAGACCATGACGGGAAAATTACCGTAGACATCAAAAGAACCAAGAAATCTTTTGATTTTTGCCAACGCTTCCGGAGTGTAAGTATCTTCTGTTATACACAAACCCAAAGAGTACACCAACTCGTTGACTTGGGGGGCTTCCAAGTTGAACTTTGAGGTCAAAAATTGCTTGATGGGGGTCTTTGAGTTGTCGTAGATCAATTGTTTCTTGATGGGGTCGTTGTTGTCCTGGAGGGTGAATTTCAAAAACTTCATCAAGTAACGCTTGGTCAAAAGACTCAACGACTGGTCGGTGAAGATGTCTTCCTTGGTGGTGGAGTTTGTCAGTCTCTTGTTGAAGTCATCGTTTTCGAACACATGGAAATTGCCAAGGCTCTGGAACTCCAAGTACTTGTAGACACGGGAGTTGATAAGAAGCGATAAGAGGTCCGACTTGCAGAACATGATCTTGGGAGTCAAATCAATTCCGTAATCCTTGCTGTTGAATTTGTTGGTGGTTTTTCCTCCAGGAATGTAGATCTGGGCGTCTTGAAAGTGTTGGATCCGTCCCAGATTGACTTCCATCACCCATTTCTTCAACTGCTCGATGGTCAAGGTGGAGGAGCAGTCTCCGTAGTAGTTCTTGCTGTCGATATGCAATACCGACAGTCCTTGCCACGATAAAGCGGCTGCCGTAATACTTTCAACAAGTCCAGTACCCATGATCAACACGTCACATTGGTCGAGCTTGAGGCTGTGGTCCTGAGGCTTCTCCAACCCGGCCAAGTGAGGAATCACGTTGGGGGTGTAGGAGACCGAAGGTCTTCTTTCGGCCATAGACTTACGTCTTTCACTTCTGTTGAAAGGAACCATTGGAGAAAGGAGATCCACACAGATGCTTAAGCGTAGGGGCTTTCGATATGAAGTGTTTGCGAAAAGAGGGCGATGCTATGGATGATTCGGTCGCCCGTTGTTTAAGTAGAATTTGCTGGAAGTTAAAGATTAGACACTTGATGACGATTTTTGTTCTGTAATTTTAGGTGGAGGTTTTTTACGAATTTTTTCTCGGTGATCACGGCTGGTGTATAAATTGAGACACAGCGAAGTTTTTTAATTGTGGGCAGAAAACATCGGGAAAAAAGCGGGTTTGAAGGTTTGGAGGTGGTAAAACGTATCAGGATATCAAAATGCCGGCTTTAGGGGGTGGGAGAGTCAGAATATGGCAGGTAAAGGAGACCGCATATCCCGTGGAGGTGAATGTGGGGGGGCGGGCGCGTTTTCCGGGCCAATCACGTGGGGTTGCCAAACCACCACGCCATGGAGTAGGAGGCCCTGAGGGGCGGTATTTTTAGGATGTGAAGCCGAGGAGTGGGAAGGTGGTAACACCATGTGAGGTGGATGGGTGGGTGCGATGGCGAGAGGCTCGGTTGAGTGTAGGGCTTGTGGGAAAGCAAAATAGTGGAAATTGTGGAACCCTCGTTATTACCGGATGGTTTACCCATCCGGTGGTGGGAACGGGGTAGGAAACGAGGTCGGTACCGGGTAATGTACTCACACCTCCGGAGACCGGATATTCCTAAGGTGTCTAACATCGGGGTGTTATTTACTGATGGTTTAGATAATGTTTGCAATTGATTCACCGGTGCCCAACAACCCTGGCAGTGGCGATGTTCAGAACCGTCAATTAGCGGTGGGTCCCCGCCACATCAACCTTCTGTCCCAAGCGATCGTAACAAAGATTTCGCCAGATTCATCGCTAAACCAGTGCACCAGTGCTCTAGTGTGGTGGTATTGGGGACCCATAGAATACCCCCTAACAACAGTGCCAGGCCCCAATTTTCGAGAGATAGCTAGCCGCATGGACCATAAGGTCGCCAAAGATTGCCACATGCCACTCTGGCCCCAAATTTACACTTCTGTGCATGGGTTTATGGTTAGAGGGTCCATGTGCAGCTTAATTATAATTACGCGAACGGTCGGCTGTAGCATGAGTAATTTCCGGGGTACCCCTTACCCACCAAAATGCATACTGGGCCCCCCACCGGTGTTTGACTAATAAAGGCTTCAATGCCGTATTATTGGCTGTAGCCGAAAACGTCTTGATGTTGACAGCACTTTGACACCAGTTGGTACTATGGTAGGCACTAACAGATGACGATGGGTGAAATACTAGTGATAGGATCGGGGTTCATTGGGTATCATACCAGGTGAAATTGGGGGCGCTGTCGATGGGGTGATGTTGGGTGGCATATCATGAACATCTGATGTACCACGCCAGAGATTGCAAGAGAGTTTGGTGAGTTTCATTCCTGAAACTTGTGTTGGTAAAAGTTGTATGATATCATTGTATTTTCTGTAGTTTTGAACAAACCTGATGAGCACCACAATTATGTCCTAGCAACTTTGGAAATACCACAAATCTATGTCAGTGGTGTATTTGGGAGTTGGTGTTGTAGTTGTGCAACAGTTGGCTGAAATGGAAGGTGCCCAATACGATTCATGGGTGCAAAGGGTGGAAAAAATGTGGTTGATTGGAGTTGGCTAAAACATTTCATTCAGAGGACTATGAATGGATTATTGGACTACTTTTGAGCCTGATGACTTCTTCCGTGAAATATTTCTGATTCTGGAGGATTTGGTTGGGTTTGAGTGATTTCTTCCTGGTTATTCTAGGTAAACCAA
Source organism: Suhomyces emberorum (assembly GCA_003707835.3). Classification (NCBI taxonomy): domain Eukaryota; kingdom Fungi; phylum Ascomycota; class Pichiomycetes; order Serinales; family Debaryomycetaceae; genus Suhomyces; species Suhomyces emberorum. The sequence goes on from PPLQ03000013.1 coordinate 374,838, forward strand.
TCACCATTCCGTTTGTCACTTGTTGCGATCATTAAAATTCCTAATACCAGTTCGTATATGGGGTTTATTCAAGAAAGTAGAAATATGCTAAGGGGCATTCAGGGACCTTCCCAAAGATCTGCTCTGGTTGCCGCCTAAAATAGTGACAGTACATTAAAAGTGACACGGTTAAAACATTATAGGCCCGTCAAAAAACTACATTTGAAGATCTAAAAATTCTAACTTCATCTTTGATACACTTCAAAGCCTTACAGGATACTAATTGGCCGCCAAAGCACCTTTGAATCCTATTTTCACCAACTGATCAACTAAACTAAAGATTTGCTATCATATCATATCACGTGCCACATACCAACCTCGACTTGGAGGCCAAAACCCGGGATCCTTTCATCAGAAATCGGTTAATTGTCAGCTTTTAGCATTGTTAACTCCTGAAAGCTTCACTTTCGTCAAATTTCACCCCTCAAAACCGTCTTTATTGTACATTTTTCACGGAGTTTATGCTCGCTCACTTCGGCAAAGTGCACTTTAGCTATAATATTACTCTACTATCATGACTACTATTGAACAAAGGCTTCAAGAGCTTAATGTTTCCAACCCGGAAACCTCGGAACCTCAACCAGCAAACAACACCCACAGTCAAATAGAAAAATCGCAAACAAGAGGCTCTCTTCTCTTAGCATGGCAAGTAAGAGACAAGCATACGCTTGTTATCGGATCTGGAGAAGTGGCGTTGAGTCGGATACTTCATCTTATCACAGCACAATCTAAGATCACCGTCATTGCTGGAGACCGTGAAATACACCCGGAAATTCTCCGTCTTCACGAAGAGCACAAATTGTTCAAGCTTTTAAAAAGAAACTATCAAACCTCAGATTTGACTATTTATGAGAACATTCAGAATACAATTGAAGATATCGACCTTATAACCCCCGAAAACTACCTTCAAATAGATGAACAAGTTAAGAATGAAACATTTGCAATTGTTTGCTGTTGCATTGATGACTACGACCTCTCCACCAAAATCTATTATCAGTGTAAATATTTGAGGTTACCAGTCAATATCGCAGATAAACCACCTATGTGTGATTTCTATTTCGGATCAATGTTTAACCAGGAAAATCTCCAGATTATGATCTCTACAAATGGAAAATCTCCAAGATTATCGAAATTGATCAAGGATAATATCGCCAAAGAATTCAAAGGGATTGATTTGAATCACGCAGTAGAGAATTTGGGACTCATAAGATCTCGTTTGAGAGAAACAGTGGTGATAGATGATGACTTGATCAGTATAGACACCCGTATGAACTGGATCAAAACCTTGACCGACTTTTTCACCTTGAAGCAATGGAGTGAAGTCAATTTGATTCCACCTACTTCTGCTCCTCCTTTTGACAACAGATTCAAATTCGTGGATAATATCATAAAGTTCTTTCCAGATTTTCCTCCTAAAGATTTTGAAGAGTTTAAGAAGGTTATCTGTGAAAAGAAGTGATTTTTAAATAGAGTGCTCTGTTACCATCTGGCAATTGTTATGATTTGTATATACACCTATAGACTAAAATTAGCTTTTATCATGGTATTTAGGAGTAAAACGTTACGTTCAAATATCCTCATGAATAAAAGACTTCTCTCCACCACTACCAACGTAATCACCAGCAACGTGACCGTCTCCCTTCAATTGGTATTGGTAACTCACCAAACCCTCCAATCCAACAGGGCCCCTGGCGTGGATCTTATTGGTACTGATACCTACCTCAGTTCCGAAACCATACCTGTAGCCATCAGCAAATCTGGTAGAACAATTCCAGTAAACACCAGCAGAATCGATAGCTTTCAAGAATTTATCGGCACTTTCTTTGTTCTCTGTGACGATACATTCTGTGTGCTTGGAGGAATGCTCATTGATGTGGTCAATAGCCTCTTCGAGTGATTCCACAAATCTGACGGAAATGTCGAGGGATAAGTATTCCTTATCGAAGGAATCTTCTTGAGCGTCTTTAATAAAAGCTTGGTCCAATCCAGTGGTTTTAGCCTTGATTTCCGGAGTCACATGAAGAGTCACTTGAGCCTGGATTAATGCTTGCAAGATATCGTGCACATCAGCATCGCTGATGGATCTATGGAGCAATAATTGTTCGGCAGCATTGCACCCTGCTGGGTAATTGACCTTTGAATCCACAGCGATGCGACCTGCCTTGGACTTTTCAAAGTCCTTATCGACATAAATGGAGCAAATACCGTCTGCATGGCCCATGACTGGGATCTTGGTGTTGGATTTGATATTTCTAACGAGTTCATTTGAACCACGTGGAATCACCAAGTCGATGTATTTGTCTTGAGATAAAAGATCGCCCACCTCATTTCTAGACTCGATCAACTGGATGGCTGCAGGTGGAACCTTGGTTTCTTCCTGGAGTGTTTTGTTCACGATATCACTCATGATCTTGAACGTCTGGAATGATTCCTTTCCACCCTTCAAAATGGCTGAATTTCCCGACTTGATGGCCAAGGCAGTAATGTTGGCAATAACCTCTGGACGGGATTCGAAAATAATCAAGAGAACACCAATAGGAGCTGTCACACGGTACAAATTCAATCCTTCATCCAATTTGCGTGATAAAGTCACTTTTCCAAGCGGATCTTCCAATTCACCCACTTCCAAAATTCCCTGCAACATGCTGTCAAACTTTCCTCCATGCGAGAGATCCAATCTCTTGATCAACGACGACGAAAGGTTGGAATCTTGGGCATTTTTCATGTCAAGTTGATTGGCCTTCAAAATGTCCTCTTTCGATGCTTTCAACGTGTGGTAAATTTTGGTAAGCGCGTCAGTTCTTTCCTCATTAGAAAGTGTCTTGAGCTTGCTGAAGGCAGCACTGGCAGCTTTGGCAATTGGCTCGGCCATGGTGAAGATAAGGTGGAAATCTACTTGAGTCTATGACTCAAGTTTGGGACTATTTTTTGACGTGTCACGTGATCATCTCAACCACGTGACACAATCAAAACAAGGCTGTAGTGGTCAGTGACAAAAATAACACGAGCACCCCAATCGATCCACCAATTGATCTGTCCTTCTGCCTCCCATGTCGTACGGGAATTACACCGGTAATGGTCAGAAATCCGGTCTGGCTTCGGCCAATCCGTTCCTCGGAACTGACGACCTTATAGACCTCGATATGGACCACAACAACTCCGGTTCTCATCAAAAGGATACCAGGTACAATCCTGGAAACACCGCCAACACTTCCAATTCCAACATTCCCTTTGCAGAAGAGTACCGGCCAGACATTCCCGAAAACCCATATAGTCCCTATGGCGGCCAACAGACCTATTCATCCAATCAGACCGGACGGGCCTACGACCCGTTTGATGATAATTTCATATTATCGGATGAGGAATACGACAACGAGCATTCGGGCACCGCCACATCGTCCAGTGGAAGACAAGTGCCACTTCTCAACACTGCCAACCAAGCTAAGCCCAAGGGTGGATTCTTCGGGACCCGAAAAACCAACTCCGAATATATTGACATGAATGAAGCACCTGCGATTGAAAAGGACTCCGATTTTGATATTCGACGCATTTACAATAACTTCAAGGCCAAGCTTCCTTTCAGCTCCCACAACCCTAGCAATATAACGGAGAATTCATCCAAAGAGCCCAGACAGATTTTCATCATGAACTCCAGTGCCAATGCCTCTTCCAGGTTCTTTGGTAACTATATCTCCACTACAAAATATAACTTTGCGACATTCATTCCAAAGTTCTTCTTCGAGCAATTCAGTAAGTATGCCAATTTGTTCTTCTTGTTCACCTCGGTGATTCAACAAGTGCCCCACGTTTCCCCTACAAATAGGTACACCACCATAGGTACGTTAACGGTGGTGTTATTGGTGTCGGCCATCAAGGAAATACTGGAGGATATCAAAAGAGCCAACGCAGACAAAGAATTGAACAGAACCAAGGTATTGGTGTTGGACCCCACAACTGGCCAATTCGTGACAAAAAAATGGATCCAGGTCCAAGTGGGTGATGTGGTCAGAGTAAATAATGAAGAGCCATTCCCTGCAGATTTGGTGCTTTTGAGCTCCTCTGAACCTGAAGGATTGTGCTATATCGAAACAGCAAACTTGGACGGAGAAACTAACTTGAAAATCAAGCAAGCCACAGTTGAAACAAGTTATTTGGTCAACCCCAGAGATGTTGTGCAACACTTATCAAAATCAGAAATCATCTCGGAAAACCCAAATTCCTCCTTGTACACATATGAAGGTAATTTAAAGAATTTCGGTCTGACTGGTCGTGATATTCCACTTTCTCCTGATCAACTTTTATTGAGAGGTGCAACCTTAAGAAATACCCAATGGATTCACGGTGTGACCATTTTCACTGGTCATGAGACTAAGTTGATGCGTAATGCCACTGCTACCCCTATTAAAAAAACTGATGTTGAAAGAATCATCAATTTGCAGATCATTGCTCTTTTTTGCGTGTTGATCACATTATCTCTCGTCTCATCTATTGGTAATGTTATTAAAGTCACAGTAGATGGTAAGAACTTGGGTTATTTATACTTGGAAGGTGTTTCCAAAGCGAGATTATTTTTCCAGGATATTTTGACCTATTGGATTTTATTTTCCAACTTGGTTCCGATTTCTTTGTTCGTTACCGTTGAGATTATCAAATACTATCAAGCGTACATGATCGGAAGCGATCTTGATATGTACGATGAAGAAACTGACACCCCAACAGGTGTTAGAACATCTTCATTGGTTGAAGAATTGGGTCAAATTGACTACATTTTTAGTGACAAAACAGGTACTTTAACCAGAAATATAATGGAGTTTAAAAGTTGCTCGATTGGAGGAAGATGTTACATTGAGGAAATTCCTGAAGATGGTCACCCACAAGTGGTGGATGGGATAGAGATTGGTTTCCATACATTTGATCAAATGAACACTGATTTAGCTGACACTTCCCAGCAACAATCTGCAATCATCAACGAATTCTTCACATTATTAAGTACCTGTCATACCGTCATTCCAGAATTTAACGAAACCACTGGTAGCATCAAGTATCAAGCTGCTTCTCCCGATGAAGGAGCATTAGTCGACGGTGCTGCCCAATTGGGTTATAAGTTCATTATTCGTAAACCAAAGAGTGTGACTATCGAGAACAAATTGACTCAAGAACGCTCTGAGTACGAATTGTTGAACATTTGTGAATTTAATTCCACAAGAAAGAGAATGTCTGCAATTTTCAGGTGCCCAGATGGAATTATTAGATTGTTTTGTAAAGGTGCCGATACAGTAATTTTAGAAAGACTTTCTCAAGATGAACCACAACCATTTGTTCCTGCCACCTTACGTCATCTTGAAGAATTTGCAGCTTCAGGTTTAAGAACTTTGTGTATCGCTTCCAGAATTGTTCCTGAGGATGAATACAATGAATGGTCCAAAAAGTACTACGAAGCATCAACATCTTTGAATGACAGAGGTCAAAAATTAGATGACGTTGCAGAAGAGATTGAGCACGATATGTTTCTTCTTGGTGCTACTGCAATTGAGGATAAATTGCAAGATGGTGTTCCTGAAACTATTCACACTTTGCAAACTGCTGGCATTAAGATTTGGGTTTTAACAGGTGATAGACAAGAAACTGCAATTAACATTGGTATGTCTTGTAAATTGTTGAGTGAAGATATGAATCTTTTGATTATTAATGAAGAGACTAAAGCAGACACTAGGCTTAATTTGGAAGAGAAACTCACTGCAATTCAAGATCATCAATTTGATGGTGATGAAGGAGCTCTTGAAAGTTCTTTGGCGTTGATTATTGACGGGCATTCCTTGGGCTTTGCATTGGAAGAAGATTTAGAGGATCTCTTCATTCAATTGGGTGCTAGATGTAAAGCAGTTGTTTGCTGTCGTGTCTCGCCTTTGCAAAAAGCCTTGGTCGTCAAGATGGTCAAGCGGAAGAAGAAGGGGTCGTTATTATTGGCTATTGGTGATGGTGCAAACGATGTATCCATGATTCAAGCTGCCCATGTTGGTGTGGGTATCAGTGGACAGGAAGGTATGCAAGCAGCAAGAAGTGCCGATATATCTATTGGACAATTCAAATATTTAAGAAAGCTTCTATTGGTTCATGGTTCTTGGTCATATCAACGTATTTCTAATGCTATCTTGTACTCTTTTTACAAGAACATCACTTTATACATGACTCAGTTCTGGTTCGTGTTCACAAATTGTTTCTCTGGTCAATCTATTGCGGAATCGTGGACCTTGACATTTTACAATGTTTTATTCACAGTCCTTCCACCTTTTGTTTTAGGTGTTTTTGACCAGTTTGTCAGTGCCAGATTATTAGATCGTTATCCTCAATTATATCAATTGGGTCAACAGAAAAAATTCTTCAACGTTCCTATTTTCTGGGGTTGGATTGTTAACGGATTCTATCATTCTGCAATTATTTTCCTTTGCTCGATGTTCATTTACCGTTACATGGACGCAACATCAACAGGTGAATTGACGAACAATTGGGCATGGGGTACTGCTGTATACACTACATGTACATTGACTGCATTAGGTAAGGCTGCTTTGATTGTGACAATGTGGACCAAGTTCACTTTGATTGCTATACCTGGTTCATTTATTTTGTGGTTATGTTGGTTCCCTGCTTATGCTACAATTGCTCCGTGGATTAATGTCTCTCAAGAATACAGAGGTGTTTTGGCTGTTACATATACCAGTTTGACATTTTGGGCCATGGTTTTTGGTGTATCAGTGTTGTGTTTGCTTCGTGATTTTGCATGGAAATATTTCAAGAGAAGATATAGTCCAGAAAGTTATCACTATGTCCAAGAGATTCAAAAGTACAACATCCAGGACCACAGGCCTAGAATGGAATTGTTCCAAAGAGCTATTCGTAAGGTCAGACAAGTTCAAAGAATTAAGAAACAAAGAGGTTTCGCTTTCTCCCAAGTGGAAAATCAAAACCAAGATAAGATTGTGAGGTTGTATGACACCACCAAGAAAAGAGGTACTTTTGGTGAATTGACTGAGTCGAGTTGAGGAACCCACGATGCATATGGTTATATAGTGAATGAAATAATGGAATGATTACCGGTTCCGTGCATATAGGAAAATTTGAGTTTATAAAAGCTATATAATTGATACCAAAATTTAACAAGAAAATGGCATAGTATGATTTATCAGGTGTTAAGTAGAAAATGGCTAAATTAATCCATGGTGCATTTAATGTTCCAATTTGCATGAATTGGGATTACTGAGGAACTTTTAAACTCATCGAATGGGTTGGTGTATAACTGATAGTTACCACTAGGCTGGTAGAATATATAAGTAAAGCTATATGTCTAGGAAATGTCATAATAAAGCAATTTGGTGTTATAATATTTACTGGCTTATTGTTATTTTGCTTACAAACTGGTTAAGTATTCAAATGTTGTTAGTATGTGCGAAGCCATCCCAAACTGTCCCCATACTATAAACTGGTTCAGATTGACGCACCGAATCCAACCCATCCTCAAATCGCACTGAATCATCAAATAAAATCTTCTCATCACAGTCACCATGGCAGAGCCTAAAGAGTCCACACTGAAGCCAGAGACCTCTTCTAAGCCAGAGGCAGTTGCCAACAGCGCTGGAGAAGGAAAAACTGGTGGAAATAAGCAACTTTCCAATAAGGAACTCAAAGAATTGAAGAAGAAGGAGAAGGCAGCTAAAAGAGCAGCTCAAAAGGAAGCCAGTGGTATTAGTCCTGAACAACAAGCCCAAAATGCTCAACAAAAGATGGAGAAAAAGCAAGCTGCCACCAATACAAACCTCAAGAAACAACTCAATCAGACTTTGATCAAGGATAATGGCAGCAAGAACCGTGTTCCTAGTTTGTTCAGTCATTTAGAGACAAGAGAACAAAGGAATGCATCGTCACCCTCTATATCACATCTTGTTCATCCATCTATCCTTTCATTGACATTGAAGTACTCCAGCTTTAAGATTGTTGGATCCATCCCTCGTTTGAAGAGCATGATGGAAGTGTTCAAGGAAGTCATTCAAGATTATCAAACACCAGCCAATACCACTTTGACCAGACACTTGACTGGTCATTTGTCCATCCAAATCGAATATTTAAAGACCGCCCGTCCATTATCAATCTCTATGGGTAATGCTATCAGATGGTTGAAGCAAGAAATCAGTCATATCTCCATTGATACTACCGATGACCAAGCAAAGCTCAGCTTATGTCAATCTATTGATGATTTCATTCGTGATAAGATCGACTTGAGTGATCAATTAATCATTAAACACGCCTCAAACCACATCATCAACGGATCCACCATTCTTACATTTGGTCACTCTCAAGTATTAGAAGAGTTGTTCAAGTATTGTGTGCTTGAACAAGACAAGCAATTTAACTTGATTGTGGTTGATTCCAGACCATTATTTGAGGGAAAGAAGATGTTGAGTAAGTTGGTGAAAACCACCAAAAATGGAACTCCACTTACCCAACACATCAAGATTACTTATGTGTTGATTAGTTCATTATCATCCACCATTTTGAGAGATGTTGACCTCGCTTTCTTAGGTGCACATGCCATGTTATCCAATGGAAGATTATATTCTAGAGTTGGAACTGGTTTAATAGCTATGATGTGTCACACCAGAAATATCCCAGTCTTGACATGTTGTGAGTCCATCAAGTTTTCAGATAAAGTCCAATTGGATTCCGTTACGAACAATGAATTGGCCGATTGTGATGACTTGCTTGAAGATATTAACTCTAAAAAACCACCACAAAAGAAATCATTTGCTTTGGAACAATTCATTCAGCAATGTGAATCCGAAATCAAAGAAACGAAAACTAAGCAACCTGCTAAGAAACCTCAAGCTCCAGAAGTAAAGGAGGTCCAAGATACCAATAAGTCACCTTTAGGAGACTGGAGGAACCTCCCCAATTTGAATGTATTGAATGTGATGTACGACTTGACACCACCAGAGTACATCAAAAAGGTAGTTACAGAGCTTGGTGCCTTACCACCATCATCTGTTCCTGTTATCTTAAGAGAATATAAGAATACATAGGCCTTGACTAATAGACTTTAACTTATTAATACTTCTGTAGTGTTTCTCAATCGGAGATATTCAAACCAAATCAAAAGATCAATGAGATCAAAAATCAATACGGTCATAACAGTGATTTATTTAACAATAAATTTTCTTTATCTTTTCGATATTATGCATCTCTAGCCGTGGTATCATGAATAAAGAGAAATACAATTTTCGATTAAGGATTCTGCAAATATGTAAGACGTGAAAAATGAAATTCTCTGAGATAATTTAAATAAGTCTAGAAAACAAAGTTTTACTACTGGCACACTCGAAACTACAACTGCTACTGTTTTAAGGTGTTATAACCTAAACCTTTACTTTATCTTGCCCTTGCTTAATCCTGTATCTTGGCCGTCCACGACCCAATATGATGGCGAAATCGCCACTACTAAAGTAAAATCTAAACATAATCAATGGCCGACGCTGAGCTTTCATTGATCAACCGGGTAGAGCTTCGGATAGCTCTAGCTGAAAATGACAAACAATTGGAATCCTCATTAAATTTGTACTTAGCTCCTTTGCTTTTAAAACTATCCAGCCCTCATGCAGCTGTTAGAAATGCAATCTTCAAAGTTATACAGAACTTGATTCCAAGAATCACAGCAGCTAGAACCATTCAATTGCCAATAAATACTCTCATTGAGCAGGTGAAGAATCCAAAGCCTGCTCCAGATGGTGGGCTGAACACCTCAATGGTCCTCTATTCGCTACTTTTCATTAGTCGAGGAATTGAACGGTTGTCTGATAAAGAGAAGCGAGAATTGGTCCCTAGAGTAATCGAGAATATCCATACTTATGAATCACAGGTTTCCGCAAGACTCTTTAACATTATGTGTCGTTTGTTGGAAGCTTGGAAGGTTCCTCAGCTGGGATCAACGGAAGAGCTGGAGCTACTTCAAAATTTAGGATTTGACGAAAGACCGCAAGACGCCAAATTTCTAAGTAAAACAATATCCAAGTTCTTAATGCTAGAACCCACCGCTGCTCCAATTGCATTACCTGGATTGAGCATTAAAGATACTTCATTTTTCACAGTTGATGCTGGAATTTCATACAAAACAACCCAAGAGATTTTCAAAATTAAAACACATTTACTAGAATTTCTCAAAACTGGGTTTTCAACTAATAACTTATCAATTCCATTGATGATTGCTTCTGTGGACCCATCCTCTGCGATTAAAGATCCATATGAAATCAGTTTCAAAAAATTGCAAATAGATTTTGAAAACGACGAATATATTGCGAATCTCATTGAAATGTTTGTGGGAACTGAGGATAGACCTCCTGTTCGAGATGTGATCCAGGACAAAATTATTCAAACTCTTTCCAAAAGTAAGATTGCCACCACAAAGGACCTGATCTCAAAGATTGCTTCTGTTGGCTTGTCTTCAAATTATGTTCGAGTAAAACAAAGCACTGTACAGTTCATCAAGTGGGTGGGTATAAACAATTCCGCTCATTCATCAACATCAAGTCAAATATTAGAAGAATTCAATAGATCAATGGCGAAAAAACTAAAGGAGAATATTGAAAGTGAAGGCTGGCCTCAAATGGATACTTCCGAGGTAAAAAATTATTCTAATGCCATAGGTCAAAGACTGTTACATTACGAAGCTCTTGGTAATATCTTGCGTTCAAATTTAGACTTGATCAGAAATGATGTTGAATATATTGAATTCTTATTTGAGTCACTAGAAGGTGAAATGTCAGAATTGAGGTCAACTGTTCAAGATGCATTATCCAATTTAACCATACACTTGCCCAAAGTTTCTCGTGAAGTTAAACTGAGCATCAAAGAGTTATGTCGTACTTATCTTTCTAAGCAATCAAATGACAATTTGCATTCTTGCAGATATATATCAATTAAGTTTATTAACTCTACCTTTTCATTTGAAGATGCAGAGTCTAGAATGTTTTGTGTTCTTGGAGCTGATAAGGAGAATAGATCAGATACAATGGAAGAAGCTTTGAAGGGTTTACATCCATATTGGTTCAATCAACTACAATCCTCGAATACACTTGAACTTAAAAGCACCAAAGAATTACTCGGAGATTCACTGTCTGTAAAGTTCCCCGATTTCTCTGAATTTGTGAATGTTTTCAAGGATGAATTGGACAGGAGAAAAGATGCTGGATTACCATTGACTGGAATCTCTAAGGGAATTCAATTTGCAAAACAGGTGTTAATCATGCAAGCAATAGACTCAAAAAACACTGTTGTTGTATCAGACAAAGAATGGGAGATCAGAGTTGACAAGGCATTGGAAGTAGATGAACAAGTAAGACAGCTTCTTATTGAGGAGATCAAGAAATTATCGGCCTCCGAAAACATTTTTTCTATCTATCTAACTATCGTTTTTGAAGCGCTAGTTGGCCAATATTCATCCACAGGGATATCTTCTGATGTATCATACAGTGACACTTTTGTCAAGTTACTCTCTTTATCACCATCCATTGTTCATGAAACATTCGTTGCTCAAACCCCCAAGTTATTAGAGCTTGCTAACGAAAAGTCAACCAATGATATATCTTTATCGCATATCGCTCGATCTTTCGGAATTATTGGAAGTCATCCCTCGAATCCAGATAACTTATTATTGAAAGGTTTGGCTACTACTGATCTCAAATCGAAAGGAAAGATATTATCCATTGGGTATCTCTTGTCAAGATTGGCATTAAGAAAAAGAGTCAACGTAATTTCGAGTGATTATTTGAGGTCATATAGTAATATCCTTTTGGAAAAAATTGATGAATCTACTTTTTACGGGATTACTTTGGAATCGATAGGTCAACTCTCACTTTTTGGAGTCTTAGGACCTGTAATGAACCTTGATTTTCAAGAAATAAACACCAAGTTCATCGGAAAAATTAAGCCAAAAGTAAAGAAGTGTGATGAGAAAGCTGTGTGGGCATTATCATGTTTGTCTTTGGCATTAGGAGGTCAAAATGACAATTTAGAAAATACAGAAACTGATAAAATCGATAGTTTAAACCTCGTGGAACAACTAATCTATGATACACATGTTTCCAAACAAGTCGAGTACACATTCACTAGTGGTGAAGCATTTGTTATCGCTGGTGCTGGTTGGAACTCTAAATTACTCGAGAAACAACTTGATATTCAAGGAGAAGAGGTTTCTTACATGAAAGAAGACACGTCTAGATTACCAATTATACTTGAATTAGTGTTGTCTTCTTGTGCCAATACAAAACCTTCATTAAGAAAATCAGCATGCATTTGGCTTTTGTCGTTGGTACAATATTGTGGACACTTACCAGTTGTACAAGGAAAATTAAAAGAGGCACATATTGCGTTCATGAAATTCTTAGGTGATAAGGATGAATTAGTTCAAGAATCAGCATCTCGTGGTTTGAGTCTTGTGCATGAATTAGGGGATCATGAGCTTAAAGAAGTGCTCGTGAAGGGTTTATTGAAGTCATTTACAGACTCTACTTCTGCCTCAAAATCAGCTGCTGGTTCAATAGACCATGATACCGAGTTATTCGAAGAAAATATGTTCAAAGTGGGTGACAAATCTGTCTCAACTTACAAAGATGTCTTAAATTTGGCTTCTGATGTCGGAGATCCTAGTTTGGTATACAAATTCATGTCGTTGGCTAAAACCTCAAGTCTTTGGTCCTCAAGAAAAGGAATGGCGTTTGGATTGGGATCTATTTTATCAAAATCATCTTTAGACTCACTTTTGAGTAAGGATAAAAAGCTCTCTTCCCGTTTGATTCCCAAACTTTTCAGATATAAATATGATCCTTCTCCAGCAGTTCAACAATCAATGACTGATATTTGGAACAGTTTGTTTAAGGATACGACCAAGACAGTCAATGACAGTTTTGATATTATTTTAAAGGAGTTATTGAGTGGAATGTCCACCAAAGAATGGAGAGTCAGACAGGCTAGTACCACTGCATTGTCAGATTTATTGATGATAGTCCTGGATGAAACTTATGAACCATCGCTAGAAAAGATCTGGAATATGTGTTTTAGAGTTATGGACGATATTAAGGAAAGTGTCCGTAAGGAAAGTGAAAAGCTTAGTAAAGTTCTCACTGCTAGCTTAATCAGAATGGTTGGTTCAAATGTTGATAAGGAATCCTTAGAATCAGAAAAAGGATTAAGGGCGAAGGAGGTTCTTGATCAACTCATTCCTTTTTTGCTTGGTCCGAGAGGATTGTTAAATGATTCCAAAGAAGTAAAGAACTTCTCATTGGAAACAATCCTCAAAATTTGTGAAACCAAAGGTCCATTTATAAAGCCTTATATTCCAGTGCTCTTGGGAAATTTTATTAATTTGATGTCGTCATTGGAACCAGAGGCTATCAATTACATCATTCTAAATGCAGACAAATATAATCTCAACCAGAATGATCTTGACACTCAACGTTTACAAAGCTTAGGAAGATCTCCAATGATGGATATTATTAGTAAGATGATCAATCAAGTTGATGATTCGATCATGGACGATGTGGTTAACCAGTTAATTTCATCAATCAAGTCATCCGTAGGCTTGCCCTCGAAAGTATGTGGCTCGAAAGTTATTGTTGACTTAGTTACTAAAAATCCTGATATTGCTGTCCTACATGCTGAGAGGTTGATGAAAGTTAGCATTGGCCAACTCAAGGACAAAAATGAAGCCATTGTATCATCATATGCAGCAGCAGCTGGTTACTTATCTAAAATTGTTTCAATTGCCTCTGTGATTTCTTTCGCAGAACACGTTAATAAGCTATTTTTTGAAAGTGAAGATGAAAAGGGTAGAATTATTGCTGCGATTTCGAGTGAATTCATTTCGAAATACTCTGGGGAGAAATTTGATTTATTCGCTAGTGCTTTCTTACCGTTGGCATATATTGGTAGGTTTGATGATAACAAAAGTGTGAACGCAAGTTTTGAACGAGAATGGGTTGAGCATACCACAGGTAGCAATTACGGCGTGAAGTTGTATTTTGATGAAATCATGGAGTTTATCAAGAAATACTTTCAATCGTCCAGTTTCGAAATCAGAAAAATTTTAGCAAAAGCAATAATCAATATTAGTGAATCTTTGAAAGACTCAAACTCAATTTCTAAAGAAGGTGCAGTAAATTTGCTAGAACTATTAATTGAAGCTAACAAAGGAAAATCTTGGGACGGAAAGGAAACTGTCTTTGAGGCACTCGTGAAATTTTCTATTGTATCAAAGGTTCACTTGAACGATGAAGATCTTCAAGCCAGGATTAATAAAGTGGTTATAACTGAAATTAAGCGCAGAAACAAAGTATATCAGCAAAACACCATCAAATTGGCAGGCCTTTATGTGCATGATTTCCATGAACAAGAGGTCTTGGACACTTATATTGAAATCATGAACAAAGTCCTCAAGGATAATTATTACAAGGATGATTTGGGGGATTTGGGTGATGCATTTGACTCAGACGATGAGGATAATCAAGATAAGATGGAGGTTGACTTAAAACTCAAAATTTCAGCTAAGTTGAACGTAGAACTTGAGGAGAAGAGACTTTCTTTTATTAAGAACTTGACAGATAGCTTTTATGCGGAAAATGGCAAATATAACCATGAATTATTCATCTTTACTATCCAAAAAATGGGCGAAATATTTAAATCAAGCATTATTGAAAATACCTGGAGAAGTAAATCATCTATTTGTGAGTACTTGGTAAAGGTAATATCCATGGTGTATTCGGAACATGAAGACAATTGTGAGGTAAATTCGAAGGAAATTGGACTTCTTTCAGAGACTTGGGAGTTGTTGATGATGCAATGTTTGACAAGTGACAGCATTGAGAAGGTCAAAATCCAGTTTATACGATTTTCTTCAATTTTGTTGAAACTCTATGCCAAGACCGGAAGTCACCAAAGTCAAATGGTACTTGACAAGTTGACCAATTTCAAGGATGAAGAGCAATCTAGCGTTGTGATCACCGAACTCAATCGGACTTTACGTATCAATTAGATTTACGAGAATACATATTTTATTTGTTGAAGGCTACCTTATATTTATTAATTAATAGTATATATTATGGCAACAACTTTTGCAACCTAGTTTCCACCTCTCAATCTCAAGACCAAGTGAAGAGTGGATTCCTTTTGGATGTTGTAGTCAGAAAGAGTTCTACCGTCTTCTAATTGCTTACCGGCGAAAATCAATCTTTGTTGGTCTGGTGGAATACCTTCCTTGTCTTGGATCTTGGACTTGACGTTGTCAATGGTGTCGGAAGATTCGACTTCCAAGGTGATGGTCTTACCGGTCAAAGTCTTGACGAAGATTTGCATACCACCTCTCAATCTCAAGACCAAGTGAAGAGTGGATTCCTTTTGGATGTTGTAGTCAGAAAGAGTTCTACCGTCTTCTAATTGCTTACCGGCGAAAATCAATCTTTGTTGGTCTGGTGGAATACCTTCCTTGTCTTGGATCTTGGACTTGACGTTGTCAATGGTGTCGGAAGATTCGACTTCCAAGGTGATGGTCTTACCGGTCAAAGTCTTGACGAAGATTTGCATACCACCTCTCAATCTCAAAACCAAGTGAAGAGTAGATTCCTTTTGGATGTTGTAGTCAGAAAGAGTTCTACCGTCTTCTAATTGCTTACCGGCGAAAATCAATCTTTGTTGGTCTGGTGGAATACCTTCCTTGTCTTGGATCTTGGACTTGACGTTGTCAATGGTGTCGGAAGATTCGACTTCCAAGGTGATGGTCTTACCGGTCAAAGTCTTGACGAAGATTTGCATACCACCTCTCAATCTCAAAACCAAGTGAAGAGTAGATTCCTTTTGGATGTTGTAGTCAGAAAGAGTTCTACCGTCTTCTAATTGCTTACCGGCGAAAATCAATCTTTGTTGGTCTGGTGGAATACCTTCCTTGTCTTGGATCTTGGACTTGACGTTGTCAATGGTGTCGGAAGATTCGACTTCCAAGGTGATGGTCTTACCGGTCAAAGTCTTGACGAAGATTTGCATACCACCTCTCAATCTCAAAACCAAGTGAAGAGTGGATTCCTTTTGGATGTTGTAGTCAGAAAGAGTTCTACCGTCTTCTAATTGCTTACCGGCGAAAATCAATCTTTGTTGGTCTGGTGGAATACCTTCCTTGTCTTGGATCTTGGACTTGACGTTGTCAATGGTGTCGGAAGATTCGACTTCCAAGGTGATGGTCTTACCGGTCAAAGTCTTGACGAAGATTTGCATACCACCTCTCAATCTCAAAACCAAGTGAAGAGTGGATTCCTTTTGGATGTTGTAGTCAGAAAGAGTTCTACCGTCTTCTAATTGCTTACCGGCGAAAATCAATCTTTGTTGGTCTGGTGGAATACCTTCCTTGTCTTGGATCTTGGACTTGACGTTGTCAATGGTGTCGGAAGATTCGACTTCCAAGGTGATGGTCTTACCGGTCAAAGTCTTGACGAAGATTTGCATATTTGAATGTGTTTAGTGATAATTAAAAAATGTAGAAGTTAACGGTGGCAACTTTAGAGTATTTATAGGGGCGGAAATTTTGCTTACCAATAGCGGCAAATGACGCTGCCCCCTATTTCGGAAATGGTTGATAACAGGCCACCGTGTTACACGTGACAAGGACAGTAGCAAAAAGCAATTTTTCGAATGTGGTGGAAGCCACAAAAGCAATTCTCCCCTGCCGCATTCGGCAAGGTACCCATGGAAGTGGAGGGGACGCCACAGATTATGCATGGAAAAAGCAATTCAACGGTGTGGAAGGTGTCACGTGACCCATAGTTAACCCAATTTACTATGGTAAACTTGCTACTGCACCATGCACCCCCGACAGGTAAAGACGCAGCTGGATATGCAACTGGATAAGCAGTTTTCGGCTACGAGAAAATATCGCAAAAGTTTTTGCGTTTTTGCCAGTGTTTTGCGTTTTGCGGAGGCATTGGATGTGTCAATTCCGCCGGTCTCCGTGCCACGGTGATGTTTCGGTTGTTTACCTGACAGTTCCAGGCGAGTCAGGCGGAAATCATCAATTGACGAGCAACACGGCATTTGCATGGAGCCGGGGATTGTGGGAAGTTTTGCAGTTTCGGGTGAAGTTTTGAGATGAATGGTTTGATTCCAGACATCTTGCCGGTTAGACGGGTTCAATGTTTGTAGAATTAAGGGTTTTTTGGTTTCAGAGTTTATTACATGATGAGGTCATGGAGATGTGGTAAAGAATTGAGATGAGAAGTGAGTATTGAAAAATACACATGAGATTGAATAGAGATAGAGAGCATGGAATTGAGACATTTGATGTAGATGCAATGATAATGAAATTGGGAATCAATTGATGTAGATGTGCTGATATTGGAATTGGGAATCAATTGATGTAGATGTGCTGATATTGGAATTGGGAATCAATTGAGAGATGCAATGGAGGGGTGGTGGAATGTGGTCGCGTTGTCTATTTGATGAGTGGTTTTTGTGGAGTACTTGATCTCATCGGCCTCCAAAGTGATCATTGCAGATAAAATAATTAACGCAAATGCAATTACATGTTGTTTGATAACTACGGGGGTTACAATATATTCTATGTTAAATAATTCGTAATCATATGCTATAACCCATTCAGTAAGAAAAAACACAGGTGGCAAGCGTGTTGGGTACGTGAGTTAAGTCATCGAGAATGTGAATTTTAGCGATGCAGCCCGTAACGGTCCACGAAATTATAATTCCCTCGAATGACGTATAATATTAATCGGTTACAGTCTCAACAGCCAATAGTTCAGACTAGATTTGCAATGCATAATGCGTAGATGACGTTAAAATAGACGATGACCATTGGGTATGATGCTATCGAATGTAGGTGCTTGTCCATTTATTGGTCGTGAAGTGTCTTTTTGCACTAATTTTCATGGATGACCAGCATACTTGAAAATTGTGAAAAATTCCTCCAAAAAATAAAAATTTTCAAATGCTTGAACCCTGAGGTTTCGATCTAGACGATCTCCTTCCGTTGTACCCTGTGAAAGTAAATCACGGAATGAAACGAATGATGATATGCTGCTTTTTGTGGATATCAATGTTCAATGTTTTCGAGGAAATGTGTAGGTCATTCCGACATTAGTGAAATCCCTGCTTGAGCATAAGAATAGTCTTGCTTATATAGCCAAGTTAAACAACTTGTAGAAATGAATCCTTCTTTTGATAATGTAAAATGGATTTCCTTCAGCTCTTGCTCAAGACACGATAGCCTCCATCACCCCAGCGCTTGGAAGGTTCAACCTTAGGGGTTTTGAAACGCACGGTCGGTCTTTCACGTCCTCCACGTTCAAGCTTATAGTTGGGGCTGGATAATTCCATAACTTGGGTCTCGATATCGTGGCCAACAGAGGACCTTCTTTTCACACCTGGAGTAGCCATTTCTGATCTCATTTTATGAATTATCACACGGTATTCTCGTAATTGATCTTCGTTTTCACATAATGAGGAAATCTTCTGGGCCTTAAACCTAAGAGAATCTTGATACTTGAGTGGAATATGATAATCCAATAATGGTAAAACCTGTGCCTTATACACTTGTTTTATCCACTGGACAAATTCTTCCAGTCCATTTTGTAGTAAGTAAAGAATGACAGTAACAGTTTTGAGCAATATCAAGCTGGTTTCCTCCGTCAACGCCTTGGTCTGGGCTGGAACAGTATTGGATCTTTTGATACCTGCACTAGTAGATAAACGATTGGGGTTGGAGTAGGACCGTTTGAGGGACAGCAGCCTAAACAGGGTAAGTCTTTTGGATAGAGTGATGGTGATGGTGGGAAAGCTCTTGGAATTATAGGTTAAGGTTGATAACTCTATCAACTCATGATTGTAAGGACCTAAAGGTGATGAGTCTGTAGCTGCTCTAGTTTTGGCCTCTGTGGGGTTGGTAATGCTCTTGATGGCGCTAAAAATTGCCATCCTTAGGGGGTTGCAACAGGATTTGTTAAAACCTTTTGAAGTTGGAAGCTGGTTCAGATGAAGGGTTAAAATGCTACCAAACGTAGCTATTGGCCAGATGATAAATATAGTAGAAAAGATGGCCAAATAATCAACCAATGGAAAATTTGTTTGGTCGTCTTATGGAAATATACGAACCGGCCTGGGTCGGAGCTAGTTAAGCCACAATAGGGAGACCTTAATCACCACTTAAAATGAAAAAAGCCAGGCTAGCTTGTGGTTATAGAATGGAAGGAGTGTCCGAAAATGGTAGGTTTATTGTGGTGTCTGATGTCTGACGTCCAATTTCGGTGTCCGATTTTATGTCTGGTGTGATGATGTGCAGCAGCAGCAGGTACCACTAATGCGCTGATATCTGACAGTAATGGGTGCAAAGTTGGGTGGTATGCAAACAGTAGGGGTTCAAAAAATAGGATATTTGAGATGATGACGGCCTGGCCAATGGCAGATTCATATACTAGAGGATCGCCCCTATCCAGCATCATACGTCAACCATGGCTACGGTTTGTCCGGATAGCCTGGGTCCAGTTTGTGGCAATCCACCTGCATACAGACAGATCGGCTATATGCAGTACACCTATATGCAGACACGGATTCTCGCGGGTGGGTTTGGGTTTCAGGATGTTCTCCCGTAACTGTCACGAGGAGTTATACCCGCGGCAGATGCCCGCGGGGATATCGGTTTCGCCATTTGGCACTATGACTAGGTTCAACAACCTCTTCACACAATAGCATGCTGGCGCACTAAGACAATACCAAAGAACATGTCGTTGGGCCTAATTGGGAATGTCGGACTTTAGGGTGTCATCTGGGTGCCCCGCTTTTGCCAGGAGAAAAGACTGCAGAAAACGTTATCAGAGATGTCGTGCGAGTGCACTTCCCCTATTGCCATTATTGGCCAGAAAAAATCATTGGGAAATTGATCGGAAGACACTAAAATAAAATTTTAACTCAACTCCGTTTTGTTCATCACTTCATCGCCTAACAGGTGTTCTAGGAGCTTTCCCAGCATTGTATAGCGGGCGCTACGTTCATACCCGTGTGCTAATACAGGAGGCGCCACCTTACCTTACTTTCAAGCCTTCCCGTACCATATCCATCAGACAATACCTTGGTCTGTACCTCACAATTGATTGCATCTTTATTCAGACATTTTCCGACACGGTCCCATCAGAATGTACTAATCGGACCTATAACCCATCACAAAGTCTCCAAAGTCCCTAAATGATGTCTGATCCATCTCTATCCTTGCCGTCATCCACGGTGGAGTCTTCGATTTTGACTCTGCCGTCTGTGATAGAATCCTTATCACCAGTTCCAGAAAGACCACAATCTCCCTCCATTTTACCAGTCAGAACATCCAAAGATGAAAAGCCTTCATTCCATTACGACTTGGAGATTTTCAGACAGTGTCAAAAGTATCTCCAGACTAAAAATCACCATGGGCTCGCCTTAATTGCCAGACAAAAGGGGCTTCCTCCCTTTTTACGATTCAAGATTTGGCCCATGATCTTGAAGTACCATCCATTTGTATTGAACCCATTCATTCAACCGGACAACGACACCGAGGCTGAGGAGGAAGAGTCCAGTGGAAATACCCAAGACGAGACTTCGAAAGCAGATGAAATTAAGGCATTAATTCGTAAGGATCTTAAGAAGTACATCCAAAGACTCAAATATTCTGCCACATTCAATCTTTCAGAAACAGAGAAGAATATTTTCGATATACTTGAAGCTGCCATTCTCAAATTTACTCTCAAATGGGGAAAAATCATCAAATACGACCAATCCTTAACTTGGATAGCTTTAAATTTGGCTGAATGGTTTCCACCTATTCCTGGAACTCCATGGGTCTTGGTTGGAAGAGATAACACTTCGGCAAATAAGTCATTCATTATCAATGTGGCTGATGACTACAGTAACTACATTGATAATATTCCTGAATTGAAAGATTTTATGGGTACGATGGTAGAAGATACAACATTGGTAAGCATGAAGTTCCATGAAGTTTACGAACGTTTAGTATTGGTGCTTTTGCACTCTCCTGAAGAACGTACCAGAAAAGGCCGTAAGCTGTCAAACTCTTCTTCTAGATCATCTTCTCTGTCATCTAGAAGTATACTTAGCACCCCAAAGAAGGTCAACAAATCTGTTCTTCCAATCACCGGTGGCACTATCGAGGAGCGTGTTTCCTTTTTCATCTACTGTCTCAGAAAAGTGCTTCCTGAACTTTCCGATTACTTCAATGAGGAGCAGATTTTGAACAAGTTTGGAAGTCATGATGACGAGTGGTTGATTTGGTGGTTGAATTATTGTGGATCCAAAGTGTGGTCCAAGTATGATCGTGGTAGAATCTGGGACTCTCTTTTAGGATGGAGATTGAAGAACCCCAAAAAGGATACTGCTTACTATTTGGAGAAACTTGAAATTGATTCGTCAGATGATAAGTTTCTTTCCAAGTTAGGACCTGATATTTTCTGGTCATTGGATGCCCACGATGATAACGGAAGGAAAAAGTCTATCATTTCTACAGAAGAAGGAATAGATGCGAATACTAGACGCAATTCTTTTAAGGATTTGGTTGATGAACTTAATAATCAGACCTTATCAAATACTTCCTCCAAGCATACCAGTACCATATCCAATAGTTCATCAAATAGAGGAGAGAAGGAGAATAATGAAGTAACTTCTTCTATTTCAGATATCACCATCCCTTTCTCCAAGCTAGATGCTCATGTGGAGTTGATCTTTATTTCGTTGGCTTTTTTGAAGTCCAAGGAGAATATTCTTATGGAATTGGACCAGCATGAAATCAGGCAATATCTTTCGAGAATGCCTTCCAAATTATACAAATACAAACAGAAAAAATACCCTGATTTCAACACCAATGCTTCCAATTCCAAACTGTCTGAAATCACCACCCCCAACTCTTTTTCCATTCCGTCATCTCCATCATCTGCGTCAGCATCGCCGATTGTGGCGGAAGCATTTCTGTCCGCAACTTCCTCTACTTCGTCACTGCCGCAGGCCAATGCAGAGGATAGTATTATAATATCCAACGATTCTATGTGGAACCACAAAGTCGATTTCATGGATAATATAATTAATGAAGCAGGAGAATTATGGCGAAAATGGTTGTGGCTGGAAATGATAGATGATAATTAGCAATACAAACTCGATATGTTTACCTGTAGAATGGAGCTTTCCCTATCGATGTAAAACTTATTGTTTGGCAAATGATGTATTCAATATATTCGAACTGAACCACATCTCCTGCATACAATTATAATCTAAGTGATAAAATACTATGCAAGATGCGATGACCATCAACCACAACTATGTCTTCCGAAGTTACTAAGAAGGAGTCCAAGAGAGAAAAGAAGGAAAGAAAGGAGAAGAAGAAAGAGCTTAAGAAGAAATCTCTTAAAGGAAACTCAGAAGAAACAAAACCTGTCGAGGTAGAATCAGAGGGTGAAAATATTGATGTATCTGATGAGCAAAGTGAAGATAACGAAAAGAGAACTGATCTTGAAGAGATTTCTATTGATTTAGCTGGAGATGTTCCACTTTCTAAGAAGCAACAACGTTTGCTCAAGAAAGGTAAGTTGGACTTAGAAAAACTTGCTAAGAAGAACCCTCCTGCCAAACCAGAACCAACACCAGAGGAGGCAGCAGCAGCAGCAGCAGCAGAACCAAAGTCTGCTAAGTCAGAATTCGGTGTTTGGATTGGTAATCTTTCTTTCGATACCACTAGAGAAGATTTGATTCGTTTTATTGTCGGAAAGACCAAAGAGTTCGATGATGAACCTTCCACAGAGTCACCCTCAATTAAGATCACTGAGGAGCAAATTACCAGAGTCAACTTACCAAAGAAGGACAACAAGATCAAGGGATTTGCGTACGTCGACTTTCCATCCAATAACCATGTCCAAACTGTCGTGGGATTATCCGAATCAGTCTTGAACGGTCGTAAATTGCTCATTAAGAATGCCAACTCATTCGAAGGAAGACCCGCTAAGGACGCTAATGCCGGCTTATCTAAGAACCCACCATCTAGAATTCTTTTCGTTGGTAACCTTTCATTTGATACCACTCAGGATCTTCTTGAAGAACATTTCAGATTCTGTGGAGAAATAGTCCGTATTAGAATGGCAACTTTCGAGGATACTGGAAAGTGTAAAGGGTTTGCCTTCATTGACTTTAAGGACGAATCAGGCCCAACTACTGCATTGAAATCCAAGATGGCTAAACTGTTCATTAACAGACCATTGAGATTGGAGTACGGTGAGGATAGATCAAAGAGAACTCCAAAGAGATTTGAAAATGAGGGAGCCAGTTCCACTGGCTCATTTGAAGCTTCTGAAAGGCCAACTTATGATTCCGAAAGCAGACCTGATAGAGCAGAGAGATTTGAAAGACCAGTAAGAACCGATAGACCTCCAAGAAGTGACAAACCTAAGCCAATGAAGAGATCGTTTAATGATTCAAATAACTCCAACAAGAGGTTGAAATCATCAGTTGCTTTGGCAACAGCACAAAGAGCAAGTGCTGCTATTGTTCCATCAACTGGAAAGAAAATTACTTTTGATTAAAATTGAAAACACCAAGTTTGACATGAAATCTAAGATACGATTGAATCGTATTGAAGAAGGGTGAAATATTAATCAGTAGACTTATAATGAATTAGTATGCTTTTATATAATCAATTACATAATAGCTACGACAGTACAGTATGAACATCAATAATACAATTTGGAATAAAAAGATAAAAGCTCAGAAGCCTTAAGAAATAAATGTAAAACAGCGCAACTTCAAACTAAACAAAATAAAAGAAAACCTAACTCACTTGGTTCTATGCTTAGAAAATTCTTCATCAGTCATCTCCAAGTAGTTAGGATTGTGCTTGTTAGCTTCATATTCGTCATCTGATACTTCTTCGTAAATAGAATAAGTTTCATAGTCTGAAGAGTCAGAAACTATGTTATGCTTACTAGCCTCTGGTTGCTTGGAAATACTAACAGTGGGTTGCTTAGTCTCTTTTGGAGCTTGTTTAGAGGCAGCCTTTTGTGTAGTTTTAGCAATTTCTTTTCTCTCTCCGTCCTTTGTTGAGCCAGACAATTTTCTGGTAAGCTTTTTGAACTTACTGGAGATACTTGATCTCTTTTCAAGTTCAGGCTTCTTTTCAGTAGATCCACTAGCAGCAGTAGAAGCACCAATACCAGCACCAGCAACTGCACCAGCACCCAATGCAGCAGCAATGAGAGGTTTGGACTTCTTTTGTTCTGCATTCTTTTCCTTATTGGACAAGTCAGTGACAGGTGAATTTGATGATCCTTGTTCAGCAGCTTTTTCTGAAGGAATGGCTCCCTTGGATTCTCCAAGCTCACTGCTGTTCCCTAAAAAAGCAGCACCAGTTCCAGAAGTGGCAGCAGCGGCAGCAGCAGCCTTCTCCTTGTCAGCCTTTTCTTTTTCAGCTTTCTTTTCCTCCTTTTGCTTCTTTTCAGCAGCCAACCTTTCCTCCTTATGCTTCTTTTCAGCAGCCAATCTTTCTTCCTTCTCCTTCTTTTCAGCAGCCAATTTCTCCTCCCTTTCTTTCTTTTCGGCGGCTAATTTGGCTTCCTTCTCCTTTCTCTCAGCTTCCTCTTGAGCCTTTCTTTCAGCTTCCTCTTGAGCCTTTCTTTCAGCCTCTTCTCTTTCCAATCTTTCAGCTTCTTCTTTAGCCTTTCTTTCAGCTTCTTCTCTTTCCAATCTTTCAGCTTCTTCTTTGGCCTTTCTTTCAGCTTCTTCCTGTTCTTGTCTTTCCTTCTCTTCCTTCAATCTCTTTCTTTCTAATTCCTCCTCATACTTCCTGTTTTCATAATCTTCTGCTGCTTGAAGTCTTTTACGTTCATTTTCTAAAGCGATCTCCTTTGCAATATCATGCTTTTCTTTTTGATAATCAGTAAACTTTTGCTTGGCCTCCTGTAATCTGGAAGGACGCTGTTCCTTTTCAGATTTCAAACTTGCCAAATGAGCAGCATAAGCACCAACAGTACCTCCTAAAGCACCAACAGTTGCACCCAAGGCAATGTGCTTCTTACGCTTAGCTTCAACGTCTTCTTTGCTCTTAGCAATTGACTTCTCCAACTCCTCCTTCTTGGTTGCATTAGCAGCGATAGCGGCTTGTCTTTCTGAATGCTTTTCCTTCAATTCAGCTAATTTCTTCTCTTCCTCAGCAAGTTGAGCGGTTAATTCTTCTACCTTGTCAGAAAGTTCGGAATTTTTGTTAGCTAAATCAGATTTGTTTTCATGGAGCTCTTCGATTTCTTGAGTAGTCTTTTCTTGATTTACTTTAGAATCTTCTAATTCTTGCTTTTTGGTAGCTTCCAACTCTTCGTGGTTCTTCAAAAGGGTTTCCTTATCAGTGGCGTGATTCTCGACTGCTTTGGTTTCTCTTGATTCAAAATCAGTGTTGGCAGTTTCAATCTCTTCCTTCGTAGTCTTGTCGAACTCTGCGGCAGCAGCAATTGCAGTTTCCTTAGACTTGGTGATTTCTCCCAATCTAGCTTCGATTTCAGTTGTGAACTTTTGCTTCTTCTTATCAACCTTCAGGGAGTATTTGTTGAAATCTTGACCCAACTTGTCCTCGTGGTGTTTGACTTTAGTTGCGAGTTGGTTTTGTCTCTTGATTTCATCTTCTTGTCTGGTCTTCTCAACTTCTTCATTAAGATTGGCTAAGACGGGGGCAACTCTCTTTGCAGCAATGTCTAACAACTGTTGTTGGGTCATTCTCAAACCTGAACCTAAGTGAACAATCTTGTTTGGGTCATCTAAAGCACGATTCACAGAGTCAATGGCACTTTCATTGAGTTCTGTGTAACGGTTCAACATCTTTGGTCTATCCTTGAAGGAGTCCAAGATAGCTTGATTTGGAAGGTCGACTGACTCATATTTGGTGGTGGTCTCATCACCATTTTCAACTGCTTTGCCATTGGCGGGCTTTTCCAATGGAGAGACCTCAGAGGCGTCTCCAGCTTCAGCAGCTTCAGCAGCAGCCACAACAGGGTCGACCAATTCCTTCTTTTCGTTTTCCAATGCTTCAGCATCGAGTTCTGCATCCGCAGAAGATTTTTCAGCCACTTCTTTGGCATTGGAATCACCATTGGCATCGACAACGGCTGGAGAGATAGGCTCCTCGGTAGCAACGGTCTCTGCAATCACAGAATGATCGTCAGCGGCCTTGGAAGCACTGTCAATCTTTGATGCAACATCCTCGTTGGCATTCTCGTTGTCTGCGGCACTGCCGGCTTCAACTTCTTCTTCGACCTTGGAGGCATTGGCCTTGATGCTTTCGGACTCATGGACAGACTTGACCGAAGCATCGGCTGCAGCAGGTGTTTCGCTCTCTTTTGGCACCAGTTCTTTAGACTGTTTGTCTTCAGAAAGGCTGGCCTCGGACTTCTTTTTGGCTTCATGGGCCAAGGTAGGATGAACAGAGAATCTCTTAGGCACCTTGATGCCCTCAATGTTGTTGGACTCTTTATACTTTTGAACAAGATTGACTTTGTCCTTAGCATTCGTGTTGTTGCTTCCACCACGGAAGGGCGACACCCAAGTGGAGCCACTGGTCAACTTTTTCAACCTGGAGGTTCCTGAATTTTTGGACGTGATAGAATTGGAGTCGACTTCAGACATTCCACGGTTCTAGACGTTAATAAGGCTTCAATGGGTAAGAATGGAAAAGTAACGAGAGTGACGACTGAATATGGAAGTTTTTGCTAGGGAATTCAGACGGCGGAAAAACTGGAGTTTGGAAGGGTGGGTTAGAATTGGTGGGTGTGATGGGTAGATAACCAATTCCTTTGGGATAAACGTTTGAACGTGTAAACTGGGATTGATTAGAGGGAAAAGGGAGTTAAGAAAGAGTTAGCAAAGAAAGGTGGTGGTGACAAGAGAGGTGTCGAGGTGAGAATCGGGGGTAAGGCTGGGAATCCGGGGGTTCCGTTTGATGGCCATTAGAACCGGGGGTAAGTTTTTCACTGATATCGGATTTCCCGAATTTCCTCACCGAGCTAAAGTTCCCCTAATTCCTTTAAAGTGCAATCACCACTATTGCGCCATTTCCGAGGGTGAAATAGTGATGGCGATTACCTGGTTTACAGTATTGAGAAGGTGCCGTTTCTCCTTCCCTCGGAAATCCCCAGCAACCCCCAGCACCCCGCTATTTCCGAGGGAAACCGAACCCGTTGGTTACTTCCGTACCTTACCCCCCCTCCCCTCGGAACTATCTGGACCGTCACGGCTTAGCTTGCTCAGCGATGAGATCCGAGCCCCGGGTTTGCCCACTGGTTCCAACATGCCAGCCGGAGGCTCCGAAATGCATTTGTGGTGTTGTTGCCTATTTGGGAAAGGTCGCCTATCGCCCCACTAAAAACTTCAAGGAATATCACCAGCCTCTTGAACACCATTTTTACACCCTTTGTATACTCTAATGATCGCATTATGGGCTTCTACTGGCCCAACGGAAGAACTTTCTAGAATCCCCTATTTCTGTGGAATCTTCGACAGAATCGCCAGAAAAGTGCGGTTACGTCACCTGACACGTTCTATGCATAGCCGCAGCTTGCTGGTTACGAAGCAGTCACGTGCGTCTCAGGTCGTATTTCGCAAAATATTGACAACCGGGGGGACAGACGAGAGGGGCTTCCGGG
Organism: Suhomyces emberorum; assembly: GCA_003707835.3. NCBI lineage: Eukaryota > Fungi > Ascomycota > Pichiomycetes > Serinales > Debaryomycetaceae > Suhomyces > Suhomyces emberorum. The sequence goes on from PPLQ03000013.1 coordinate 402,614, forward strand.
GCTTCTCCGGTTTGACGCCCCCGGCGACCTCACCTGCAATCAAACCTTCGGTGAACCATATGTGGAGAGCCGCACTGGTAAAAGTCTCTGACTGCATATCGAGATACTGCATATAAACTAAAACCAAAACCCATATCAGCATTTAGGTATCTACACGTGATGTAGATCTCGCGTGACCAATCATGCCGGGGTCACTCCATCTCGAGATCTGCCCCAGCAAATAGCATCAGGGGAGTTGCAATCTTCACGTGCCCAGGCACTACTGTGATTCCCAGGCAGCAAAATGGAGTTCCAGCCATTTTGTTTCAGCAGGTTGAAGTTCAATTAAAGTCCCCATAGTTGCTGCACCATGCACCTGGCGGGGCTAATGATTACCCCTCCCCTCAAGTTCCATTAGACGCAGATGGATGCATCATGTACCATGTACCACAAGTTGTTATTCTGTATCCTAATAGGGTTCCTTAGTCCAATTGTAGCCCACCCCAATTTCAATCCTCACCATCCCCCACCAACGTAGTGCGACACTGCCAAAAAAAACTAGATGCCCCACGCACAACCAGTGATTATCATCAGCCACTAATCTTGATAGTTAGGCGTCCATACTAGGGTGATTCTCTAACTAGTGCCATTTCATTCCATTGCCAGAGGCTGGCAATCCCATAACGCACCTCACGCCAAATTCATCTGGCTATTGCATACCTCTGTATTATTGCCCCGCCTGCAACTAATCGGTGCATAAAGCATAATCACCGACGCATCAAACGCAAACTGACGCACCCAACACAAACCATCAATCCCTAACCTCCCCTACCATTGCCTTCGTTTCTCCTACTTTCAAACTTAACCTTTCCTTTGCCTCATCCCTATGACAACCCTAATACCCACTGCTAGTGCGTGTTATACACTACAGCTTCCCCCCACGGAAAAGGACGACAGACTTAATCTCAATGTCAGAACCGGAAGTGCCTCCACCCTTTACAATTCAAATGTATTTACGTTTGGGGGTCTTACCATTGGCATAGAACTACATCAATGTACTATCGACGAAATCGTTTCGACGTTCCAGCTGAAAATCGTTCATTCTAATTCCAAGTTCAAAACGCTTAGCAAGTACCTTTCAGGTGAAATGTTCTACTTGAGCTTGATCGATCGGTTTTGGAGTCGAGTCAATGTTGCTGAAGGTGCTGTCCGGCCTCGATCCCGGCTCTTTCATGAACTCTGTGCCATCAACAATTGCGTTTATTTGTTTGGAGGGTTGGTAATACCGGAAGGAAGCGAATCGCTAACGGTTCTTGAACCCATCAATGACCTTTGGGAATTCAACTTGGAGGACTCCACATGGACTCTTCTTCACGATGGGTCGGGCTATGAATCTGACCCCACGGTACCGGTACCGAGATACTCCCACAAAATCACCACCATCAACAGACTTACATGTGTGGGTAAAAACGATAATTTCGGGCTTTTCATTGCAGGAGGCAGGGACCTTCATTCTCGAAGCCTTTGTGATAACCACATATTCGATTTGGTGGAAAGGAAATACGTGGGAGAGCCTGTAGAGCTCCAAATGGGCCCCAAAGCAGGAGGTGATATCCTTTCAGTCAATTACACCAACAGTATAGTGGTTACTTTCCAGGAAGAAATCGACCGTCACCATCATCGCCATCATTATGATGCCCACGAAAATAAAAGAAAGCATGATTATAGTCACAGCACAGAACAATTGGAATCCATGATTGTCTACTCACCAACCGCCTGTAATGACCATGATTCCACCACGGAAAATCCCCTCAAGTCATTCAAAATTGGCCGCTCTATCAGAGCAGGTAAAGAGTTGCCCATGCACCGTAAAAAAATTCTAAAACATCGTCACATAGCATCAGGTGAAGCATCAAGACGATTGGTAGAACGCAAAACTGTTCAGCAAACTATTCCCTTCAATCTCAGATTTCCTACTGGAGGTCTATTTGGTCAGAATGTGGTAATTACTGGATTTTTACCAAATGACTATGACATCTCCATTTTCATATATAATAAACCAACTGGAAAATGGTCTCGTTTGAACGTGTTTTGCAACCATGACTATGGATCGCATAGATTTTGGGGTGGTTATGTATGGCAATCACATCATAAAGTTGTTTTGTTGGGTAATTTTATGACTTCGAGAACAACAAGCAGCATTCGTTTTTTCACTTTGATGATCACGGTTAGTTTGCCCATCACAAATATTCTAGCAAGCTCAGAGTTAGCCGAAAAGCACCAGCATACTGCAGATGGCCATAAGATTTATCAAAGACCGTTGCCAAATCCAAAATCAATGATGGAAAAACCAAGCGATGAATCGATTAGTGAGAATAGTACTTGCAGTAGTCTTTTGGTCGAAAAGATAACCGATGAAGATGATGATGACGATTTGTCAAAATCTTCTCCCGACATTGTGTATTCTGATGATGATGAAGGTACAAGGAAACCACCTTCCAGAAAGTTTTCAACCACATCGAACGCAAGTGATAAAACTTCTCCAACTACAATCAGTTTTAGTGAATATGTTCATTATGCTGCACCCAAAACGAACTTTACCAAGATTCGTTCAGTATTTCCACCAACTGCAATCACTCTTGGTCGTAATGCATTTGATAGGTATGGTGACTTGATATCAGATTTTGAAATGGTTAGTTGTTCAGGTGAAAGAATTCCCGTTTCCATGGTCGTACTCTTGGAGAGATGGGGAAGATACTTTATCCAATTATTAGCAAGAGGTTATGTTCAGGCAGTGGACAAATTTGACACTGATCAAACGAGGAACACATATGAAAATAATAATCAAAGACTACGGACATCGAAAAGCACTGATAGCTCCAACTCATCTTTTAGTTTGCCAAAAAAGGGAAAAAAGACCTCAATTTCTTCTTCAGCATCCTCAGATAACTCAGAAGGAAGCAATAGCAAAAGAGAAGAATCACCTCATAAAACCTATCACATTTCGTTACCCATTCCTCCATCAAAAACACCACCCAAAGAGCCGCCACATTTCAGGCTACCATTCCAAGACAATTCTTCCAATTCATCAATTAACTCCAAGAAAACAGATTCTTACGTGATAGTAGATGAAAAACAGGTCAAGGATCACACAGCAAATTTAGTACAATCAATTGATCCTTCAGAGAAGGGTGAACTTCAATCAGCTATAAGAAAGGATTCAATGAGCTCTTTCTCAAGTAACAACTCACTTTTGACCTCACATCTACAAGATATACCTCCTCAATTGCCATTGCCAGTAGAGCAAGTTCCCGCAGTTCCAGCTGCTCCCACTTCATTCAGACAATCATCAAGAAAGAACTCATCAGATTACGGATCGCCAAGAGCGTCACTTATTAACACGTTAACCCAATTGAGAAATATACCAGCTAGTAGATCTCCGAAAGACTCACCATTTGCCTCACCTAGAGCATCATTATCAAATCAAGGATCTGGCACAAGCGCACTTCAAAATGTTGATCTTAGTGGAACTACAGTTCCAAACTTAAGAATGCCGGCTTCGAGCCCTGGGAAAGCTAGTCCTACAAAAAAGCCAGAAGACATAAATTTTACATTCGTGGATGTAATGGAATCATCTGAAGAGAAGAAAATTGGCTCTGAGCATATTGAAACAGAAGAAAGGAATTTGGTTGATAAGACTGATCGCGAAATTAGGAAAGTGGACGAACAGAAGAAAGATTCAGACGAGAAACCTGATTTAAAAAAGTTAATTAACCCTGGTAAATTTTCTATTTCACCTAACACTTCCTCTGAAAACGAAAAAGCATTTTCTTCTCTTGCTTCTACCCCTTCCAATGTAAGCAAAGAAAGTCAAGAAGATGAAGACACCGAAGAATATCATGAGGAAGAATCTAATAAACCAAGAGGATTGTTTGATAACGCATTGCTTGATTTCGAGAATATGGAAAACGGTAAGTTCAAGATGGAACCTTCTTTGATTCCAAGAAAGTTGTATATGCCATTCACAACTAGTACGATTAAAGCCTTTTGTGAGTATCTTTACACTGGACAAGTTGGAAATAAGTGGTTATTATTTCCAACAACTTTAGATAATCTAGCAATTGCAAAGTTTTTCAAAGTTCCATTGTTATATGATTTGATTAGCGAGGTGTTATTCGGGATAATTGGGAGAAAAGAATCTTATATCATCAAGGAAGGAAACTTGTTAAAGAAAAAATATTTTAAACTTTTGGATATCACTAATACTTCAATTGATCCAAACTTTAAGTTTCCATTAGATGAATATGAGGGGTTCATGGATACTGTTGATGATGGGTATTTGGATGTTGCATTATTGAAGAAATCATCAAACCTTCATAAGATGAGCGTAACTTCTGGAATAAGTTCTAGAAGAGAGAGGAGAAGGAAGCACTCAATGTCAAGATCCACATCTATCAACGAAGCAGAAAATGAAACACCGAATATTGAACTGATGTTATCTGCGGAAAAGGGAGATTCACAAGCGGTCGATAAGCAAGCTGTACCTAAAATCGAAGATTCGACGGATGACTCTGATAAGAAAACAACTTCTGAAGATGATCCTGAGAACGATTTACATTATTTGGACATCTCAAACCATGAAGATCCACCACCTAAAACTAAAGTTTATCGAGAAATTGAAGAAGAGACTCAGGATGAAGATGAAGATGAGCGAGAGAAAATTATGCAATTGACTTTAGAACAGTTGGTGGCACCAGAATCACCCATTCCAAGTGATGCCATAATTGACTACGTTTACGAAACTGCTGCACTTGTGGTAGATATGAAACTCATGCTTAGAGCCGCTAACGTGCGAGAGATGAGTAGAATATTAACTCAATCGAGAATTTCTATCGGCATTGAAATAGAGAGGTTGTCAAGACTTAGTGAGTCTATGTCTTCTACAAATGTGAATGAGACCAGAACTACTACCAGACCACCATTAAGTCATTCTCAAAGCCTGGTATCTGTTGTAACTGCTTCATCGCATAGCAGTAAGAATGAAGAAACGCACGTCAAGGGTTCTATCTCATCACAAGCAGGAAAGCATCGCACCCCTGCCATCTTCTTGAAACCAAGTATTTCTAGTTCATCTCTAGTCACTGCAGGTACAGGTAAGGCCTTAAGAGGATTCAGTGGATTCACACCTTTTAAACAAAACAAAACCGATCCAAAATTGGGAAACAAAGAACTTGATAAGAAAATCACCAAATGGATCAAGAAAGACGAAAAGATCAAATTGAAGAATGAGAGAGATAGGCAACATACCGAAAAATTGGAAAAGCAACAACTACAAAAAGCTCAAAAAGCTCAAAAAGCTCAGAAGTCTCACGATGCAGCAAAAAAGGAGTCTTACATCAAGCACATTCTTCCTAGATCTTCATCTAAAATGAATCTCTCCGCGTCAGAACAATCATCAAATCTTTCTATATCATCTCAACCCCATCACAAGAAGCACGGATTCTTTATTTTAGGTAGAAAACATGATAATGATGATTCATCCATTGATGATACTAAAATGAAAAGAACCCAGAGTTCTAGTGCAAGCATTAACCTGGAGTCATCTAAAAAGGGAAAGAAATTTTTTAGTTTACGCAAGTGAAAGAAGATACATACATGTAATTCATGAGACCTTGAATGTAAATATACCTTATATTTAATAATGATATTTAAAAATTCATTAGAATTTTACCAAGAATTATGTCTTTTGTATTCCAAATCAACTTGGACTGTGCATCTTCCTCGTAGGATGTTTATTTTCACATTGATAATTTATTATAAACAACACAAATCAGGGCCAGGTGAACATTTTCGTTTAAATATTACTTCCTACTTTTAGTTAGTCAACTCTTCCGTTTGACAAGTATATTAAGCAACAAAAATCTTAAAAATGTAGCTGCAAGTTATAAACTCGGACCAATACAAGTGGTTAACAGACGGACAATTTCTGATAATGATATGAATGTTCAAAATGCTTTTTCGTTTTACCCAGCATTTATACAACAAGATTACCTTCATTAAATTGAATATCTCTTACTTTTAACATCATGGCCAAGAAAACTATAAATTAGGAATAAGATTAGAAATTTCATTTCAGGTTCCTTAAGAAACGACTTGGACATTTACATTCGGATCCCACTCAAAAATGCAACTTTTCCCTCTCTTTTTTATGTTCTGTTCTCAACCATTTTTAAAACCATTCGTAAAATACACCGAATCATGGTCCACATAGTACCATTGGGAATAACGCTTATTCAAAGTTTTTGCACATTTATCAGTAACAGCACTGGAGAAATCAAAGTTTAGAAACTCAGTGACAATTGTTTCATCAGCTCGGATAAATCTTGGTTTTTCATATTTTACCAAACTGTATGGAACACAAGTTTGACCTTCAGGAAATGGTTCAATTACTTCATTAAACGTGTATGAGTGATTTCTTAACACACCATAGTCATCAGGTAATTGCATATTTCCAATAGTGATATCTTCATCAGATATTGGATCATGAACTGAAGCTGTCCATTCACGGTATAGAATGTTATCAATATACAGGTAAGCACCCCTTAGTAACCTAACTTCATATTTGACGTTTAATATCCATGGCCAAAAGTTGGTACATGAGACCCCACTTCCTTTGTCTTTGTGACTAACAAATTTACAATTATCATGATTTGGCAATAGCTTAGGCCCATAGCCGTAAAAAGTTAATGCATTTGGTCCTTTGGTTCTAGGTTCAAGCGCAATCTCGAAAGCTTGAAAAATTGGGAACGTTATGAAGTGACTTCTGAATCTAACACTTGTTTCATTTCCAGCAAGAACTGTCAATTCTTGTCTACCTTCAAGGTATCCGTAATAATCACCATCTGGTACCTGGGCGGAAAAGTTAGGAGCATCACCGAATGACATAGAAGTCAATGCTAACCAAATTATAATGTATAATTGCTGCATTTTCGATCTGATTTACAAACATTTCCGGTATCAGCTTTTGTATTTATATATAGCTTGACTGTGCATTGATGCATGAAGCTTATTTTCTCATACTAAGCTCCTTTACATCTGAAACAATCAAGATCAAGAAGCAATTTCTTCTTTTGAAGAACCTAATTTCGTCCCCTAGTACGACATTAAATAAGAGGCGGTACATTTTAGCGAACGCACGGATTACAAGAAATCTATCAAGGGCTTACTGAGAAAACGGTTTTGGCAAAATTTAAAAAGCCATACAAGATCATTTAATGGGTATTTCCTAAGAATCCAAGTATGTAGAATCCCCTAGCGCCCTTAATTCCAAAACCCAATAATTCCTGAACACATTATTCGAGCAACAACTTTCTTCATACAATCTTTACTTGATGAGGTTTTACAGTGTGAGATGGAATTACAGTGAAATGTGGAAAGTGAATTATACTCCTTGATTAATACTTTCCTGAACTATGTTGTGAATATCCACTAATAAAATACCCACCAAGCTAAAATGATCAAATCTCATGGTCCGAAAATTTGAAAAAAGAAGACCTGAAGTTAATTGTAGTAAGTAACGAGTTCGACCGATTCGGTTCGAGACACTTTAATAGGTATAACAATAATCTTTATTTGATTTACATATTTAATAAATTTGCGGTACTTTGTTCCAGATTGTAAGTAAGTACTACAATCTGAGAGACATGGCTATCAAATGCAAACGCATCACTTCTATTGATGAAAACTGAGAATTGCATATGGTAGCATGGGGACACATGGGGATACATTTGCCCACAGTCTCCGAAATAATCAGATTTGTCTACATAAGTTATGAATCAAATTAATCTTGGTTTATTTCAGAAGCAGGAATTTTCAGAAGTGATTTTTTTTTAGTATACCAAATCACAGTTGCTTCAATAATCTGAATACTCCTATTACTGTGCCTTTGGTGCATCTTGAAAGCCGTTCTCAAAAAACGCCGCATCGAGGTCACCATAAAACCTTTGTGCAGCATTCTTTGCACGAAGTGCTGAACAGTCGTCAGAAACTGAATCTGCAAGGAAAATTCCATGTAACTCAGCATCTTGTTGAAATTCACTTTTACCAAACTTTGGGTAAGCGTACTGTATCTTACTGTATGGAATACACCCATCGTAATGCTGGCTAAGAAATCGCTCAGATATTATCCACTCATTGTATGTACGGGAGTATCCCCTTAAGGAGCCATAGAATTCCGAAATTTTTATGTTTCCGATAATAATATGCTGATCAGATTTCGGATCATAAAGTGATGCTATCCATTCATAAATGATATCAATACCATCATGGTACCGGGCACTTCTTTGTAACCGTATGTGATACTTGACACCTATTTCCCATGGCCAAAGTGTCGTACACGAAATAGTTCCTCCGTTGTCATCAACTACCTTACAATTTTCGTGATTAGGCCAATGGGCACGTCCAACGACCTTGAAAGTCAATGCATTAGAACCGTTGGTTCTTGGTTCAAGTGCAACGTTCAAAGGCTGAAATAATCTGGAAGTGTAAAACTGACTTTTAAATCGGATCCCTGTTTCCTCACCTGCTAAAACGGTCAATTCTTGGGTAACATATTCATATTCCTTTTCTCCGAGTACAACTTTAGACAGAAAGTGAGGTGGTAAACCAAAGCAGATTGAACCCATGGCTAACCAGGTTAGAATGTATAGAGTCTGCTTCATGCTGAATTTATGGAAAGATTCTCATCAAATTTCTTCATCTTTATATTAATTGTTGTATTAATTCAAACTAAAAGTTGTGCTATTAGCTCATATCTAGTCTTAGATACAAAAGCAGAAATTGTATGACATGGAGAATGTAATTTTTGTCTACTGATTTCGTTGACCAAATAAGCTTGAAAGAGCAGTTGAGAATTGGAAGTAATGCATTTAAGCTAATAAACAGATTACTGAAAAATTACATACAGCAATTTTGTTATGCGAGAACGGCTTAGGCGAAGATACAAAAAGTTCATTAATACGTATTTTTTTTGTTTTATGACCAGATATTTTGAATCCCCTAGCACTTTTGATTCCCAAACCCAATTAATCCAGTATCGCTTGTACTCAGCCCTCAGTATACAATATTTAATCAATGAGGTTTTATAGAATAACAGCCAACGTAGATTGAAATCAAAATGTGAATATTGACCTAGATCTCATAACTGCCGCTGTACCCACTTTCAATTTCATACTGCTAATATGGAATCAACCTTACTACCACTGAGAACTTTCAAATCTAGTGCAACCACAAGTTCGAAAATCAAGCGTATACATACTTGTAACGATGTGATTTGAATAAAAGGTTCCACCAGATGGGTTAGGATATAATTTAGAGATTCAGAACAATAATTTTTTAATTTAATCAATGGCCGTTATACTACTGTTCGAGTTGCAAAAGTGAAACGAAGGTGAAAGTTGTGTGACGATCAAATGAACCTACTTTGGTCAACGAATGCCGTAAATTACATATAGTAGCATAGAAATATTTTTGATTGTCGCTCTTCAGTTGATTTGGATGATAAGCCTTCTTTTATACCAATAATGGATCAGTGAAGTTCCATTTGTGATTATCTAGTAAAGTTATCAAAGTAGACCGCTTTTCAATATCGAAAACCGATAATTCAATGAACTTTGTATAACTCCCATTCTTAAATGCCTCACCTTTCTGTTCTTATCATCAGTAGAGTGTTGAATCTTGTGAATCATTCTCATTAGTAGCCGTTCACAAAAAATACGGTATTATAGTCAACATAATAAGTTTGCGCAGCTTTCCTATTGGGAAGAGCTGAACACCCATCAAACACTGCTTCTTCAAAATGGAATGATTTTAACAACGTTATTTTCTGAGAGCCAAATTCGCCAAACTTTGGTAATTCATATTTTGCCATACTGTATGGAATACATTCCTTGTGTTTGTGGTTTGGGAGTTCATCAGATACTATCCATTCATTGTATGTACGGGAGTATCCCCTTAAGGAGCCATAGAATTCCGAAATTTTTATGTTTCCGATAATAATATGCTGATCAGATTTCGGATCATAAAGTGATGCTATCCATTCATAAATGATATCAATACCATCATGGTACCGGGCACTTCTTTGTAACCGTATGTGATACTTGACACCTATTTCCCATGGCCAAAGTGTCGTACACGAAATAGTTCCTCCGTTGTCATCAACTACCTTACAATTTTCGTGATTAGGCCAATGGGCACGTCCAACGACCTTGAAAGTCAATGCATTAGAACCGTTGGTTCTTGGTTCAAGTGCAACGTTCAAAGGCTGAAATAATCTGGAAGTGTAAAACTGACTTTTAAATCGGATTCCTGTTTCCTTACCTGCTAAAACGGTCACTTCTTGAATAACATTTTGATAACTATTTTCTCCATGGATCACCTTCGAAAGAAAATGAGGTGGTAAAGCAAGACCAATCGAGCACATTACTAAAAAGATTAAAAAGTATTGACCTTGATTCATTTTTGGTAGGCATGATAATTTAATCAAAAATTGTTGTCTTTATAGTAAATGTTTTTGGTCATTTAATAATGCAAACTTCTTATTATTAGTCCCAAACCTGTTATTTTGATGTGAAACTCCGAGATTGGATGTGTATGAAATACATAGATATTTCAAATAATCTTTTTCAATAATCCTGCGTATGTTTGTGACATGCTATGATTTTAGGGCATGTACTGTTGAGCTTGTCAAGAAATTATCGCATCCATTATTTTGTACGCCAGGCATTAAATTAAAGAGCACCGTGCAACATTCCGTACCAATGATTAACCCATGTGCTTTGGCCCTGAAAATTTCAATCATCAGACTTGTTGGTTTAGCGATTAGTATCTTGAGATAAGTTTTGATACCAAATCACTCACATGGTATCAAGAGCGTATTTGATAAGAATACGCTCTAATCCCAAGATCTGTTCTGCGACGTTCCGAATCAGCATCAAAAAAATATTGGGAACGGGTAGATCCAGTATCCATGTCATAAAAGATTCTAACATTCATCATTGTATGTGGCGAAATCGTAGACAATATTGAATTATCATTTTCCTACTAAGTTGAAGTGCCATATAAGTTTTTGCTTTTCTTTGCTCTTCAACTACTACATCATGTTATACTTCAAGTATATTAGCCAATAACTTTCCCATCCTAAAAGTCTAGTCAAAAGTAAGATTAAGGATTCTTGATTCTACTTCCTATGTACGTTTCTCATTAAACTCAACTTTGGGTTATATGCTTTAGCAACTCTTATCATGTCAGATAAGGATCAGAATCTATAAATCCATTTTCTAGATATACTGCGTACCCTTCTTGAGTATATCTTTGAGCATAAGTTCCATCATGAGCTTCTGAACATTCATCGTACTCTGCATTTCCAAAGTTGAATGATTCAATTTCAGATTTTAGGCGCCAACCGGACAACACAAATATTGGAAGTTCATATTTTGCTTTACAGTATGGAACACATTTGTATCCACGATTCGGGAACGGTCCTGGTTTGGTCCATTCATTAAATGTGAGGGCATATGTATCTAGAATACCAGATATTTTGGGTGTTCGGATTACTCCAATGGTAACGTCTTGACCAGAAATCGAATCATGAAATAATGCCCTCCATTGATAATGCGTTTCTTCATGTATACTATAGTCAATCCGCTCAATTCGAAGGGTATACTTGACACGGAATTTCCATGGCCATAATATGACACATGAAACTCCATTACCTTTGTCTGAGACATACTTACAATTTTCATGATCAGCCCATAGATTTTCTCCGTAGGCATCAAAAATTATTGCATTCAAACTGTTGGAACGAGGTTCAAGTGCAAAAGTAATGGGTAGGTCCACAGTTTGATTATTGGTATTAAACTGACTTCCAAATCGGATACCAGGCTCAGTACCAGCTATGATTGTCAACTCTTGACTAACTCCGTTGAAACCAAAATCGTTAAACGAGTCCAGTCTTGAAAAAATATGTGGTGGTTCACCAAGACAGACAGTGCTCAATGCGAAACACAATAATATTAATGAGAAGTGGACCATTCTTGGTTTTCATATCTAATTTCGTCTCTTTTATAGTAATTTTAATGGTCATCCAATCACAAATATGTCCTATTAAATCACATTCAGTTGTTTTTATTGTGAAATATAGAATATTCTTGACAAATAAATATTTGTCGAACAATTCCTTTTGCCATACAGACTTCAATCTGTGAGATGTGATGAAATAGGATCGAGTACATTTTAGATACCAAGCATAATATCCTAGAAATATATGCGGCGATCTTCTAATTTGCGAACGGCACTGATTTCACACAAGAGGCATTCAAGGTCAAATAAAATGCGTTCTAAGTTCGTAAAGATCCATAGGTTTATTAAAGTTACAACCTGATTAGGAAGTGCTATATTTGACAAAGAAAGTGAGGGCACTAAATTGCAAGAAATTTTTTGATATCATATTTGAGAACGTGAAATTTGAAGAAACATAAAAAATGTGAAACACAGGTTGATGCACTTCTAGACATGAATAACTAGCGATGCTAAACTTTACTCTTAATGATGACTTAAGGATTGTCAAGGAAATCTGAGATATACATATCATATTATGGACATATATATTACAGAAAAATATTAGATCTAATAAATTTTCAAAGAGAATCCATTCATCAGCTTTCCAGTCATAAATTTCCGAAAAATCTTACAATTGAATGTTTTTCGATCTCGTACATATTTTTATGATCAGTTTAGTGACCTTTTTTCTTTTCTGACAATTTAATGGGTATAGTTCATTCAACTGAAGTCTAATAGTATTATTAAAACAACAATGGACCACTATCTACATCTTTTCTTGGGTTCAGCTCCAGGTTGTATTTATTAGAAGCAACATAGTCATATCATTTCAATGATTTTGAATCAAAATAAAATGGGTGTTTACAGCAATTTTCACCAATCTTTGCTATTCAAACCTTGCTATTTAATCTTTAGTAATTTCTAAAAAACAATGTGTTACAAAAATTAGTGATTTTGTAATGGCCAGATCTTTGACCGCCCCTTAAACTTCGAATGTAAGTATTAATTCCACCTCAAATTGTGCATATCGTACTTTTTAAATAGTATTATAAAATATTGGGTTTAAAGTTTTTCGTTGACCAAGAATATGGTATATCGATTGAGAAACGAGCAGATTCATTTAAGTAATTTTCATCTGAGCTTCTGTGTTCAAACTATTTCTGAGACTATTGAAAGAAATTCCTACTAATCTGATCTAATTACTTCTGAATTTCCGAAGTGGCTTTGATGAAAGTACTGTCTTCAAACTAAATAAAATCAGTTTGCATGTAATCAAAAAACTTTCTTTTTCCATATATAGTCAAATTGATATTTTTATCAATGTTGTAAAGCTTTTGCGTGTTGGTAATTGTAACCTTCCAGTTCGAATCTAAGGGTGCAATCACTACATCTATTGGATATAGGTTAAAGCTACCTCATAAAAGAGGTTGCAAAATAGCCCAATTTGGTTATGAGAATTGAGCCCTGGTCTGAATCCCCCAAAAATTCAACCACAGAGAAGCAACCGAAATAAAAACACTGGCAACGGCACGAGAACATAAACTGGTTCAGTCTCAAGAGAGCAGCTGCTAAGTCTGTTTGCTTATTTTCAACATCACGAACAACCAGCAATAATTTTTCAAATTTCAAATAATAGCATAAATTGCAAAGTTGGCTGCGAAAAAAGAAAAAGTATGTTCTCAAATAATAGTCAAATTGTATTTTGTATAATCATAATGGGCTGAGGTTCTGGCACATACTTTTATTCATCAATACGTTGATAAATTTTCTTTGGAGTAAAAAAAATTGAACATGAATAGGAAATAAATGTTACGCAACACTGATTACATGAACTTGAAAATGACATAGCAGTTAACTATAGTGTTGTGATGGTAAGACTTTCGAATGACAATTCTACATACATGAAATGCTTTAATATAAACATCCTGAATTTGATTTAAACTAGATGTAATTGAGATAAACGTCTTTTAACATTCCAGTTAATTTTCTCAGCATGCAACGTAAGGACAGACATTGATTATCAGCCACATTATACAACAACGGAGATCGAATAAGATTCACGAACAATATTATGAAGTAGTTCATCAAAAACTTGCTGTTCTCGTAATGGTAGACCAACACAATCAGCATCGAGCATCTCGAAAATTATTCACAATAGGATATGTGCTTAATATCAATATTTCGCACAATAAAGACCTGGTGTGTGACCCAGATCATATTGTAGATATCCATTTAATAATTTCATTCACAATACAATTATAATGATAGTGTTGTTCTTTTACTCCGGTAAAAATATGTTTTCATTAATACCTCACTCAACCTTACCTAAGGTTTCAACTTTTGTTTAAGTCGGATAGGGATCAGAACTCGGAAATCCATTCTCAAGAAACACTGTATACCCTTGTTGATAATGTCTTTGAGCAGGCATTTCGTGGGCTGTTGAACATTCATCAGATTCAGCATTTTCGTAATGGTATACTACAGTGTCACATTCTACTTCCAGTTCGAAAATTTCAAATTTGGGAAGTTCATACTCCACCTTGCTGTATGGAATGCACCTGTATCCTTGATTAGGGAATGTCTCAGGCTCTTTCCACTCGTTAAACGTCAAAGAAGATTTCCTTAACCTTCCATACTTTATGGGAATATCAATTTTCCCGATAATAATGTCTTGATCAGATTCTGGATCATGTAGTGATGCGAACCACAAGACATACATGATGTCATCGATGCTCTCTGTCTTATTCTGGCTCAATCGAAGGGTATACTTCACACCCAATTTCCATGGCCATAATCTAATGCATGAAACACCCCCTCCATGAGAATAAAAATACGAACAATTTTCTTCATCTTGCCATAGATCATGTTTTCCGAAGGCATTAAAAATCAAGGCATTAGGGCCATTTGCACGAGGTTCAAGTGAAATAATAATGGAAATTTCATTCTTTAGAGTAAACATACTTTTGAATCGAAAACCGGGTTCATTACCTGCTATAACTTTCAATTCTTGTTTTACACCCTTGAAATAATAGTCAATTATATTTCCAACTTCCGACAGGAAATAAGGTGGTATACCCAAAGCACAGGAATCATTCACCAACCAAATTAAAAAAAGAATGGCATGAACCATCATCATCTTAGAATATAAGTATCACGAATATCTACTCCAAATATAAAGTAATATATTATCAATCTAATTTGTAATGTGTTCTTTGCTCACAACTTATGGTTTTTGATCTGGAACCTGATACAGGTATTAATAAATATTCTTGAAACGATTTCTTCCACAAAACTAACTATGGTTTAATTAGAAGTCTGTGCATTCAGTTATCAAGCATGTCTTCAAAAATTAGCCTATTTGGGGATTGAAGAAAGGAATTGAGAAGATACCAGAATGTAATGCTTGAAAACTGAAATCTGTCCAGAGCATTTTGCCACTAATGAAAAGTATACTTGAAACTGGATTTGAAGTATAAAGCATTTTACGAAAAGAATTGCCTAGTGCTGTTTTCAAATGGAAAACTGTTTAACATATGAAAGATGATTAAAGATCACGATATTATAGGATCCAAATGAATTCATGCTGGTATATTTAGTTTATCTTGAGCTTTTCAGTGAATTAACATGGTCCTAACTGCTGTTCAATAATGCAAGTAAGAAGAAATTCGGCAGTTGAAACCATGAATTATCATCGTAGATAGAGTCATTGGTATGACTTGAAATTAGTGAACCCAATTATTCAGCAAAAGCTTAGAACTATATACCTCAATTCCTTTCGAACTCAAGATACTATTGCCCCTTACCAGTAACGGATAAAATGAGTACCCTGATACCTTTATAGCTACAGATTTTCTCATGGTCCTCTCATTTATGCTCAAAACTATAAAATTGACCTAACATTAACCTTAGGCTAAAGTAGAATCCCGGAAGCCATTTTCAAAAATTACCCACTGTCTGTCCTGATAATACCTTTGGGCTGGTTCACCTTCCAGGGAAGTACATGAAACAGCATCAGAAAAATCAAATGCTTCCAACTTACTTCTAAATACCCTTTGCTGATGATAGAAGTAGAATGGTAATCCATATATAACCTTGCTGTATGGTATACATTGGTGTCCCTCAAGCGGGTATGTTTCTGTCCACTCATTAAATGTGCGGGAGTACGTACTCAAAAAACCATAACTGTGGGGTAAGTTGATGATTCCTATTTCGATGTAAGTATCCGTTAGCGGTTCACGTATACCTGCAATCCATTGAGTGTGCCATTCATCATCGAAGTATACTCCGAAACTACTGTATAACTGGATTTGATATTTTACACCCAAATCCCATGGCCATAAGGTAGTGCATAAGAATCCCCCCTCTTCGTCATAAACAGCCTTGCAGTTCTCATGATCTCCCTTAAGGTCTTCACCATAAGCAAAGAATTTTAATTCAGTAGGTCCTTCAGTTCTTGGCTCTATAGCAATGTTAAACGCAATTTTCTCATTGAACGAAAAAAACTGACTTCTAAATCGAAAGCCAGTTGTACTACCAGCTAAAGCAGTGAAATCCTGTACAGCAAAATGCACAGTTTTCTCCATCTTTGCTCGAGTTGAAAAGTGGGGTGGCATACCAAGACTAATACTCGTCAATGCCAACCAGGTCAATATGAATATAATTTGCCCCATTTTTAGTTTATACAGAACTTCATGTCCAATAGTTTCGTCTTTATAGTGAACCTCTTGGCCATAAAATTTTAAAAATCATTTTTTTTTGGCTCACATCCATATGCTGATATGTAAAACCCAGCAAATGAATGACATAAGAAGTATAATATTTGTCAGACAATTTTGCTCACCAAATATGGGTGAATAATAGTTTGAAGAATTTGGTATGTATGCATTTTATTTCGCTAGATTGTTTTAAAGTATTTCACTTATTGTGATTTTTATTAACGACATTGATGAACTTATATTCCCCTACAAGTAGTTTTCGCAAAATATGATATGTATGTATGTGGTTGTCCATGTATGCTTCATCCATTAGCACCTTTGCCTCTTCCACATTTTGAGAAAACAGATCTCTTGAGTTAATATTAGTTTTGAGAGTTTTTACCAAATGAATTCGCATAATATGGAAGCAGAGTGTGCAAATGAAACTTGAGGATCTAATTAATTTACAGAACTTTCAATTTAGTGGACGAATATGAAATCCAACCAAGATAAATATTGTCTGATAAAATTATTGATAAGCAGACGGTCAATATTGGAGCCATTTTCTATGTATTATCCATGTCAATGATGGGATATAAGATACTTCAATAGATACTAATATATTTTTCGTTTCACTCATCTGATGGTTTCTCTGTTCAGGATTGCAAAAGAGAATTTTTTGTAATACATTAGAGGGAAAGCTTTTGAATGAAAACGAAACATACTGATGAACAAAATCTGAAATCACATTTGATAGCATGATGATACGCTTAACTACTGTCTCTCAATGAGTGGCCATTGATTAGTATCGTTTCAACACGCATTTTATCTTTTTGGATCTTTCGTGAAAAAATTTTCTTGAAACCACTCTTATTACACATGGCATTATTAGCGCCATAATACGTTAACGTAGCTTTCTATTGTGGTGAGCTGAGCAACCGTCAATCCACTTTGAAATAGAACGCTTCCAAATCAAATTGATGTTAAGTTTTATTTTCTCCAGACTTCTACCATTTATGTTATACCTTATTGAATGGTGAATACCTGTTTATTTTTTCTAGTGCAACAGCTACTCAGCTATCAGTCACCATCGACTCTTTATAGGTGCCTTAGTATCTTCGTAAAGAACTATAGAAATCACAAAGTTCAATTTTCAATAATTTGTAGATCAGACCTTGGAACATAATGCCCCACCGTTAAAAACATAAACTCCTAGTCTCTTCATTAGAGTTGATATTTCGAGTGGTATACCAATGCAATTAACATTTAGTAGATCAAAATTAATTGCAACATTTTTGTTTTATTGCAAAAATTTCAGGTCAATGCCTCCAATAGCATAGTAAATGGATTTTTCATTCATTTCCGTTCTGTTAGCTCTCATCTAAATGATTTTTAAACAAATTTTCTTTGCCATAAAGATTTTCTATTGTTCACAAGTTATCAAAGGACTCATTCTATTTATGAAGCAGTAACCGCATATAGGAATTGCAAAACTGAAATAAATGATAAAAAAAAAACATAGATCAATGAAAATTAAACACGCCTATATGGAATCGGCATTTTTTTGGTTTAGAAGCATCCTTACAAATCTGGAAAGGTTAACAACTGTCAAGAAGATACCCGATGATATGTGCAGCAAGTTGCTAAAGAAAGATCTTCAAAACTCAGAGGTACCTTGTGATTTTGATTAGCAGCAAATTTATTGCCATCCATACTCGAAACGAAATCAAATATCGATAGTTTATGTTTATAAGAAATATTCATGTGTCGTTTGTCCCTCATTATCATAGGGTCTGTATTATATTTGCTTTCAGATTCTACTGGGAGCAATACTTCAGAGATGAATATCCTAAGAAAGCTATCAAAAATAAATCAGTCCAATTCGTTATATTCTAGTAGTTCGTAGAGTCTAGTATCTCTTCTTTATAATTCGCGTATCCCACTCAACCCGACTTTACATACCCTATCAACTATTTTATTCATGTCAGGTAAGGATCAGAGTCTGTAAACCCGCTTTCTAGATACACTGAATATCCTTCCATAAAATATCTTTGAGCAGGCACTCCATGGGCAGCTGAACATTCGTCGGACACAACATTATCGTATTGTATTGTTCGGATGGTGCAACTTGTTCCTTCAAATCTCGGACGTTCATACTTCACCTTACTGTATGGAACGCATCTGTATCCTTGATTTGGGAAGGGCCCAGGTATTGTCCACTCATTAAATGTTAGGGAGTATCCCCTTAAATGTATGTCAGAAGTTTTTATGCTTCCAATGGTGATCACTTGATCTGATGTAGGATCATGTAGTGTTGCAAGTATCTCGTGATAAAGGTTGGACCCCAGTACATTTAAAGAATTCGAAGTTAGCTCAAGTGTATATTTCACGTTTGCTTTCCATGGCCAAAATTTTATGCATGAAACACCCCCTCCATTGACTCTAACGTTCTTACAATTGTCAAGATATTCGAATAGTTCTTCTCCGTAAGCATCAAAAGTCAACGCATTAGGACCATTTGAACGTGGTTCAAGTGCGATAGTGAAAACATTGCCATTCTTAGTATAGAACTGACTTTTAAATTGAAGTCCGGGTTCCGTACCAGCTAAAATTGTCACTTCTTGTTTAACGCTTGTATGGAAAATATTTTTTTTATATCCTTTCACTTTAAAAACAAAATTGGGTGGTAACTTCGAGGCGATAGAACTTGATACTAACCAGATCAATGCGAATACGTACGGCTTCATTATTTTGTTGTAAAGGGAAATAGCAATTAAGTTTTAATTTAAAGCGAACTGGTGATTTGATTCCTAAATAGAATATTCAAAATCTTATCTAGCAAATTTTTCGAATCAAGATTAAAATTTGAAACTTAATAAAGAATTTCGAACATTTACTGAAAGGTTTAATTTACCTCAGATATATAGATCAATAACATTTCATAAAGAGGCGCATGCGTTTAAGCTACAAAGCATGCTCAAACAGAACTTTATTAATTAAGTAATAAATTTGCGAATTTATGATATTCAAGAACGCTACCTCTACTATGAAAAGAAGTGCATGTAGAAGTTGACAATTACCTTGCTGTCTTGAATATTAATGAGTGTAGCAAAACAAGCTTTTTCTGGATTGTGAATGCTGGATTTTATATCACTTTACACCAACTTAGAATAACCACTATTTTACTTACATGGTTTCTCATTTACGTTTGTTGAATAAAATATTTCTATGCATCAATTAGAATTAATAACTCCGCTCTGATGACAGAATATATCTATTTACAATGTAGGTTTTGATTTTTCCATAGATTGATTGAAAAGTCAATCAACTAGGTTTTCTACACAGTATTGAGAATAATTTTGTAGATTCGCATCCTTTCTTCAAGCTACTAATCGTATGCCGAAATGGCTGACCTCTATTGCAAAGTAAACCCATTAATTCAATAAATGATCATGAATACCTCTTGTTTATTGTCAGCAAGGATTTGTGGAATTCAACATAAATGCAGACCAATGCTGATGTATCTAAGTTCATCAGTAGAATTTCCACAAATGACTCGATTATTCGTATCATAAATGAACTCAGACTTGTATTGATAGTTATTGATAACCGATGCTTCACCTTGCTTGCGGAATACAGGCTACGTCAAGTTTTAAATTACCACTGTTTCTAGAATCCTCAGCTAAAGTGCAAAATGAGAATAAATTGCAATAATATTAAGCTGATAAAGATGAAATTTCAAGAATTGCAAAAAGTATGTTCTTTGCTTCTTAAAGATGTGCATGAAATCTCATAAATTTGCAGATACCAAAATTCAAAGGAGACCACGTCACGTACTTTTGAAACGGAGGGCAAGATCATTTCATACCTTAGTATTACTACAAAGCTACTTGTGATGACATAATTAAGGTCTATTTGTTTTCATGACTCAAATTTTTTATTAGTAAGACATTGAACGCATATAGTTCTCCAAGCAAGCCTTTCCTCGATAATTTCCGAAAGAAATTGCATTTCGCAAATTTTCTAAAATTTCCACTCATCCCACAAAACATTATCGTTGTATGATATTCTTACTAATGCTGGCCGCAGGAATACAGCTTAATAGGTTTAGCAAAGATGTGTAAAACTAGAGGATTAATAAAGATCGTCTAATTATTGTCACACAGTGAATTATCTAGTGTTGTACATGCGTAAAATTTTTGATCCGCATATGGAATCGGTTCCGAAAAATTTCCCCGTACTTTCAGGGATCGTCTCCAAATTCTACATTTTCACCAGTTATATGACTATCCTTGTTCAGATTTACAATACAACATCTCAGAATTTCACAAAATGGTGCAAATTGGAGAAACACGTTTTCCACTATTCGTAGTTCTTGGATGCATTTAGCTACTAAAGAGCTCTGGCAAGCTCTTAAAACTCAAATCCAGAACCCATAAAGTAAACAAAGCAGCGAAGAGCAGTTGTCAATTTGATGTCTTTTTTTATAATCTCTACCCTCCTCTTGTTGACTGGAAATAATCGATCTGAGTTTACTGTGCGCATTGTGACTGATTGGGATAGTGTTCCAGAAAACACCTTAAAATAGCACCAACCCCGAGTCAACTTAAATGTATAAAAGGTCAAGCAATTGGCTCGATTGATTCCCCAATTAAAAAATGTCTGCTACAAAAATCAATACCACAACCTTTACTTTGAATAACGGTGTGAAAATTCCTCAGATCGGTTACGGTTCCTTGCTGGCCAAGTATGATGAAGGATACCAAGCTATTCTCTTTGCATTGAAAAATGGTTACACACACATTGATACTGCAACCATCTACGGTAATGAAGAAGTAGTTGGAAAGGCTATTAAGGATTCTGGTATTCCTAGAGAAAAAATATTTGTAACTACTAAGGTGTGGAACAACGATCAAGCAAATGTTGAAGAAGCCCTCGATATCTCCTTGAAGAAGTTGGGTTTAGACTACGTTGATCTCTATATGATTCATTGGCCAACACCTCAAGACAAGGAGACTGGAGAGTATCTCAAAGACCACACTTATATCGATACCTGGAAAGAAATGCAAAGAATTTACAAGAGTACCAAGAAGATCAGATCTCTTGGTGTGAGTAATTTCTGTATTCCAGACTTGGAAGCTTTGTTAGCTGACAAGGACGTTGATATTGTTCCGGTGGTCAACCAGATTGAAGCACATCCATTTTTACCGCAACCTGAATTGAAGGCTTACTTGGATAGTAAGAACATTTTTATCGAGGCCTACTGCCCCTTAGGTTCTTCTGGAGCCCCAGCTACAAAAAGTCCTACTGTAATCAAAATCGCCGAAAAGTACAACGTCAGTCCTGCTAAGGTTTTGATTTCATGGGCAGTTCAAAGGGGAACTATTGTATTACCAAAGTCCGTCACTGAAAAAAATATTCTTGACAACTTGGCTACTATTGTCTTCTCTGATGAGGACTTTGCTGAGCTTAATAAGGTTTCTGAAATCGAAGGTGGTAAGAGATTTAACCCATCTGAACACAAGGATTTCCACGAATTCAATTAAATAAATAAACAGAATTGATATGTTAGATTTTTATAGACGCTCAATAAAGAATCTAAACATGACATTACATATACTTCGAATTTACTAGAATTAAATCTAAAGAATCTGGAGACGAAAACGTTTTCATCTTTCAATAGATATATTCATGGCCAAAAATATTAGAGCAAATGGCCATAATTTAACCATGAATATCCATTGGAGGAAAACCGGTAATACTAGTTGTAATTTAAGTCGGATTGAAAATCAAGTTAAACTGGGAACACTGCAATTCTCGGTGCCTCCCCTTCCCCGCCCATACGCCCCACATTTACCCCATGCATCGATCCCGGAAGTACTGCCTAATTAGGAAATGCTTACGTAGTCTAATAATCTTACCTAAGCGAACGATTGAACATCAACTCCACCATTTCCCACAATCGAAACTGTTCTTGGTTTTCCATACAAATAGCAGTACTTTCCTCTATTCGAAGAACTCATTAATCATTCACATAATGACACAAACCATTAACACCGAATTGGTGAAATACGCATATGAAAATCTCCAAAATATCCCCAAAGGAGTGGAGTATGAAAAGATGATTCTGAGTATTCCATACAACTGTTTCTCAGAAGACCTTGTTCGTGCTCGTATTCTCTCTCATGAGAGAGCACTCGACTTTGCCAATATTCGCTTGAAGGATTATGACAATGATCTTGAAAAATACGCTGCTGCCAGACTTCAACACATCAAATCAATTTTTGGAAGTGTGGAGGATGATGTGTTCATGGAGGCTCCATTTTTCGTTGATTACGGATGCAATGTCAAAATTGGAAAGCATTACTATGGAAATTTCAACATCACTTTCTTGGATTGTACAATGATCACTCTTGGTGACTATGTGATGGTAGCCCCAAATGTAACCTTCACCACAGCCACCCACCCAACTGATCCACAACAGAGATTGGACGGTGTAGAATATGCCAAACCAATCACTGTTGGTAATAATGTGTGGTTTGGAGCTGGTGCCTTGATTATGCCCGGTGTAACCATTGGTGATGGAGTAGTTGTGGGAGCAGGTGCGGTTGTGAACAAAAGTGTTCCTGCCAACTCCGTTGTGGCAGGCTGTCCAGCCAGGGTTATCAATACATTGACTCCAGCGGACGACAAACGGGCTGCAGCCAAAGAGGTCGGCACCGTATTTTAAATGCATAATAGAATTTATGAAAATGAACGAAACTACTCTTGATGATATGAACAAGCTCATCAAATTCAATGAATTATTTTATCCTATCTACCAGTTGGTAACACGCTGAAATAGAATATTTATCGTAAAATATACCAGCACTATTCTTTTTCAGGCAGGAAAACCAGAGAAATTACAATAGGAATAAAATCAATAATATGATAGGCTTTTCCATTCATACCTTAAAAGATGTACTTGAAAAAATAACAAGCTGAACATTCTGAGTTTTTTCAACCTCAATTTTGATAACTCTATTTTTGATAGGTTATTGTAAGAGTATATTTGCACTTGTGGCCACTGCGACTTACAATGCTTCATGCCAATGGATTTTTGACTATGAAATAAAAGTTCATAAAGAATAAAAATATATTACTGATGACATTCTAGGTGCCGACATCCCCAATGACCATGTAGTTAATCCCAAGATGGATCCATTAAATTCTTGAACCCTCTTCAATATATTAAAATGGTCACGTGACCCTAAATAACCACTCATGATTAAGGCCAACACCCTAAAAATTGTAACTATCAACATGTCCGCCAATTGGAAACAACCATCGTATCTGCAGTCAGATATCGATGACTTCATTATTCCCGATGAGGAAGACGTTCCCTCATACCAACCTGAGGCCACCTCAAATAACCCGTCCAATAGCAATAGCACTAATGAAGGGTCCAACTCTGGCTACAGTTTCCTTTCCAACTTCTACACCCCCAAAGTGGATCTTTCATCGGCATTTTCTCCCTTTTCTTCTTCAAATTTACCAGGAAACAACACCATCAGAGAAAGACAATACACTGGGGGCAATACCTTGGACGAGCCAGTTTGGGATACCCTCAAGAGAGACTTGAATCAAATAGGAAGACGGATTACAATTGTGCTCTGGCCAATGCAATTGTCAAAGTTAGCTGCCCAACAACAGCAAAGATTGATTGACTTTGCTGCCAATTCAGGAGTCCACATACCTCAACTGATTGTGAATAATCGCATGATTCCAGTATCTGATCAACCCGAAGAATCAGAAAACTCCACTGGGGTTGACCAAACCGACTTGGTACTCCAGGGAAATTTGGATTGGGACTTGTGGGGTCCTCTTGTGTTTTCTTTGGCTTTCTCTGTATCTATGGGATTTTCTGCCAAAGCTGATCAAACAAATGAGGTATTCTCTTGGTCCTTCAGCTTCATATGGTTCCTTTTCCTCGTCATTGGTACCCACATCCAACTTCTCGGTGGAAGCATTTCTTTCATGTCAGCTATCAGTGCTGCAGGCTACTCCTTGTTCCCTATTGTTGTTGGAGAAGTGATTTGTGCATTTTTGTTGAAATGGAAATTAATAAGAATCATTTTAATGACTATATTAGATGCATGGAGTATATATTCAAGTACCCTCAGCTTGGAGTGCTCAGGAGTACTCCCTGGTCGAGTTTTATTAGCGATATACCCCGTTGCCTTGATGTATACTTTACTAAGTTGGTTGGTGGTCATATCATAATTCAACTCTTTTCATCCTATATAACATAATATATTATTTAACATACTTCCATTGAACTCCGAACATTAATTGTATAATAACTTCGAAGTTCACTTTCAATGTACTACCAAACCTTTAAAATGCAAATCTATTAATTTATAAAAATATTACTGCAAGTAATATGAAAAGGATTATATCATGCTAATTACAATTCCAAATACAACACCTGGGGCTAAAAGGCCAGCTTTTATTTTACCCGAACCATTCTTTTTATCTCCATCTGTGGAATTTGATGCACGAGTAGATGAAGATGATGGAGAAGTTGATGAAGATGAGCTCGACTCAGGAGAGCTGGAAGACAATGCTGCTTGATTGGGAGCAGTTTCGGTCAAAACATAGCTCTTAAGATTAACTTCACCAAAGCCAATCTTTTTCTCCTTCAAATTAAAAATTGTGTAAAATTTGTACAAGAAACTCACACCTAATACCCAGTTATCGGTCTGTTCAATCCCTTGAATCTTTGATGCACAGAAACCTGCTAAATTTGGAGAGTTGTAAGGTTGACCCTTGATGTCTTCGGTTGTAAGATTAAACTGCTTGTTTCCAATATTGAAAAGTAATTGAGCAGAGCTATTGCATGGAAAAGCGTAATTACCTTGATTATCATTAATTGCGTTTCCTCCAAACATAGAATTATGGATGGCGTTTGCATCTTGTAAGGGTAACACGATACCAGTAGTTCCGGTGTCAATAATTGCCTTTCTATTATTATCCGATGCATTGAACGATTTTGGTGAGGAGGAAGAATCAGAAATTTCAATATTTGTGATGTTTATAAGCCAGTAGGAAGCTTGACTATCCACAACATTCGTGTAGTGCATGTCCTGGGAGCCAACAAAAGTTTCGGCAACCAGCTCTGCTTTGGATCCAAAAATCATCAATCCACCGTAAGCAGAAGGAATGGTACTTGATTGATTGTTCGCTCCGATGTAATTAATTTTTGGCTTTGCGGTTGTAGAGGAAAGGATGTATAATCCGAATTCCTCTGTGTCTATCAAACCGTTCAGCAGCAATTGAGAAATGAAGTTGGCTTTACCGTCCCCAGTTATTGAGGAGGAAATACCCAAGATTCCACTAATGTTGAAGCCATTGAACATTTTTGGAGAGTTTTGTGTCAAGCCAAAAGAGAAGTTTTTGAGTGACTGTTTACCCCAGTCGAAAGACATGGAGTTGTCTTGCATATTGTACATGTTACCCTGGACGTACTCGCCTGTGTACTGCAACAGGAAGGAGCCCGAATTTTTGAGGGTTCTAGAGTCGTTGAACTTGGTTACAGAATTGGAGGTGCATCCGTTTTCGACACACGAGGAATTGTAGATCCAAGTCAATGGACTTCCTGTATCCAACAAGAGAGGGAACTTGGGTCTATAATTGTTGGATGGGTCTTCGATGGTGGTTTGCAAGTAGTAGATGGATTGAGTATCATCGGTGTAGATCATTTGGACATCGTCAGACAACACGATGGTGGAGGAATCGGAGGGCATGGAAGAAGTGGCTGAAAATACCACGTTTTTAGCCATGCTGCTGCTCAACTTACTTTGGAGTCCAAGATCCGATACACGGAAGTCTTTGACCGGATAAAGAGCCGCCGCCAATGCGACAACAAATGGGAAGGCCTTCATTTGAAGTTGTAGGCTAAGTTATGTAAAAAGATGCCAGATGAAAACACACGGATGGAGGGAATGGGTACGCAGTGGGTACGGAGTGAAGCACCACGATGAAGCCGTATTCTGAACAGTGGGTTTGTTTGCGAAGGAATGAGCGTTTAAATGCTGGAAGAACCACCGGAGAATTGCTTGAAGTTGTAATCGTTGGATATTCCCTCTATATATCTAGCCGAAAATACACCTTACACAATAGTGGTAGCACTTGGGTGTGCAGGTAATACGCGTACAGAAAAACGCCAGACGAAGTGTCAAAAGGAGGGTAATCTGTGCTGTCTGGGGCTTACGATGCACGGGAAAGATTGTCTTAAAGGCTGTGTGTCTTCATGGGGTGCACATGTGCCCTCATCATGGCTTTGGCTCAAGAAAATCAATCTGGTGGTTGGAATCATTAGCCAATTGTGTGGTGAAATGGAGGGGGACGAAGAAGAAGTCGTGCGCACCCCAGACGCACTAGGTGATATAATTACGAAACTGGTGACGTCCTCCACTAATACATTAAACAGAGACAGGCGTTGGTGTTTGTTAAACAACACCACCCATCAGAACCAGATTGTTCTGTTCGCGCCCCACCTCCAGAGAATATTGGGAACACCTTCCGTTTCCGTCGAAATTGCCCCACCCAAACAAAACATCGCCACATGCCCGCGTCGCCTGGCCCGGTAACAAAAACACCACCCATCTGTTATTGTTCGAAAAGGGTAAAAACATCTGCACACCAACACAACGTTCAGGCACAAATGCGCCGACCTAGTTGAACCAGTATACCGGGATAGAATGGGCCAATAGATACGCCAATTATGTCCCATTTGGAAGAATCCATGGTGGTGTTTGCCCACACACCAAAACCAATAATACCGGCGATACCCACAGCATCACCACGCCCAACTGACTGTATGGCGACGTCCTGGTATTGGACATGGTGACGATGTCCGTTATTCCCGTAGCCCGAGAGATGTTGATGGGACCTGGATGAACAATAGGGTAGCAACCCTGTGACATGAGCTATCTTTGGGGTTGGGAAACGAAGCTATTTTGTCAAGAATGCATGAATAGGCCCTGTGCCGACACCATCTCATAACCCGTGGTGACAGGAGTTATAAACAAACTACACGATCTCATCACCAGGAACGTTACATGGACAAGCATGCCCATGTTATGTGGACATTCTGAAACAGTCCGCGTCGCTATGTTTCGAAATACGACCGTCGAAGTTCGTCTAATGCTATTCTTCGCTACACGTCTATTGGTAAATCGACAATCATGTCAGAAGTCGATGAATTACATGCATGTTTGATTACCAGGCAGTATTTTCCAGGTGGTTGCCTCCATTGGCCAATCATCACTGTTCAGGTTCCATCGACATCGGAAATACTGTGCAGTGGCCAGATATTTTGCCTACTATTGTGACACCACCACCATTAAGTGCTTACGTCATTTTGGTCCCTATGGAACCTATAAAGCCCCTCTTATTTACTCCTTGGTGCTTCCTTTCTCTAGAAAGATAGTATAAACTGAACTAATGGTGAGCAGGGGCTGTCAGAGAGATTTCGAAGCTGTAGCCAATTTTTGGTCTAACGATAGGAAAAAGTTTGCATATTTCAACACCTCGTGTTATTTTTTCATCGCTTGTTCTAAATATGAACAATTTTAGATTATTATGAAGCACCTCCTTCAGTTTGTCTACCACAATGTTAATCCATCGAGGTTATTAAATTCCGCCATATGCCAAATGTTATTTTAGTGCGCGTGGCACGATCGTAACCACTACCTTCGGTTAGATAACGGAAAATAGAGGTCGCGTTCGACTCCCGTGCATTCTAAAACTTTATGATGAATAAAACGGATGTGAACAATCTCTGAGCATGTCAAACGACACGCATAGATTACAAAACCTGCCTTCCTACTGATAAGTTTTATTTTGGAACTTTATGCTTATGTTGTTGTTTTTTGGAACAGTGATCTTTCAGATTACCAAGGCTAATCAATGTGATTTTGTGTTCATGTGTTTAAATCCATGAGGATAATTGCAAGTTGTTTTGATCAATTCAATATTTTAATTCCTTTCACGGAAACTTTACCTCTTCGTGCTTAGTCCAATTGACGTCAATGCTGTCACTCTAGAATTGAAGTCGCTAAAGTAACATCATCAAATGTAATTGATATACCTCCTCTGCAGGAAATTAAGGTTGTCACTCTTTGCATGAAAGTATCAAATTAACTCGATTTCATATGAAAGTGTCCTCTCAATCAAGTGGATGGCTACAGGTACGCAATGATTCAACCAATAATACAAGTTCATTTCTATACAGCTTTGTATATTAAATTAAGTGTGCTTCTTCCGCCTCTTCTTTCTCTCCATCTTGGCAATTTCTTGAAGATCGTCCTCACTGGGTTCGTAGATATGCCAGATTGTATAATGTGGTAAACCAGCTACTCTATAGCCCATTCTCTTGGCCATCTTACCAAAGGCCTCGGTCTCAGCATGGTTCATGAATGTAAAGGCTGGGAACTGAACACCTTGACGGAAAATCTGGGCACGGGCCAAAATGGATACACCACCAACACCATCTAATTCAAGTAACTCATCGGGATTACCTCTAGAATCACGTAGATAAGCTAAATGTGCTCTCCAAGTCTCAAACTCGGCATAACCTTCAACAATGACTTCATCCTCATCTAATGTCTTAGCAAGTTCCAAGGCAGCTTCCGACTCGATCCAGGAATTTAAATCGTAAGGCTGTTCACTGTTCAAAAAAGTAGGCAAAGGTCTCCACACGTTAGGAACAATCACATCGTAATCATGCTTCATTAAATCTTGGATCACGGTACCAGGACACATCTCAATGTCACCATCTCTCCAGTAAACCCAAGAATGGTATGGCTTCAAAGCAGCTGAAGTAAGCCAGTTTCTGGCTTTGCCCATTAACTTTCTACGGATACCCTGAACCTTGACTGCATGACGATCAGAGAAACCTTGACCAATGACCTGACCGAAGTCCTTCTTGAAAATGGAAACTGATCTAAATGGTTTACGGTAGTCTTTATGGTGGGATTCTGGATTACCGTAGGCTTTTTTGACACTCTCGATGTAGTCCTGGTCCATGTATTGCATATGCAAATCATGGGAGCCCTTAACTTTTCTGGTTTTGCGTTCATCCTCTTCTTGCTTCAATTTGTCCACCAAAGTGCCGTTTTGAAGGGCAACGGAGTACTCGAACACGGTCTCCAAGGTTCTGTCGTCTGGGGAACAGTCTGAAACCAAAAATGCGATATCTATGAGACTATGGTCGTAGGTCAAGTTCATCAAATTGTAGAACGCCATGGGCAACACATGTTCAGCATTACGCAATGGCATCATGAAGAGGACGATATCACCTTGGGAAGCACCATCTCCCAGTCCCCGATAATCGTTAAGGTCGTAGAAATCGACCTTTTCGTTGTAGATTTCTTCAGGAGTCTTGGAAGCTTCTGCAAATGCTAGATCAGCGTCGTCTGATTTGAACACACCGTCTTTGGTAGCCACATACTTCTCGAAATCGGTGTCGGGCGCTGTGGAAACAGGACTAAATCTCAGGAAGATCCAGAAGACCATGAACACCGCCGATATGATTCCTCCAATGCGTACATATTGGGACTTCTTCGAAGTCTTCTTAGGTGATAGTTTGTTGTAGCTGTATTGTTAGTATTGGATCTAGACCGTCCATAGGGACACAACCACAGCTCAATCTCTCTGTCTGTTGCAACCACTCATTATACATACATCGGTAGATCTGACTTCTTACCGTAGGTATCTACCACCATCCTATCCACCAGGTGTAGTTGTCGATAATGATTAGCAACGCCAAATCAATGAAATTTTCGAGTAGAGGACACGACTCAGACCTAGGGCGAGGGACGGCCCGTGCGGATGATGGCTAAAACACCCTACTAAAGTCTCAGTTAAAGAGGCAATTGGGCAGCTTAGGAAGTTCTACATGGCTCATTACGACATAATAGGTCGTATAGAACAAGCGCATAACTTTTAGAGCTACAGAATGGCTGCTGTGTGCGGTATATCCAAGGAGTGCTTCTAACTTCCAACCCTGAATGAGGGCCCACACCTGAATTTCTCGCTACAGGTGCGGGTGGACTTCTCGCTACTGCAGGGTAGTAAACAACACCTACGGCAGTATTATGCCTAGCAAAAACAGTGTTGGGTATTCTTGGACTCAATGAACACCATTGGCAGTGGGCAATTTTGTTATAATTTCCGGTTATTGTCTACTTGGAGATCCGAGGAACGTGTGTTAGCGGGAAACCCGCCATTACTATTGATTGTTGTGGTGAAGGGAGCTGGAAATCATTTGAACTCGTGTCGCGATGACAGGGCCCACTAATCATTAGCGTAATTTGTAGCGAGAATCTCTCGCTAAATCTGTCATTGAAACCACCATATCGTTGCGCCGCCTCGAGCCTGCTACATTGGTCCGGGCCTTGAAGGGTCTTGCGGTACTACTGTAGGATCCGATCTTTACCGACTTATCTCCACTCTACCGACCAGTCCCTGTAACAGGTATGTTGAAGTGTTGAGAGGTAATCGCAACCTGCCCTCGTGGGCCAGAGTAAGATATGTACGAGGCGGAGCTTCCTTCGGTGGGAGCAGGGCTCAGGTCACAGTAGAAGCCTCCCTAACGATATCGACCAAAATGCCAACCTGGCCCAAGCCCCAAAGGACGCGTTCCACCAGTTTCGAAGCGATTTGATTACGCGTATTTCAATTGCGTCAATATTTCATATTTTTCACTGCCTAGACGTGTTAACCCCAGCCAAAAACTTGGAGCAACCACACTGTGGTGAACTTGGTGGTGCAGATGGTGCAGATGGTGCAGATGGTGCAGGTCGGCTTGGTTTGTGTGATTTTGAAATGCGAATAGGTGGGTTTCTAATTATAGCTCCAACACTCATTGAGGCCATCACTAGGTTTGCAAAGCATTACATGCCGTTTAAGGTGCCTCCAACAATCCGGTCCATCTGTTGGTGTTCGTGACCTCTTCGAAGGACCAGAAAATGTACGAGTTTCACTAAGGTGCCCACAGTCGTATTTCTCACTCTAATGTGGAGTACGTACCAGGATCCCGGGCACATATCGCAGGGTCCGAACTGACAGGTCAAACAAGGAAATATATTGGATATCACCATCCATTCCTGGATCCCTAATTTTCCAAATACAGTCTTGGAACATTACACAAGTCTCCAGGTCTGATAAAATGCTAAATTATGGGATAATTTTACCCCCATTCAAGTTCATGGATGTTTCTATAGGTATTTCGTTCTATAGAAATTTCCA
This sequence comes from Suhomyces emberorum, assembly GCA_003707835.3. Taxonomy (NCBI): domain Eukaryota; kingdom Fungi; phylum Ascomycota; class Pichiomycetes; order Serinales; family Debaryomycetaceae; genus Suhomyces; species Suhomyces emberorum. Next base: position 434,698 of record PPLQ03000013.1, read on the forward strand.
TGGCTGAGGTGAAAATATGCTGAATATTACACCATCGCTAAGATCCAATTTATTGAGTTTTTATGGAATATATTATCAATTAAATCATCGGTTTTAGGGGATATAATTCAGGCTCGGTTCTTTTAAAGTGCAAAGGTTGCTACCTTGTAAACAATGAAAATATGAACTACAAATTTACTGATCGGGTTATTTTATTGATAAATTCAACATGTTGAGATAATTCTATCTATCTATAGTCTCTAGTTCAAATTCTCTTCCAATCCGTTTGCTTCTGGCTTAAACCATTCCTCCTTCAAGGTTTTCCAGCAATCTTGGGCAATGCGCTTGGCAAGAGCCTCTTGCAGACCTCTACCCTCGATATAAACCTTCAATTTTGGCTCAGTTCCAGAACCACGACAAGTGAATCTCACTTGCTCCTCTCCTCTAGTCAAAACAGCAGTGATCATCTGCGACTTGGGGTCCACAGGTAATTCTGGTACATGATCCTTGGTAGAAGATTCGTAACCAATGGTCAAGTCCCTCCAGTGTGATACCTTGAATTCGCCAATCGTCTCAGGGTATTCACCTGAAAAACTGGAACGAACGGTGTCAAAGATTTCTTTGGTCTTGCTCAAATCTTTCAATTTATAGTAACCATTGCATTCTTTGAACCAGCCGTACTTTTCGTATCCTTGAGTTAATTTGTCGATAGGATCAATCTCGCCACTGGCAAACCATTGGTCGTACAATTGTAACCAAACAACACCAGCAGAGACACCGTCCTTGTCGTTTACCAAGCTGAACATGTATCCAATAGCTTCTTCATATGCGAAAGGAACATTGTATCCAGCATTTTTGTAGTCAATAGCACGGTTACCAATCCACTTGAAACCAGTCAAAGTATCTTGAAAATGGAAGCCCTTTTTTTCTGCCATTGCGTTCAAAATTTGAGAGGATACGGTAGAGTTAAGGAGATATGTGTTGGCTAAGTCTTTTTCCTCTACCAATTCCTCAATCACGTACATAGCAAAGAGAAATCCGATCTCATTACCAGTCAATTGTCTCCATTGGCCCTTGGCTTTGACAGCTACACTGAAACGGTCAGCATCAGGGTCATTGGCAACCACAAGTTTTGATCCAATTTTTTCTGCGGTTTGAATGGCCAAATCTAAAGCACCCTTTTCCTCAGGGTTTGGAAATTTGACGGTAGAAAAGTCAGGATCTGGGTGTGCCTGTTCAGATACAACAGTAAGATCGTAACCTTTGAATGCATTAGAAACACACTTGTCGAAAATTTCATATCCTACGCCATGGACTGGAGTATACACGAACTTGGTAGAAATTTCTGGACGAGTAACCAACTGCTTTGAGATTTCGTCAACATAAGCAGCAGATGCTTCTTCTCTGATGGAGACCAAAAGACCGCTTTTCAATCCTTGTTGGAAGTTTTCTTCCACTTCCCACACACTTTGCAGCCATGGCTTCAAGTTAGCGTCGATGGATGCAGCGATGCCGTCGTCGTGAGGTGGAATGATTTGACAACCGTTACCGAAGTAGACTTTGTAGCCATTATCCTTAGCGGGGTTGTGGGAAGCGGTCACCATGACACCAGCTGAAGCACCATATTTGTCGATGGAAAATGGAACAAGTGGAGTGTGGACAAGACCACGGTTTGTGGTGGAGATCGAGGATTCACCCTTCACAGTTGATTCATCGGACAAATCGCTGGTGTTACCCAAGTAGTACACACGGACACCCTTGGAAAGAGCCACACTGGCGGTAATTTCAGCAAACCGCTGGGAATGGTAACGATGATCGTAACCCACCACAATAGAGGATGGACTCGAGCCGTTTTGATCCAAGATGTATTGAATCAACCCTTGGGATGCTTGAAGAATGGTCACATCGTTCATATGGGCGAAACCCAGGGTCATTTCTGACCTTAAACCTGCGGTTCCAAATGCAATACGATTCGAAAGTTTTTCATCCAAAACGCCATAGTTCTTCTCTTGCTGGAGAGTTTTGATCTCGTTGATGGAGTGCGGGTTTCTGTCGATACTCAACCACTCTTCAACTAAGCTGTCCAATTGGGCTATTTGGCTAGAGGAAAAGGACATGGTGATGATTTGTGGGGTTGAAAATAATCTGAGAAACTTACATGTTTGTTGAGAATGTAATTAATGCCCCACTTTGCATGTTACCAAATGCTCAATTACTGGTTCAATACACTGGCCCCTATAACATAGTGACACAATTAGAGGCAAGGTGGGGTATGGAGCCGAGAGTTTTGCTGGGCAATTTGGGTATTGGATGTGTTGATGTTTCACGAACTTAAATTGGTATTTTAGATCGGAATCTGGACCCTCAACGGTCGATGATGTCAATGCAGAATGAGCAGAAAAGATCATCCATAAATTAGCCACAAAATGGCCAACAAAACCAGCCTGTTAAATGCCTGCTTTGGTAGATTCTACCATATGTGATTGGTAGCACTGGTTCGTAGGAAGATGGTTGCTTTTGTGGAGAACCGTTTTTCTGTCGTATTTACGATATGGAGTAGCACTAAAAGTGAAAATTGGGTAATTTGGTACGGAATACATAGTTTGAGAGGAAAAAATAGTTGATTTCACATCTTTTGTGATGATAATGGTGTGTGATGGATATTTGAAGCAATATGCTAAATTGTAATTGAAGAATATTCATATTTGTATCACATACTGAAATTTTGTAATATTTCAAGAATTTTGTAAATTTAACAGTATCAGAAGGTTGAATACTACCTACTTAATTAAATTATACAAAACGGTAAATCAAAAATGTAAATTACACCAGAATCCGTTGGAGCTTTACCAAATATCACTCTAAATTCCCAAACACTCGTAATTGGTAAATATATATGATATTTCCGTTGTTCTGCGGAAATATCCGTGGGTTTGGAAATTCATGTTGTGAATTAAATGATTCCATTGATTGCAAGCAAAAAATAAAAAGTGCCATAATTCTTGAAAATCATTTTCTCTAGTGTCAATGTTCCGTTTCTACGTGATTAAACACCCTTTTCCCAACCGAAATTCTGAATATACCCTACAACATATTACCAGTCTAAATGGTATCACACGTGATACCTATAAACTAGTTTAGTAAAGGGCTTTTGTAGTTTGGATATTGCGAGCTTTTCTACGCACACGTGATGTACGTGACTGCTTTTTTTAAAAAGAAAGTGCACGTGACCGCCAAAATCTCACTCCATCGTCCTGAAAAATTTCATCAACAATTTCTGCTCATTTCCTTACTACTATACTACTGCCAAAATGGGAAGAGGTCCAAAGAAGCACTTGAAGAGATTAGCCGCTCCATCCCACTGGATGTTGGACAAATTGTCCGGTACCTACGCTCCAAGACCATCTGCCGGTCCTCACAAGTTGAGAGAATCCTTGCCATTGGTCGTTTTCTTGAGAAACAGACTTAAGTATGCGTTGAACGGTAGAGAAGTCAAGGCTATCTTGATGCAAGAGCACGTCAAGGTTGACGGTAAGGTCAGAACCGACTCTACCTTCCCAGCCGGTTTCATGGATGTCATCTCCTTGGAAGCCACCAACGAGAACTTCAGATTGGTCTACGACGTCAAGGGTAGATTCGCTGTCCACAGAATCACCGCCGAGGAAGCTTCCTACAAGTTGGGTAAGGTCAAGAAGGTCCAATTAGGTAAGAGAGGTATCCCATACGTTGTCACCCACGACGGTAGAACCCTCAGATACCCAGACCCATTGATCAAGGCTAACGACACTGTCAAGATCGACTTGGCTACCGGTAAGATTACCGACTTCATCAAGTTCGACACTGGTAGATTGGTCATGGTCACCGGTGGTCGTAACATGGGTAGAGTTGGTGTCATCACCCACAGAGAAAAGCACGAGGGTGGTTTCGACTTGGTCCACATCAAGGACTCCTTGGAGAACACTTTCGTTACCAGATTGTCCAACGTTTTCGTTGTTGGTACCGAAGCTGGTAAGCCATACATCTCCTTGCCAAAGGGTAAGGGTATCAAGTTGTCCATCTCTGAGGAGAGAGACAGAAGAAGAGCTCAACAAGGTTTGTAAGTGCTAGGATATAGCTAATAGAATCTGCTCATATATCTTGATGTAGCTATTCAATGAATTTGATAGAATAAACCGAAGCGCCAGATGGATCTTAAAGTGAATTCAACCGGTATGCTCATCGACATCGGGGTAACAATTCCTGTGAATTGGGTAACAATTGGGTAACCACTGTTCAATATCTCATTACTGAAATATATGGCATGTTAAAACATATACACCGATTGAATGGGTTTACCGATCTCTATTATATTGGCTATCCTCGTTGTAGTTCCATTTTCTATTATCAGTTTTCCCTTTACTCTCACTCTTCGCTCTTAACTAACCAGCTCTATTGTTCCTAGAATACCACTAGTCCTCCTTACGTAATATTACCTATCTACACGTGCAGATAACCAACATCGTTTAGTTAGCCTCTTGACCTAACCAATAATTCCTTTGGTTCCGACCATTCCGTGTTTTCTACTATGTCGAGGACCATTTTCTTTCTGACGCTACTATTTGTGTCCATCACCTTCTCTTTATTCACTATTCACCAGGCGTTTCCTCATAAACACTCCCATATCCATAACAGGTACTCCCTCCGTTCTATTGAGTGGAATGCTGTGAATTTCATCCATACTACTGATACTCATGGCTGGTATTCTGGACATCTCAACCAAAAACAGTACAACGCCAATTGGGGTGATTTCATCTCGTTTACTACACATCTCAAGGACATCGCCCATAAAAACGGCCAGGACTTCCTTCTTATCGATAGTGGAGACCGCCATGATGGAAATGGATTGTCTGATATCACAGTGCCCAACGGAGTGGCTTCCACACCCATTTTCATCAAACAAGACTACGATTTGTTGACTATTGGCAACCATGAGTTGTATCTTTGGGAGAACTCCCAGCAGGAATTCGAGACTGTGATCGAGAATTTCCCTGATAACTACGTCAGTTCGAACGTGGAATACTTGAGTAACGACACCTACCTTCCTTTTGGAAAAAGGTTTAAGTACTTCGTCACTCCCAAACAAAAAATCAGAACTTTAGCCTTTGGGTTCTTGTTTAATTTCTTGAAGTTTAACTCAGGTACACGCGTCACCCCCATTAGGGATGTTATACAACAAGATTGGTTTAAAGAAGTGTTGGAGCAACATAAGGATAAGGTGGACTTGCTTGTGATTGTGACCCATGTTCCAATCAACCATGAATGGCCCGAATTGTACCAGTTGAATGACTTCTTAAGGCAATATTTCCCCGATACTGTAATCCAATACTTTGGAGGTCATAGCCACATAAGAGATTTTACTGTTATCGATGGTAAGGCTACTGCGATTCAAAGCGGCCGTTATTGTGAAACCGTTGGCTGGTTAAGTCTTGATCCTCACGCTAAGGTGGAGGATCTTGAGAACATCGATTCAATGAAGAAGGGCAAGAACCATAAATCAATTGCAAAATCAATCTTTTCTCGTTCATACATTGACTTCAATTTGAACTCGTTTCAATATCATTCCAAGCGTACTCCTCTGAATTTCGACACCAAGAAAGGAATTGAAGTAACGAAGTTAATTTCTAAAACAAGGAAAGAATTGAACTTAGATTCGCAAATAGGTACTGTTCACAAAAATTACTTTGTTGACTATGTTCCATTAACTAGCTCCAAGAATATTTTTAATTTATTGACAACTAAAGTGTTGACCACCTTGACACCAAAGGCTCTGGTTACTGCTAAAGAAGATCGGGTTATTATTATTAATACTGGATCAATCAGGTATGACTTATACAAGGGTCCATATACCGTTGACAGTAAATACATTGTTTCACCGTTTGAAAATGAATGGGTCAAAGTAACCGTTCCTAGAAAAATAGCTGAAAAAGTTGCAGGAATATTGAATGAAGCCAGTTATATAATAAGTTCAGCTGATTCGGCAATAGATAATACCAAGCTTTTGCCTCCTCATCATCAATTCAAAAAATTGGAGTTGACGGTTTCAGGAAGAACAAAGCACTTCTCCAAGTCTAAACCACATCATGATCAAACCAATTTTAAACTTAAAATTTCTGAGAAACAATTCAATATCCGCAACGATTTGAATGATAATGAAGTTTCAGAGGCCAGACTTAAGATGAAGCTTTCGAAAGGATACGTGACTCATGATGATTTTGGTAGGGAGGGTGATGACACTCTTCATAAACCTACTGTGAATTTTCCATTGACTAATGTGGTGGAATCTAACCAAATTTCCAAGGATGCGGGTCTGGAGACTCCAGTAGACTTGGTGTTTTACAATTTCATTACGTCTAACGTGTTGTGGGCATTATCTAAACTTGACTATAAAGAGAAGATCAATGTTGAGGATTATTCTGACGTGTATTTGGGAGATTTATTGAACCAATACGTCGAAAATTACGAGATCTAGCCTCACTAACAATTAGCTAGTTATTGCTATATCTGGTGCCCAGTTTGATACCGGGCATTAATGCATATTATTGTCACTTTGTGTAGAGACATTTGTCGAAGAGGAGAAGTAACCGTTGTACCCCGAAGATTTAGAATATGATTTGGTTGCTTTCCGATGAATGAGATGAGTTTGTAGAACGCTCAACTAGGGAAAATATTGCTGAAAAACATCACATGGTTTTTACAACAGTATGACGCTATTATCTGGCTTAAAGGTGATTCTATAGTCCATACTGGAGATGACTTCGGCGCTATTGTTGGCGACCACGGATTCATCCACCACCAAAGTGAGGTTTACTCCGAACCATGAACTCCAGAGAGCTCTCGGAGCAACCCGTGAATTGGCAACGGCTGGATCTTGCACCAAATCTGCCGACTCTCCGAGTCTGTTCTTGCCACTTTCGTCGAATTTGACCTTACAACTAAGGTTGATGATATAAGTTCCTGTGCCAGGAATCAAGTGACAGTCGAAACTACTCAACTGGTGCTGTGATAATGGAGCAGCCAACCATTTCTTCTGAAACTCAAGTTTAGAATCGCTATTTGGCGCCGGAATAAGTGGTGATCCATTGACTATCACAGCACTGGTTCGTTTAAGTTGTTTTGCAAATTGAGTAGCGTACGTTTCCACATTACCGTAATTCGGTTGGTATTGAAGATCTAATGTGGAGAGGAAGTCCTTGAGAAAAGGCTCTATGGGTTGAGCTGACGTTAGATTCTTTCTTTTATATCATTATTCATACATACTGTTGTCCACAACTGACATGGTGATGAAGTTTTTGAGATTTGTTCGATGATACTTTTGTGCGTGGGTTTAGACTAGTAAAGATTTCCAGCCTATAAAACCATGAGCAAAAAACTGATGGACACACACCATTTGGAAAGCCATTCAAGATCTTATTCATTCGATAATTAGATCAATTGCATGTTGGAATTTCAAGAAAAAGTAAAAGGGCTGAATATGATCATTCGGGTCAATATCTTGACTGGAAGCTTGGAATTTGACAGAATTTCTGATGAAATTTATATAGTTGCAGGCAAGGCTAAATTTTAAAGACTTTAAGTCGCAGCTGTAGAAAATAATCTAATTCGCCAGCCTTGACATAAGCTGACTAGTTTCTAGTATCTGAGTCTCTGCTTTCGTTTTGGACACAAAGGTCCCATTTCTAACTTACTAGTCTTCAATTTCACAAGAATTTCATAAAATGTGAGAAATTTACGAAATAAAACTTCAAGTACTAAAGTAATTTTGGATAGTAATGATTATCGTTCCAGAAGTCAACAGTAATTACTCCAACAATTACTCCCGCTAGTGCTCCATAATATCCAGAGAGGATTTAATAGAGTTATAGCAAAGGTAAACTACACTATTATTTCACACTCGATTTATCTTACGCTTGAACCAAGTATCATGCAAGCATGCTTCTATGGATTATATGGCTTCCATGGATTTTACGGCTTCCATGCTTCTTTGCTGGTCAACATAGCAACCAAGTTTCTATTTTCCAGCTGAAAAGAGCCCCGCCACATTTTGCACCCAATGAGCAATCATTACCCAAAAGGTACAGCAAGTGCCTACCAAAGTACAATCGATGCCAGTTTGAGCCCTCGATTCAGCCTTACTGATCAAATCCTTCAGTTGTAACTGTTGCGGTGAAACTTAATGACATATTGAGACTACGAGATGTATAAATACGCTAGCATTCTCCAGTTTTTAATACATCAAAACAATTCAATTATGGGAGAACATCCACATTTAAACCAAGCTAAAGATATTGCCACCGGTGTCGCAGGGGGAATGGGTGCATCTTCTGTGGCTAATTCCTTGGGAATGGGCCAAGTAGGAGGCATTGCCTCTGGAGTTGCTGGATCAATTGGTGCTAACAAGGCCGAACATAAGGCGGAAGAAAAAGTCAAAAAATAAACATAAAACATATAGTTCGAACAAATAGTTTAATGCAGACATATTCATCTTTCGTAGGCAGGACCCAATTCAAGGAATGATTTTTTATATACCTCTTGGTTGCTCGACAGTATTGTCCCGTTTGGAATAATAGATAGTGGAAATAGCCAGGGAAAAACTATCGCATAACCTATTTTGGTTTTGCAAGATTATCATGCTTTTGATACCCATTTGATTTGTTTGGTCCAACAGATGCGCTATTGAGGTTTGTTGAGAAGCTGGCCTGATTGCATACCCAATAAACCCACAATACATCCAAACTATTCTTGACAAGAGAACAAGTTATTGTATTGTAGAGAATCGCATTCAAAACAACAAAGTTGTCGACCAATCGTAAGGCTCATGCTTAGCATGCAATGTTGTTTGTGACGATACACTGCTATTGTTACTACCCCAGATTTAGATAATTATACTACAATTTGCATAAAAACGTGAACTTCTAAAAAATAACCCTCGTATCATTAAAAGATTAGTAACACCGCCTAAGGACTCTGAAAGTTGGGACTTTCCACATATGCTTGGTCGACTTAGAGAAATGAAAGATAAATAAAACACATTATTACATTCCACTACGCAAACTGCTTAAAAAGCACATGTCAACCATCCCCAAAACCTCGAACAAACTCGTAACCCATACGGCGGCGCAACCCCCGAGAGCGCCACAAGGGCGACCGATTGAGTTGATAAGAATAGCTACTTTGGTGTAGTCATGAAGCCAATTGAAATTCTCACGTGAGATAGTAGCAATCAAGTGTAATTAGTGTCTGTATAAATAGCTGGGACCGACCCCAGTTCAGAGCACCAACATGAGTAACGCTCTCAACACTATTAAAGACATCGGGGTTGGTGTGGCCGGTTCCATTGGAGGAAACAAGGTCGCTGACAAGCTCCATCTTGGAAATGGAGGCCACATAGCTGCTGGAGTAGCCGGAGGAGTTGCTGCCGGAGAGGCAGAACACAAGGCGGAGGACGAAATCAAGAAAGATTAGGACGACATCCGTGGGAAATCCAATCCGATTTGAGCAAGTATAACATCCGTAGGTAATAAGCTACATAATAAGCAAAATATGCAAAATATACAAACTTCGCACTGAGTTATTGTAGACGAATAAAGACACACACCGAATTATGCCTGTTCTCGTATTGTTGGCTACATGGGGAAAGACAAACCTTGACACCCACCCCGGAATTAGACGGAATAGGCATGTGTCAGTGAGGCCACAGATGGGATCGGTGATCAGATAGAACTCAGATAAGTCCAGACCAGCTGGGGATGCACAGGCTCCAAACAAAGTGGGTTACCGAAAAGGGAATGGTGGACCCCATGAGTGTAAGAAACAGCGCCAGCAACCAGCGAGCACCACAGGAGGTCAGTCCGGGGAAAGTGCACTAGCGAGTGGGAAAGGGAAGTGAAACAGCACTGGCAGGAAGGAGATTGGCCAGTGTGTGGGTGTTCTAGAACCAAGCCCCAGGCACCGGATCAAGTAGTAAATCCCGCTACAAGAAGCACCTGTGTCTGTAAGGGGGAATATCGATCACGGGACAAGCCCCAGATATGGCACCCAGATATGACACCCAGATCGTAGACCATCACTTCAGCCTCAGGGTGTACAGCGACCTGCCAAACAGAAGGCAGCGATGACGGGTCACGCACCTCATAAGCGGTGGAGATCGGGGCCATCGTGTTCCCGATCCAGGAACCAGGGGAAAACAACCAGCACTGTTTCGAGTTCCCGTCACCAATGTCGACACCCCAACCAGAAATGGCTGGCTATTGATCATGATCCTGGCGAAGTTCCATATCGATGCAGCTTGATGACACAAACACCTGGCCAATGCAAGTAATTTACCGTATCGGGGCATGGCGCCACGCCTTGCGGGTGCAGCTCCCCAACGTCAGCTCCATCTCCTGCACCATGCAGGCAGCTCCAAGCAAACGAAGTGTCGCACATCGCATGCAGGCTGCACCATGCATGGCCCTGCGCTATGTCGTCCTCATCGTGACACTGTGTACATCCCCCACCCTATCTCCGGTGTGGCTGCTGGGTATGACCCCGACACCGGCACTGGGATGGAAGGAACACCAGCACCACCACCCACAGTGGGCCCCATATTGGCCAGCCCAATGTGGGGCCCCTCGTTTTACTCATCCCCGTTGGTGGTGTCCAGCACCCTCCTCCACTAGAAATCCCCCACCGTCCTGCAGTATTTCCGCACCCCCCGCTAGGCGCGTGGTGGGCTTCTCTGGTGTTGCCGTTTTCGTTGCTATTTTTCAGCGAAATGTCGCAGTGCGTCGCTGGTTTCCACGACATGAATCAGATCGACAGACGGCGCTGGCTGTCCCAAAACAGCAATGAAAGTGCTGGATCAGGAACAGGCAGAATGATCCACTGTTATAAAAGTTCATGGATCAGCCCCAGCGTGGGTGCTACAATTTTGATCCATCATTTGTTATTTCTTAGGCCCTGATTCACCGATCGTTCGATTGACCAATTGACCCTTTGATTGCTCGTCTCTCCCACCGTCCCACTGGTACACCTACTTCAGTGATACATCCCCACCAGTCCACCTATCTCCGATCGTTTGCCTCATTTCCCCAACCTGGTGATATATTTCCCATAATTGCAGTACACCGTCATTTCGGCGTTGAATCCATTCCAGTTCAATTCCACTCCTTTAGTCGATTTCCACCCGTGAAACCGACCGTTGTTCTGTTCCTTCAACTCCTCCGTACTAGGAACGCACTTTTTCCACCACCACCAACCCTCCATTACAGGTGAAATCCCAGCATTTCCACCTTCCCACCTCTGTCCACCGTCAAGCCGCCCTCTACGCATTGTCTTCATCGTCGACACCCCCCACACACTCACCTCCTTCCTCGCCTGTTATTCCAACCCCCACTTCCCCCACCAAAGTGTCTTCGCATCTCATGAGCCTCATACAACCAGCCATGTTAAATAACCTGAAGTTCACATCGGGTCACATGCGGTCCCGCTCGTACAACGAACTTTTGTCCCAATTCAAGGGCTTGGCCGAGTCGCTGGCCGCTGCTGCTGCTTCCGCTTATAAGAAACGGCCCCGGGATGCTCTTTCGGACCTTCCAAACAAGCGTTCTCGCACCGCGCCCCCATCACCCCCATCTCCCCCTAGCGAGGCAGTCACTTCCTCCACCCCAGTATACTCACTTGTCAAGCCAGCAAAATACTCCCGGTCGTTACGGTCGCGGTCATTGTCTCCCAACAAGAGATTCAAGCCCATAAGCCCCTCTAATTCGCCCAATTCATCGCCTACTTCCACTCCTCACAAGATAAATTCTACCGAGAACTTCGCAACTTCCACCGCCAGCTCCACTACCGAGTACGCTAGCCACCACCGTCTCCCTACCGCCAGCTCCGAACCTTCATCCCCACAACCTTCCACCGCCAACACTTCGGCCGATTTCTCTTCCAACACATCTGCAAACACCACCACCAACACCACCGTCGGTGACAACGTTAATTCCATCGACGACAAATCCAATGGCTCGCTGTCTCCCTCCGCATCTTCTCATCGCATCAAACTTCCAGGCATCTCTTCAGTGTTGAGCTCTGCCATCCCCAAAGGAACCAAGCTCAAACCAATCCCTCCCACCGTTAGTCTTGACTATTTCGACACATACAAGCCTAACGACGAAAACTGGCGCTATGAGTTGCTCGACACCATCAACAGAGGCTCCAAACATTTCAATTTGGACCAGTACAACTACCTCAACAAGATGAAGCCTACGCCGTTGCCATTGCCTTCGTACAAACCAAGCTTTGACACCAGAATCAGTTCCAAGATCGCCAGAGCACCGGTGCTTCCAAGCATCAACCAGCTTCACTACACCGAACGCAAGATCAACTTTCCCTTCGAGTCCAGCTACACCTACATGAACAAGACCTACATGAATGATGTGGAAAAGTATCCGGAATACTTGGAGCTTGCACAATCATTGATACAATTGTCCAAGCCTCCCCAATCTCCTTCGTCCGCATCCAACTCTGCATTCAATCCAGTATCACCTATTGCTACTGCAGCAGAGCCAGCTGTCGAATCGTCCATGACTGGTTCTCTCCCTCAACCAGCTTCTATGGGTATGTCTTCTCGCAATGACCATATTCAGTCTATGGCCATGAATCAACCACCAGCTACAGCTGCAGCCTATTATCTTCCTCCTCAAGGCTCATTTACTCCTACTGCTGCACGTCTTCCTCAACCAGGTTATTACACTTACACAGAAAGTCCAAGGTCCCACTCTGAACATCGTGAGGTCCTTCAACCTCCAGTGGTGGTGACCCCTTCTAAGAGCCCAACTAATAGTCATAAGTTCATCCCCATTTCCCCACAATCTGCCAAAAAGCCTAAGAACGATGTTCCTAAATCGCCACCAAAGCAACACTCCCACAATCCAAGAGTATGTATCTCATGTGGTTCTGAACAGTCTCCATGCTGGCGTCCATCTTGGTCCATCAAAGAGGGTCAATTGTGCAATTCATGTGGTTTGAGATATAAAAAGACTTCTGCTAGATGTCTCAACAAGGGATGCAAGAAGATTCCTGCCAAAGGAGAATGGGCTCTCATGCAAAGTAAGGGTAAAGTCACATTTGATGATGGTCAAGTTGGCCATAGCTGTTTAGAATGTGGCTGGAGAGTTGAAGTACGAAACTAAAACTCATGGAAACATTGAGTAGGTTTCATACCAACAACTAAATCCAAAACTATAGACTCAGGGTGAAACGTAATAGCCTCTACACAGTTTCTCTGAAAGCTGGGAAATCCAAAACCTGCAAGATATACACGACTAGCTCTAAGTCGTGGAATTTTCATGGTAATATTCAGATCCATAAAACATGTGATTTGATTTTACTTCCATTCTGGCCAGTATGCCCGCTGGTAATATCCAGCTTCCTCATCTAGGTATGAGTATTCATTTAATAGAGCTTCAAGCTTGCACCAACAATTTATATAGACTTAGCATAATCCACGAAATCATTGGAAAAGTGGAATAAATTCAAAAGAATAATCGAGAAAACCATGAAATGTAGTGACTACTTTATCAATTGTATTATGATACGATCTGATAATGATTTTGGCTCCATAAACCAACAATCTAAGTGCAAATGCATACTGGATAGTTGGACCACTAGTTGACTGATGGTATCGATAACAATCACGTACTCATAGAGCCCCCAAAAGGTGTAAAATTAATTTGAATTGCAAAACTATTATAGTTACAATCGCGATTAGAACTCAATTCAAGGAAATATGAGTTTCAGGTTTCAGGAGGTTGGATCTCAAATTCTTGTCCGAAACAGATGAGAAGACATCAAAATGTTGTTACGACCAGTTTACCTAATTGTAGAGACGTGATCTGTTTATTCCTATTTTCGTTCTCAAACAACCCATCGCTTATCGCAAGGCTTATCATTCATGTACTTGGTTCCTCCTATACTTTCCTCATAGGCCTGCACATAACCAGGAGAGATCGCAATTCCAGAATATTCGACATCCTTGACACCCAGCACTTGCCACTCAATTTATACAACATGTCTTTATCCATAACAATCAAATCCTCTGGAGACACCAAATACGAGGTCAATGTCGAGCCTTCCATAACCGTGCTCGACTTGAAAAACACCATTGCTGAGAAGCTGGGAATAGAAGCAGGAAGACAACGTTTGATTTACTCCGGAAAGGTGTTGAAGGACCCCGAAACAATCGAAAGCTACAAAGTTCAAAGCGGCCACACTATTCACTTAGTCAAGAGTGCTGCAGCTGGCAACAAGACCAGTACCGCTTCTTCTAGCGCTACCAATGCCGCATCAGGGGCATCTTCTAACACCACCTCAAATGCAAACGCCAACGCTATACCTTCTAACATAGCGGCAGGAACAGGATCCTTCAATCCATTGGCAGACTTGACCGGTGCACGTTATGCCGGATACACCCAACTCCCATCCGCTTCTATGTTTGGACCAGACGGAGGAATGAACGGCATGATTGACCCAGCACAAATGGAACAAGTCATGGATGACCCAGCATTCCTCGAGAGCATGAACCAAATGTTGTCCGATCCTCAAATGTTTGAATTCTTAATGAGTCAGAATCCTCAATTGAGAAACATGAATATCAATCCCAGGGAGATGCTTCCTATGATTAGAATGATGCTCAATAATCCAGAAATGAGAAGATCCATGATGGGTGCCGGTATGGGTAGAGCTAACGCTGCATCCTCTTTCCCAGCTCCAGGTGCCAATCCAACACAATCTGGAACCGAAAGCTCAGACGGTTCCAACAACAATAGCCAAAACAACCAAGGTGCGGCTCCCAACCCATTCTTGATGTTCCCTAACAACGGCCAGCTTGGCAACCCATTTAACCTTTTTGGTGCTGGTGGTGCCGGTGCCAGTGCCCCTGCCCCAGCAGACAACAGACCACCTGAGGAGAGATATGAGTCTCAATTGAGACAACTTAACGACATGGGTTTCTTCGACTTCGACAAAAACATCGAAGCGTTAAGAAGAACTGGTGGAAGTGTGCAAGGTGCAATTGAGCACTTATTAAGCGGAAACTAACTGCATTTCAGTCAGCCATCAACGTTATAAGCGATGATAAAAACTTCAGCGATAAACCGAGTTACTCTTCACACTGCAAATCCTATCCAACGAGTGTCTACTATAGTAGGTTACTCCACTTAGATGTATATTTCAGATGGAAAACCATAACAATATAATGATGTCATTGAATTCAATAATTTAATCCTTATACATCGAACCCTTTTCTATGTAGTTAAAGATGCTTTCTTGTATTGGCAATTTAATAATTCAAATGTATCAGTGGTTCAAATGCTTATATTCTCTTTTGCTGGTTGAGATAATTTTGGGAGTGCACCTAGTGCTCGCTCCAACATTTGACAATTAAATGTTTACTTAGTAACACCAATGGCAGAATCAATTGACGACAGTACACCACAGGTGGAGTCAAAAGTGGAGTCAAAAGTGCAAGTAAGTGAAAAGGTGCAACAAGAAAGTGTTGATGTACCTTGTAAAGAAGGTGAAAATTCGGCTGAATCCGCAATGGAATTGGACGTGAAGACCATCGACATCGAAGAAGCCATTGAAGCCATTGAAGATATTGGTAAAACAGAGCATTTAGAGACCAATGAACCACCCGAGAGACTGGTACTGCCAGAAATTGATGACACATCTCCAGCGATAGAGCTGGTTCGAGCAGAGGCTTCTGCCCTAGATGACTGGAGAGTCACTAATGATATAAATGTACAACCCAGGATAATGGGTCCCGTGGACTTTGAACTTCGGAAAGTGATATCACTACTATTAGATAGTCGAAAGTACTCATTCACTAATGAATATGTGGAGCATATTACAGACCTTACCATTGCATATTTTAACAAGATAATAGTCACATTACGAAATTTCACAGAATTACAAAGGCGAAAGAATCCTTCTTTAGCAGATATCGAGGTTACATTCAGACTTGAAGACATAAAACCTTGGAGGTTATTTGAAGAATCATTGCATACACAGAAAACCAAACACGTTATAAGGCAAGACCTTAACAAAATCGAGACCAAAATTGCACATATGTATCGAGATGGAGAAGAAGAAGAAGTAGAAGAAATAAGCCAAGAAGATGAGTCATTACCATTTTTCACTAATGAGCATTACGAAATTGCGGAACTTGTGCCAAAACAGTCAGAACGGCCAATATATATTCCATCCTTCCTACCAGACTTACCACCAGACTACACATATCAGAATACACCCAAGTATATGGATACCATTACTGATTTGAAGGCATTGAGGTTAAAATTAGTGGAAGAATCAAGGATGACAGAAAAGTCACTATACGATTTAATTGAAGACGATGAAATGCAATGGAGAAAGACTTTTGAAAAAGAGTTGGAAGAATCTTCAGACAGTGATGATAGTATTATGAGTAAAGTATCAGTGAGCAGTCCACCGGAGGAGTCAGACTTCAAAGATGATGGGAAGACAGATTTAAACAAAGACGAACAAAAGAGCAATGCAAAAGAGAGCGGTAATATTGACGAGATCAATGGCGTAAAGTCAATGAAACCAGAGGATTCTAAGCCTAGATTTGACTTTTTGGAATATGCTAAGAATCGTAAAAGAATAATACAAAAACGTGAAGATGCTCTAGCTGAAAAAATACGATTAAGAGAGAATAATATCTTTATCAAAGCAGAGAGTTATTACTCACCATACGCAACAAACAAAGTTACCCCAGAGGTAGAAGTATACTTCAAAAGCATACTTCATGATGAGTTCAAGAACGTTATCAAATCAGTGAGGGCAGCCGAAGTCAACAAAAAAAGGAAAATTGAGCACATTATTCAAGAGAGAGCAAAGAAGGACAGACTACTTGAGGAAGAAATGGGTAGAAATGAATTTGGATTCAAATTCAATCAAATGGATGACGACTCACTGGACGAAGATACTGAACACTTATTTCCACAATTTGATTTCGATGGTCCAGAAGAGGTCAGTTCTAAGGTACATAATGAGCCAAAGGTGGATATTGATTTCGATGACGTGAATGTGTTGTCTCCAATTAACAATCTAACATCCTCGCTTGCAGGAAAATCACCGGCAGGCAAATCACCAGCAGGCAAATCACCAGCAGGCAAATCACCGGCAGGCAAATCACCAGCAGGCAAATCACCAGCAGGCAAATCACCAGCAGGCAAATCACCAGCAGGCAAATCACCGGCAGGCAAATCACCAGCAGGCAAATCACCAGCAGGCAAATCA